>JAZKJV010009494.1:0-435378 GCA_037367405.1 Ottelia alismoides | reverse complement strand
TAGTGGTTGATTTTTCTTGATATTCTCCGTCTGAGTGATTGAGGTCGCAACGACCACTTCCAGACCTTTACCTTGGTCATTCGCGGGCGGGTTATCAGAAATGGCGCCGTTGCCGGGGAGCACGGCTTAGTAGTGTTGTTTTTATTTTCGTTTTTATTTTCGCGGCTTTTCGCGGCTCTTCGGAGCTCGCGGCTCTTCGCGGCTTTTGTTTATAGTTTCTTTTTTGTTTTATTTTGTTTTATTTTTATTTTCTTTTATTTTTATTTTTATTTTTGTTTTATTTTGTGTGATTATTTTATTTCCATTTTTGCACATATACCCTCACTTGTATTTTATTTTATTTTTCTCTATTATTTGATTATTCTTTCTGGACTGACCACTCTTCTCTGTTTCTTGCGAGGGCCCGAGGACCGCGGAGGCGACTTTCGAGGAGCCGGTGCAGCGCGGCACTTGGAGGCGGCTTCTTTCTCTACGAAGCCGCAGGAGAGAGCGAGAGAGAGAGAGTTGAGTGGGTGAGGTATTAGGATAGATTTTTATTTCATTCATTATTAATTGTAATAATACAGGACACTCTTGGACTTTGTGGACTTGTGACCGTAGCGGGTCTGTTTCGCCGAGCACCGGTGTGCTCGGGAGACCCATTAGGACTTGCGGTTTTTCGCGGCTTTTCTCGCGGATTTCTTTTTCTTTCTTACTGTCATTTGCCGGTTTTTCGCGGTTTTGTCGAGCCCCTAGATTTAGGACTTGCTGGTGATTGTGACGTAATTGAGTAGGATCCACACACTTAAGGCATATCTGTTCCTATAGAACCGTAATTGGACCTACTTAAAATAAATAATAAAAATAACCGACTCGCTAGCCTCCGTAGCCTACGTGTCGTAGCTCGTCCTGTAAAGCGCTTACTCCTACCTCCGATTTGTCGGGCAGGGGAGGGACGAGCCAAGACCGGACCCTTTGGCTTGGAGGTCGGTGACCGGTTAGACGGTTCTTCGCTAGAAGTTGCTCGTCTAGGACTCGGCTTTTTCCCGCTGCATCATTTAGCTTAGTTTAAATTCTGTCTTTATTTTATGCGCGGATCATTTTGCATGTAGAGAGCTGGAGGCAGGTACGCATTTCTGACTTTACATGCATCATTGATTTCTCGTGCATCGGCTTTTTCGACTTCTCCCCCCTGTTTTTGACTTAATAATCAGGAGAATCGAAAAATTCGTTAGGCGATTTTGTTTGATTTGAAAAATACCTAAAAAGTGTAACCATAAAATTGGGACTGCTAAGATTATTGACCCTAAAACTCGCTCACCCTAAAAATTTTGTCTTGGGGAGAGCAACCCCCTCATTGCTTGGTTTGTATGCGCGAGAGAGTGACCCGCACACTAGGTAGAGCCCCCCGCGGCTAAACCCGACTGATTACCGACTCTTCCGTGCGGGCCAGTCGGTTGGGGTTAGCAGCGGATATCCCAACAGGTCACGTAAGCGCTTTGATATCTTGAGTGTTCACCAAAATAAAATCGACAAGATAATTTGACCGAACTTTCACGGTCTTCAGCTCGCGTTGCGTTGGTGAACCGGGGGTTTGTTTTTCGATCATAATTTTTCCAGATCTCATCCGCCCTACTCGCCAGATCAAGATGATGGGTAGACGATCTCTTAGGCAGCCTCTGGCTGCACCGCTTTCGGGCGCGTCTACCTCATCATCTAGGTTGGCTCGCGAGAGCTCAGACCCGCTCTCCGAGCCCGAGTACGACTCCACCCTGTTCCCCCTCGATCCCCTTTCTGATCTTCCCGAGAGACATGAGCCCGAGGAGAGACTGATTCATTTGACGGCACCTAAGTTGGGCTCATTTGATTTTGCAGACATCGAGATGGCCGGAGCAGGCAGTTCTGATGATCACTCCCGTAGACCATAGCACATTGTACTAGACCAGGGAGCGATCAACTCCACCCTGATCGCATCACTTGATACAGTTCAGCAGCAGCTCCGCGATCAGGGAGCGTTCATGATTGAGATGAGGCGTGAGTTGGAGAGGCTCAGAGCAGAGAGAGACCAGCAGAGCGAGCCCGAGGAGATCCCCGATGAGGCACAAGCACGAGCCGCAGCAGCAGCAGCAGCAGCCGCGGCCGCCGCCGCAGCGGCAGCAGCCGCAGGAGGAGCAGGACCACCGAGACCGATGCGGGATTTACACAATCCTGGATCTACACTGATGCACCATTGGGTGGTGGTTCCAACTATCGTGGGGGACTTCAAGTTCCCCCCGAACACCTTGCAGATGCTCCCTCGGTTCCATGGACTTGCTACAGAGGAGCCCCACCTCCACCTCCAGGAGTTTCTTATGATATGCAGCACTGTCCACGACAGACATGTGGACCAGGACACGATCAGGATGATCGCATTCCCCTTTTCACTAGTAGATAGAGCAGCCACCTGGCTGAAGCATTTTGGGGAGATTTGTCTATACCTGGGAGCAGCTCCGCACCGAGTACTTGAACAAGTACTATCCACTCGGGCGGACGAATGCAGCGAGGGCCCTGATTAGTAACTTCTCCATGTTCCCCAACGAGCAGTTCCACGAGGCTTGGGAGAGGTTCAGAGAGCTTTTGGACAGATGCCCGCACCATGACATCACGAAGCCGAACTTAGTTCAGAGCTTCTTCAGTGGGTTGTCACCAGAGCTACAGGGCCTGGTGAATGCTTCTTGTGGCGGGTCCTACTTCGCCAAGGACCACGACCAGGTCTGGGCTATTTTTGAGGAGATGGCAGAGAACTACATGGTGATGTCCCAGACCCGGCTCTACACTCAGAAGACCCAGCCACATCAGCCAAGACCCGTGCAGTACCAGAGGATAGCACGGGTAGATGCAGGTCCTTCCAGTTCGTCCGCAGTAGCAGCAGCAGCAGCAGAGTCATCAGCTGCGGACATGGGTATCATCAGCGAGAAGTTGGACCGCATGGAGCTGATAGAGAAGAAGCAGTGCCAGAGCATAGCGCAGATGGATCAGATGGCACAGGTCTTGAGCGACATGAAGACACAACTCATGTGTCTCCAGGAGGCACAGACGGCTTCTCAGCCCCGTCTTCAGTCGCGAGGCGACGCCGGCAGCAGCAGCTCGTCCCAGCGCTCCAGCACTCCAGTGCAGCCTAGACAGGTTCACCTTGTACAGGCGGAGCCGTACCAGCAGCCGCAGCCCACCTACCAGTCTCCACCATCTCCAGAGATGCAGATGGTGGTCTACCAGCCGGACCAGCCTCTGGCAGTACTCCCGCCAGCCCCCTTTGATGCCGAGCCGTTGATGGATGTCAACGGGATCTGGTACGACCGTCCCCAGCCTGGGATCCGACGAGACCATCCCGGATTCGAGTGGGGGAGTGGTGGTGCCCAGCCCCAGCAGCAGCCGTCAGGACAGGGAGGGCAGTACTCCCATCAGAGAGACCAGCACCAGCCGCAGCAGCAGCCCCCAGCGTATCAGCAGCAGTCATCCTACGGTCCGCGTCCCTATCAGCAGCAGGGACAGCCTTGGAGACGTGAGCAGCAGGCTCACCAGGGATACCAGCAGCACCCTCCTCCCTACCCCTCTTACCCACCACAGCAGTTCCAGTAGCCTCACCCACAGAGAGGCCACCCGTCGGGCTCCCACAGAGCCCCGCTTTGGATGATATCGCCCGCCTCCTCACGGACCAGCAGGCCACATTCAGACGGGAGATGGACGAGTTCCGCCAGGAGATGCGGGACCTGGTGAGAGGGAAGGCCGCCATACCAGCCCAGATAGAGCCCAATCCGAACAGCCTCAAGAGGAAGTCTGAGCAGGTAGTACATACTGAGTCAGCCACTCCTAGTGACCCATTTGATGATACATCTTCGGATTTATTTGATGCTGATTTTGTCACACTTAGGAGCGGTAGGACCCCAGCAGGCGGCGGCGCCTCATCTGAGCACCATCCCGAGGCGCCACAGGAGGAAGAGGAGAGCGGTACTGAGGCCGCTCCAGACGATGACGGTGGTACTGAGGCCACCAAGGATGCTGATCCCACCGGCGGTACTGAGGCCGCCGCCTCACCAGATCTAGGAGGTGGTACTGATGCCACCCATGCAGCCGAGCCAGCCCGCGGTACTGATGCCGCGTGACATCTACCTTCAGCAGCAGCAGAGCAGCCAGCCCGTGGTGGTACTGAGGCCACCGGTGTTTGTAGAGACAGAGATGTTGTTTTTCCTCGTGTCCATGTATCTCAGAATTCTGCTATGAATAAAGGAAAAGGTTTACTTTCTTCTGGTTCCACTGTGGTGCGTGATGTATGTGTGGATCCGGTCCTTGAACCGCTTAGACGTTTTCCTAGTCCTTCATCTGAGAAGGACCCAGTGATCCCCTTCCCTAGAGCCCTTCAGATGGGGAAGGGGAAGAAAATTGATCCAAAAAAGAGAGAGCTTGAGGAGTTCAGCCAGAGCATGATAGATCGATTTCACATTCAGCTGACCCTCCAGGAGGCTTTGCAGCACATCCCCCTTCTCCAGAGATCTTTGAGAGAGAGGACTACAGTCAGGAGGAGGAGGAGGAACCACACTTCAGAGATCCATGTGCTGACCAAAGCCACGTGCTTTGCGATCCAGAACCGACTGCCAGCCAAGAGGCCAGATTCAGGGGCCCCGTATGTCAGATGCCAGATTAGTGAGCAGTGGTTCGACCGTACTCTTCTATATAGCGGATCGTCGATTAACCTTCTTCCGGCAGCCCTTCTCGACCGCTTCGAGTTGGGCACTCTTCGACAGAGCAGGACAGTCCTTCAGTTCGCTGATCGATCTGTCAAGAGGCCAAAGGGGTTATTACGAGACGTTATCGTCACTATTCAGGGCCTGCAATTCCCCGTAGACTTCGTAGTGTTGGACATGGAGATCCCTGAGTCAGTGACCGATACCCCCATCATCCTTGGTCGTCCGTTCTTGGCCACAGCCAAGGCAGTGACTGATCATGATAGCGGGAAGGTGTACTTTCGCGTCCAGGGCGAGAGTATACAAATAGAGACGGTCGAGGACTATAGAGCCAGATTCAGATCCCGCTCAGATGCGAGTACCGATTCAGAGCAGCTGACAGACGCAGAGCCAGACATCCACCAGGACTGTGATTTTGTGATCACAGATGATGAGGCAGCTTGGGCAGACCTTGAGACACAGACCACCCTCTCACTTTCAGACACAGCTGAGGCAGAGATGATAGCAGAGGAGAGTCTGGAGAGCACAGACCTGGTTCAGGATACCATTGCGGCAGCGGAGCCGGTCCTCGATCGCAGCACGATGACTAGTGGTGGTGGTGCTGATGCCACCTTGTTTCCCGGTGGTACTGATGCCACCGTTTCTGATCCAGATCCCTCGGATTCAGAGTCTGATTGGGCCGATTGCTATGATCAGATGCCAGACTTGAGTCCAGTTGAGCCTATTGATGAGGAGGAGGTAGATGCAGAGCCGAGCAGAGACAGTGCAGTAGAGCCGCCTTCTCCCGATCCAGTTTGCGAGAGTATGCTTTCACTTTCCCAGGCAGATTTGGCAGACCTTGCAGCTTTCACTCAGTTTCTTCCGCAACCAGATTTGCCGGCACCCAGCATTCCAGAGCTAAAGCCGCTCCCTACTTCGCTGAAGTATCGATTCCTTGCGGGCGATCCAGAGATGTACCCAGTCATCATCTCCGCTGAGTTGACTGGAGAGCAGGAATCTCGTTTGATGGGGGTTCTTGAAAAGAACCGCAAGGCGATCGGATGGAGCGTAGCAGATCTCCATGGGATTAGTCCATCAGTGTGCTCCCACCATATCTATCTCGAGGATGGGGCGAAGCCGTCGCGTGAGTTCCAGCGGCGTCTGAACCCCAACCTGAGAGAGGTTGTCATGAAGGAAATATCAAAATGGTGGGGTGCAGGTTTTATTTATCCCATTTCTGACTCCAAGTGGGTTAGCCCCTTGCATGTGGTGCCCAAGAAGACGGGCATCACGACTGTGATCAGTGAGTCGGGAGAGGAGATTGCTACACGAGTACCCACCTCTTGGAGGGTTTGTGTTGACTACAGGAGACTCAACCAAGCCACCAAGAAGGACCATTTCCCCCTGCCTTTTATTGACCAGATCATTGAGAGACTGGCAGGGAAGAGTCATTATTGCTTCCTGGATGGGTACTCAGGCTACAACCAAGTGGCCATCGCTCCTGAGGATCAGGAGAAGACCACCTTTACCTGTCCCTTCAGCACATATGCTTTCCGACGCATGCCATTTGGGCTATGCAACGCCCCAGCGACTTTTCAGAGGTGCATGCTGTCGATCTTTTCGGACATGGTAGGGGAGTGCCTAGAGGTCTTCATGGATGATTTCTCGATCTACGGCGACGGATTTGATTCTTATCTTGACTGCCTAGATCGAGTACTTCAGCGATGTATTGAGTATCACTTGGTGCTATCTTGGGAGAAGAGTCACTTCATGGTGACTCAAGGGACGGTGCTTGGCCACATCATCTCCAACAGGGGCATGGAGGTTGATCCGGCCAAGGTTGATGTCATTAGGAAACTCACACCGCCGTCCAATCTGAGGCAGTTACGGTCATTTCTGGGGTACGTTGGATTTTATAGGAGATTCATTCAGGATTTTAGCAGGATTGCCCGACCGTTGACCGACCTCCTGACGAAAGACACCGAGTTCCTTGTCGATGACAAGTGTCTTTCGTCGTTTGCTACTCTCCAGCAGTGTGTGATTGAGGCTCCTGTCCTCCAGCCGCCTGATTGGTCTCTCCCATTCGAGATCATGACGGACGCCTCCGATTTTGCCGTAGGGGCAGTGCTGGGACAGAGGAGGGATGGAGTACCATTTGCTATACACTACGCTAGCCGCACATTGGATTCCGCCCAGCGGAATTATACAGTCACAGAGAAGGAGATGCTAGCCGTAGTGTTTGCCCTGGATAAGTTTAGATCATATATCATCGGATCTAGAGTGACTTTGTTTACAGATCACACCGCCATCAGGTACCTCATGGCAAAGAAGGATGCCAAGGCCAGACTGACTAGATGGATCCTTCTACTCCAGGAGTTCGACATTGAGATCAAGGATAAGCCTGGAGTCAAGAATGTGGTGGCGGATCATCTCTCCCGATTAGAGCAGCCTGAGGAGACTGAGCAGATAGATCCTATCCGAGATACCTTCCCAGATGAGGCGATCCTTGCTATCGCCTCACTCCCATGGTACGCCGATATTGTGAACTTTCTCGTTGCTGGGAAAGTTCCACAAGATTGGCCCAGGCAGAGACTTGAGACCTTCCTAGCGAAGGCCAAGTCTTACCATTGGGAGGATCCCATCCTTTACCACGAAGGAGGGGATAGCGTCTGGCGTCGGTGTATTCCTCAGGAGGAACACCATAGCGTCCTCACTTACTGCCACAAGCTTGAGGCAGGAGGACATCATTCTGGGAGGAGAACGGCACAGAAAGTGCTCCAATCCGGCTTGTGGTGGCCTACCCTCTTCAAGGACTCAGAGGAGTTCGTGAAGAGGTGTACTGACTGTCAGAGGATGGGCACTTGTGGACAGCATGATATGATGCCGATGCAGCCCATTCACTTCTGTGAGGTTTTTGACGCATGGGTCATCGATTTCATGGGTCCATTCCCTAAGAGTCAGGGATTTGAGTACATTCTGTTGGCCGTAGACTATGTGAGTCGTTGGGTGGAGGCTATCCCCGCCCGAGCCGCTGATGCGAGGACAGTTTGCAGATTTTTGAGGAAGCATATCATCACGCGGTTCGGGGTTCCGCGAGTTCTTATTTCTGATGGGGGATCTCACTTCATCAACGACCAGGTGAAGGCACTTGCTAGCGAGTTCGGCATAGACCATCGAGTTGCTACACCGTACCATCCACAGACGAATGGTCTAGCCGAAGTGTCGAATAGGGAGATCAAGACTATTCTGCAGAAAGTCGTCCGCCCTGACCGAAAGGATTGGTCACAGCTATTGGACTCGGTCTTGTGGGCATATAGGACGTCTTTCAAGACACCTTTGGGCACATCTCCCTTTCGCCTCGTATATGGCAAGCCCTGTCACCTACTAGTTGAGCTAAGGCACAAGTCACTCTGGGCAGTTACAGACATTCTCATGGATCCAGATGGTATAGGAGACCAGAGGAGGGCAGAGCTAGCTGCCCTGGAAGAGCTTAGAGATGCAGCTTTCTCAAGCAGCCTACATTATAAGGAGAGAGTCAAGGAGTGGCATGATTCTCATATCAGCCACAAACATTTTGAGATTGGACAGAGAGTATGGCTGTTTGATGCGAGGCTTAGATTATTTCCAGGGAAGCTACAGAGCAAATGGAAAGGACCTTATCTGGTTCGGAAGGTACACGACAACGGTAGCATCGACATATCTGAGCTGTCTTCTGAGAGTACCTTCCGAGTGAACGGCCAGCGGCTCAAGCCATTTCTAGATCATGAGCCGCGGGTCGTTGATATTGCCCCTATTCATTTCGCGTGAGATGTGGTCTTTGACTCACATCTAATGCATCTCACGCCTGAGCTTTACTGATCCTCCGCTGTACATAGATCTAGATGTCCATATCAGCACATTCTTTAGTCCCACATCCCTTTCTCCATCTTGTGATTATGCTATACTTAGGGTGCACTTTACCCTAAGTATAGGGGGGATGTGCGACATTTCGGGTATTTCTTTTGTTTCTGTCTACCCCTGTTTTGCTGCCTATACTTAGGGATATCTTACCCTAAGTATAGGGGGGGTAGACCCTGTACATTCTCCACTCGATTTTCCCTTCGTGTACAGCCTGCTATACTTAGGATTACTTGATCCTAAGTATAGGGGGAAGACCCGAGTCCTTCTTGACTTTTTCATTTCCTTTTGTATAGCCTTTCTTTTCACTTCCCTATACATAGCACGAGTTATGTCTTCTTCATCGCTCTTGACTCCGAGGACATCGTTCGAGCTAAGTATAGGGGGGTGTGTATATATTTCATATATACTTTAGCCATAACTCGTACTTTGTGTGAGTGTGTTAATAAATAAAAATGGCTAAAAACCACAAAAATTAAAAATTTTCATGTACATAATCTTCTTTTATTTGCACATACATAGCTAGTGTACAAATTATTTTTGTAAAAATGATTTCAAAAATCTTTTGTGTGTAAAGCTTGTGTAAATATTTTTGTATCAAAATTATGTATATAGTACAAAATTTTTCCAAAATGTTTTGAAAATCAAAAGTTTGCAAAAATCTTGTGTAAATGTGTGTAAATATCTTTTTGCAAAACTTGCACCTCATGCATCATCATTCATGATTTCAAAACATTTTTCAAAAATTTTGCATGACTATAGAATTTGTGTAAATATGCATCTTTTTGTACATATGTATATAGTTTTTTTTGGATGATAGTTGACATTTAAACTAAGCCTGGAATCAAATTGAGAAATGGAGCTTGATTAATATCTTAATCCACCTAATTTCTAAGAGGAACCTTATAGGGCTTAGGTTTAAGACTTTTCAGGTCCATGGTGACTTAATTCTTTAAGTCCACTAGGCTATGATCACATGTCATCTCAATGAGCCTAAGTAGAGCACTTAACAACAACACATGACTCATATAGATTATGGCTTTACTTGGACAACCGCACTATGCACCGAGCTCTCTACGGATGAGATGGTGAGGAGGCAGTCTTCCTTGGCTTGGGGTAGCATATGAGGGTAGTATTTCTAGGCGGAACCTCTCTTCTTCATTTAGTGAAGGAAGTGCGTCTCAACTTGGTCTGGTTGCCATGAGGTCTAACGACGGGAGTTGTGGGTTGCAATAAAGCTTCAAAAGAGGGATAGTCTACTGTCTCAAGAGGAAAAACTCCTTGTATATATGCTGCACATGTACATGTTGTATAGATGCACTCGAAAAAAAAATGTGAAAAAAAAAGAAAAGAACTCCAAAAAAGTGGTGGGTCTGAGAGGAAATGATAATCCCACCGAAGTATGTATATAAGTGCAATAAGCAAAGCTTGGTTTCATGATCCACCTGTTGTAGCTTGCAGCAGGGAGACTTGGCTACACTGGTCAAGCTCCCAAGGGTACTTGGCTACACTGGCCTTGACCCATTCTCTTCTTCCCCCACTTCTTGAGCCGGTTGTACTTGAACTTAGAAGGGAATACCCCGCTCCTCGAGGAAAGAGTGGCCAGATTGAGGTCATAGAGTTACCTTGTTGGGGAGGGTTGTCAAGTTGCCATTTCTGAGGTGGAGAGCTTAGACCTCACTTTCACAGGACAAGAAAAGATTCATGGTCTTCAGGGTTTGTGATTGATGACTTGTTCTGATCTGGAGCATTGAGGAGTCTTGGTTATAGAATAGTGGAACTTAGAGGCTGTTAGGTTTTAAGCTTAAGTCTAAATAAGGTTCCGACACATTAATAATCCAAAGATCTGATTGAGCTCCATACCTCAATTTAATGAAGGCAAGTTTAATAATCAACCTTGATCCATGTACATTCTCTTTTTCTTTTTTCTTTCTTTCTTTTTCACTTCTTTTTCAAATAAGTGTTTGCTAAGGGACTAGCAAAGTATAGTATAGGGGGGTGATGAATACCCATTCATCACTCTTTATTCTTATATTTTAGCTACAAAAACCTATGCAAATGCATGTAGATATGTGTAAATAGGAAAAATTAGCAGAAGCATGCATGTTTGTAAATACTTATAATTAGCATGTTTTTGTGCAAAAATAAAAGAATAAAGATGAAAAAGAAAAAGAGGGAAATATTTAGAATAAATATTGAGCAACCTAACCCAAGGGAGGGCTCAGCATGGGCCTGACCGCATAAAAGCCAAGTAGAGGGAGATAGGGGCTCACATATGTATATATTTGTAAATAAATAAAATTTATATTTTCCTCACCCAAAAATATGTTGTAAATATTTGTACATATTTTTAAAGTATAAAAACAAAATAAAAATTTAAAAATCAAAAACTCAAAAACACCCTTTCACCATGTACATAAACCACCCCCTTATCTATTTAACCTTGTAAATAGATTTATTTATTTTCAAAACTTCTTGTAAATATTCTATGTTATATAGTGTAAATAAAATAAATAAAAAGAAACAAAACAAAAATCAAATAAAAATAACAAAAATTAAAATAACAAAAATATATTGTATATATGCCATGTACATAGTTGTATATAACTAATTATTTCCCCTATGTATATAAATAATAAAAATAAAATAAAAATAGCCTTTTATTCCTCATTTTATTCTATAAATAAATAAAATATAAAATAGGAATAAAAATGTATAAAAATAACTAATTAAAAATCAAAAATTTAAAAAAAAACCTATATTGTATATATACCTATACATAGCTCTAATATGTAAATACCTTATTTTTTTTCCAAAAATTAATTAAAAATCATAAAAAAATAGAAAAAAATAAATTAAAAATATTTCATGTTTTAAGTTTTTGAAAATTCGGCCATTTAAAGGCCCAAAAAAATCAAATAAACATTTAGGCCTTGGCGGGCTCTGATTGGTCCACGGGGGATTGTTGACCCCCGGTCAACTCCCCCCCCAGGACCACCAGAGCCGGGTCTCCTGTGCCCGACCCGTTTTCTCCCCTTTTTCCACGGGTGACCCGATCGCCAACCTCCCCAACTCCGGGTCCAGAATGATCACGTCACATCCGAGAGCCTCGCCGGAGCCCTCGCCTCGGGATCCGCGCACCAGCTCACCCTACCCGATCGAGTTTTGCTGGACCTTCCACCGTATAAAGCCTGAGCTTCGCCCCCATTTTCACGCATCTTTGGCTCGCCACTCTCATTCCCGTGACCTCCAGAGCAATCACCGAGGTGACAGCTCGCGTTTGCCCCTGTTGCAGTGAGGAGAGGGTGCCCCGACCATCGATCCGGCAGCCCTGTGCCGCCGTGCTCCGCCACTCAGCCGGAGCTCGAGCCTCAGGCCTTGACGCCCTTCGAGGCGACGACCAGGAGCTAGCCAAGCTCCAGCACAGTCTTTTGCTCCACCCAGGTAGCCCATTTAGTTTAATTTCTTGTTTCGCCCAAATCGCATCTCCGACGAGTTCCTTTGATTCCGACCATCCTGTGTATCTTCTCGATCATCGGAACGCACGCTCACCTTCGCCATCCGCCGACGCACCTTCTACGCCCATTCGTTCAACCCAGCTCACCCCGGACCTGGGATTCGAGCTCCACCATCCTCCGCTCGCCGGAGCTCACTCGTCCCGATCCACAGTTCACCCTCACGCCACCTAACCGGGTCGAGGCACTTTGCCCTCGACCCGCGAAGCTCTTGAGCTGTTTTGCAGGTCAAGAGGAGGCCATCTGAGCCCCCCTCCCATCTAGGCCAGGAGCTTGACGCCGACGACCTCGCCGGAGCCCCTCCAGGGCTCGGCTGGGCCATCTGAAGCTACCAGCAGCTGCGGGACGTCATCGCCTATCTTCTCCGATACTTGGAGGCAGCTGAGGAGGACCCGGGCACGCACACGAGGCCGGCGAACCTCGCCGGCCACTTGTTCTTCGAGGGACCCCCATCGCCGTCCGATCAGCCTTGGAGCTCCAGTTTCAATCACGGCCGTCCATTCATCGAGGAGCAGTTGCCGTTGATCACCTCGAGGCTTCATCAGGACCGTCAGAGCAGAGGGGAGAGGGCACAGCACCTGACACGTTAGATCTCCCACGTGTCCCCCTCTGCACCGTCGATTGGCCCAAGTGGGGAAGAGAAGAAGAGCGCCCGCCGTCCGAGACCGTTGGATCATCCACGTGGCACGCATCCAGCCGTCGACGAATAAAGGGGTAATTTACTTAGGCCCCCCTCGTAGTTTGTGTTTTTAATTCTAGTCCTGTAAATATTTTAAGTCTTTTATTTACGTAGGGTAAATTGCAACTCGGACCTTGTGCTTGTTTTTATTTGCATTGATACCCCTGTGTATGTGAGCCCACGTGCTTCGTCACGTGTTTAGTTGGGTTATTTGCATCTCTTATCCTGTAGTTCTGGATGGTTATTGAATGAATATATACTTTCTGGTATTTGCATTTATACCCCTGTGAGCATTTTATTTGAACATGTGCGGATTTTAGTGGGTTATTTGCGCCCAAGCCCCTAGACTTTTTGGTACGAGTTACCAAAAGGTCCAAGAACTTGGTTTTTATTACCAGAAGGTCCCTGAGTGCCCCAGGCACGCGTCACGCGCGTGATTTGCTGGGCAAATTGCACCTGGACCCCCAGAGTTTCGGGTATTTGCACTTAAGTCCCTGTGCACTGTGCCCCCTTTTGATTTTTGAATAAAATATCAAACCACCTCCAAATTCGATGAAAATTTGACACATGGCTCCTGCCATGTTGTTGGATTTTTGAGAATTTTTGAGGACATTTTTGATTTTATTTAGTATTTTTAAAAATTCAAAAACCTTCTTTTTAGCTACTGTCTAGGTTTAAAAATCCCAAAAAAATATAAAAACATCCCCAAAAATTCTAAAAAAATTAGTTGCTGTTCTTTGTGTGTTGTTTGATTTTCTAGCCAATTATGGCTATTTTTCATTGAGTAAAAACCCTAAAAATCTAAAAACACCTAAAAACTCATAAAAATTATAATAAATAATCTAAAAATCCAAAAACAATAATTTTGGTGCTCAAATTTTCCTTATTTTATCTAAAATATAGGAAAATTACCTCCAGAACCTGTTGAGATCCTTAGATATTTTATTTAAGGGTTTTGGTTCTGGCTGGACAGTACCCAGTCTTTTTCTTACTGTTTGATTTTTAGAAAATAAAATACACATTAGAAAAATCTCAAAAATTAACCAAAAACACTTAAAAACTTAAAAAACATAAAAACCATTTTTCTTGAATTTTTGCTTGATTTTTGGTGTGTTAAATAAATTGATCAAGTGTGCTTGCTTTTACTTTCTTTTATTTTCTTCACCTATTAAAAATCCAAAAAAAAATATAAAAATTATTAAAAACCACTAAAAACATTTTCTTTTATTTTTATATTATTTTTACTACTTCGTAGGCCTCTGGCCAACCCGTGCTCCTTGTGTTCGACCCTGGGAGCTATACCAGGTTAATCCCATAGCTAGACCGCTCTCGTTTTTGTTTTGATTGATTTGACCTATTTTGAGTGGTTGATTTTTCTTGATATTCTCCGTCTGAGTGATTGAGGTCGCAACGACCACTTCCAGACCTTTACCTTGGTCATTCGCGGGCGGGTTATCACTTATGCAGGCTTATTTTGACATATTTGTGCCACATTTTCCTTGAGAGAATTGACGATTTATTTTGCAGGGATTTGTTGGAGTGAGATACTATTTGAGGACTTATTTTATGCAGGGGTTAAATGAAGGAGATTGAGTAGATATATTGACTTGTGGACTGCAACTGTTTGAGATTAAAAGATAAAATCATTGCAGGATTAACTTGAGATCTATTCACTCTTATTTGCATTAGGAATTAATTTGATACATCTTAATGAATTCGATATTATTTGATCTGTGATTTCGTTTCGAGGATATTGATTATTTTTTGGATTAAACATCGCTAAAAATCACAAGATCCTGAGCTGAATTAGTGTTCCCATTTATTTTTTTGTGCATAACATCCTCTTCATTGCATTGTACATTTTCTCATTGCATAAATTAATTAACATTAATTAATTATTCAATTTGATTCAAGACCACGCAACTAGGAATCACCGTTCCCTGTGTTCGACCTTGGTAAACTTGCCAAGTAAAAATACTCCACAAAATTCAAAGATTGTGGTGTTTTGATCGACCGAAATTCACCTCCTATACTACAATTATCGCTTATTAAAAAAAAGGAATTTCACGCACATCAAATGGCGTCGTTGCCGGGGAACGACGAATTTTTAGGGTTTTAAATCAATTTTTGTGATTAATTTTTGTGTAATTTTTTTCTTCTGCATTTTATTTTGCATTTCTCTCTTACTTCTGCTACTAATCGCAAATTCTCTCTTCGCAGACTTCTGAGAGCTGGTTTTTGATATTAAATCAAGGATCTGCGATGAAGACTGAATTCTAATTTTGTGAGAGAGAGTTAGCATAGATTTTATTTTCTGCAATATTCTCAGGGTCCCTCTCTTTGAACCCTTGTAATAATTTCAGACTAAACATTCTATGGTGTGTCGGGTCTGTTTCAACCCCTTCTGTGTGGCTGGGACCTGAGTTGAGTGGCGTAGGACTTAGGCACATATACGCTTGCTTGTTATTATTTGATTGTGCTCGTAATTCTTAGGCCACACTCTCACTAATATACGCACTATAGACCGTTCAACATTAGCCAAATTCTGAAATCAATTCTTCCTGCTAATAGAACTATCTGTTTAGGGCGTTTTTCATTTGTGCATATCATTTAGTGTAAATTTTAAATTCCTTGTCTTGCATCCCGCATGAAGAATGCGAGGATTCACTGTAAGTCCTTCTCTTAAGCATGCATCATTGATTTACGTTTGCATCGGCTTTTCCGATCCTCCTTTCTCAAAGTTTTACAACTCAGGATTTAAAGGAATTTGGACTGTTCGTTAGGCATGAATTTTTGTGCTCACATAAACTACAGTGATAACCTTAACTTAAAACCGGGACTGCTAATCAAGGTGACTGAAAATAAAATTGACCTAAAATTAACCTGTGTTTGGTGGAGAGAAACCCACTCATTGTTTGTAAGGACAAGATCGCACACCTTATGGCAGAGCCAAAAATCGAAATACTTCATTCAGACTACTGATTTTAAAAACAATTAGCTACTTTTCAGTGAGGGTCTCGGGTAGCCGTTTACGGTCCGACTTCCCTTAGCAGAGTAGGTGGTTTAGAGGACACCGCGGAAGGCTCCGTACTCAAGTAACATGGGTAGCCGTTTAACGGTCCGTACTTACACCTATACTGGCTGAGAGTAGGTGCAACTAGTTGTACGAACTCGGGACAGTCTTTGTAGAATATTTCGGTACCTAACAACTCCGCTTAAATGCAAGATTGTCTTGTCATTAAATTAAAATTGAAAAGATAAGCGGCTGAACCCTGACGTGCCTTCATCTGTGTTGAGTGGTGAACCCAAAAATTGGCTTGTGTTTGCTATGTGTCTGCTTCCTTGTGAGGACTCTCTCTAGCCTCCGTGTCTTGATCTTTTCACTCTTTTGCTAAGGAATCTCTTACACTCAGCAAAAATCCTCTTTTAATTACAACACTTATCTCTAAACTCTTCCTTTCTGAAGGTGAATCATAATGCCTCCAAAGAAGAACTCTGGGGACGATGAGAACGACAATGACCCTATCCCAGCACTCTTGGCTAGGATAACAGCTGCTGAACAAACCAATGAACTACTTAGGACGTAGTTGGCAATAATACAACGGGGCGAGGCTGCTATGGAAGACACGTATCTCCCGGAATTAGATGAAGACCATAATTGGTTGAGACCTGTCCCCCCTGAGGATGCGTTCGAACACAAACTGCATTTCCTTCCACTGTTGCCAAAGTTCGAAGGAAATAATCACGAAGAACCATATATCTTCCTCCACGACTTTGAGTTAGTCTGTGCTAACCTCTGCCACCCTAGGGTTAGCCAGGACTACATAAGGTTGAGAGCTGTCCCCTTCGCCTTGACTGATAAGGCGGCTTACTGGCTAAAAAATCTAGGGGAAATAGTTACTACTTGGGCTACATTCAAGACTTTATTCTTAAAGAAATTCTACCGAGTGAGTAGAATTAATCAGATGAGGATCAAGCTCACAAGTTTTACCCAACACCCGAGCGAACCATTTCATGAAACTTGGGAGAGATTCACAGACTTAGTACAGAAATGCCCAGGACACGGGATAAGTAAAATGATGCTGGTCCAAAGTCTTGTCAGCGGGCTGAACCCTGAGACTCAAGGGTTGGTTAGTGCATCTTGCGGAGGAAGCTACATGGGACGCCACGACGACACCGTCTACAAGGTGTTCGAGAGACTTGCTGAATCCAGTCGTGCACAAACCACCAGCCGGGCTTACATAGCCGGCTCCATAAAGACAGTAAATAATCTGACAACCGATCACAATGCTGACATGGGAATAATAGCTGATAAGCTAACTATGGTTGAGCAGATTTATAAGAAGGTGGATGAGCTCCATAAATCATCTGATATGGAGAAATTGGCTAAATTGCCTAAACAAATGGAGGAATTGGCTGACAGGGTATCAAAGATATCAGCCCTTACTGCACCCCAGACCGTGATTCCAGCCCAAGTCCATGCTAACCAAATAGCCTTGGACACAATCAGGTATTAATCTCTGACTATTCTGTACCTGAACTTAAGCCCTCCTCAAATAATAACTCTTATCATATCTCTCTTAGGAGCGGAAGGACCGTAACCATGCCTGATCGAGCGAAGGAACACTAGGACATAGCCCCAGTGTCCACCAATTCACACAAACCTGGGGGAATTGACAAAGGAAGACATGAGGAGAAAGAACAAGTCCCACCCACACCACCCGGATATAATGGAGAGTCTGAGTCTGAGTCAGACAGAGAAATGCCACCAAGACACAGCCACATCTGACCACAAATTTCCCTGTTTTTAGTCCAAGTCCGAGTCTTGTAAGAAATTTTTCATTCAATAAAAGTGATGATGTTGATCACAACAAATCCATTCCTTTCCCCTGTGCTCTTACGGCAGGAAAGAAGGAAAACATAAAAAATCAAAAAAAAATGATGAAGAGATGGCCCGCATCTGTAAGGAAAATATTAAAGTCACTCTGTCCCTAGACGAGATGATAGAAAGAGACTCGTCTTTTCGAAAATACTTGAAGGTGAGATGCACACCAACAAGGGCCAGCAAACAGACTTCTAGCTGAACAAAGAAACACATACTCTCAGTAGCCACATCTCGTCTTATAAAAAATGAGCTGCCAAGGAAGAAAAGAGACATGGGTGCTCACTTTGTCACTAGCTACATCAAGGAAATCAATTTTGCAAGAACATTGTTAGACAATGGATCATCCATCAATCTCATGCCCACAACCCTATATGAGCATCTAAATCTAGGTCCTCTTAAGCAATCTACAGCCGTACATCAATTCGCAGACACATCAACTAAGCGACCTAGGGAGAGATTCGAAACATTGTCATCAATATAGAGGACAAAACTACCCAGTGGATTTTACAATTCTTGACATGGATGTCCCTAGAAATTGGAAAGATTCCCAGATGATACTAGGGTGACCCTTCCTTAGGACCGCAGGAGCTATATTTGATTACACATCCGGGAGAATCCAGTTTGGAAAAGTTGAACTTAAAATGCATCAAACTATGTTCCAAAGACCTGACACTGAGTCGAGCACCGAGTCTGAAAAATCAGAAACTGAGATTGAAATTACAGAAGCAACAGTTGGGCCCTGGAGACAAAACCCAAGCGCTATGATAGAATCAACCTCATCTGGAGAGGAAATTGTTGATGATTTAGTCTGCCAGCTCATTCATTCATCTACCTATACTCTAGGAGACTCAGAGGCCCCTCTGGACCTGTCAGTCCATTCTCCTTATGGACAATCCTTGAGTAAGGTACACAGATCGGACGTGGCGATTGCCACACCTCATTCCATCATTAGCGATCCGATCCCTGATACAACCACGATGGTGGCCAACATTGATACACTACAAGTGTCCACCTCACAACAAGAAACATCACTGACAGGACCCAGTTCGAGAAACATCATTGACTTACCTGAACTCAAACCACTGCCCCCTACACTTAAGTATGCCTTCCTTGCAGGAGAAAAGGGACAATTTCCGGTCATTATCAACTCACATCTGATCAAAGAGCAGGAGATCCGCCTGCTTAATGTTTTGGAGAAAAAACTGCAAGGCCTATAGGCTGGAATTGTCTGATCTCCCAGGGATTAACCCAGCCTTGTTCTCACACCATATTTACTTGGAAGATAATGCTAAACCCTCCCGTGAATGCCAACGTAGATTGAATCGAAAACTTACGAGAAGTGGTTAAGACTGAGATCAAAAAATGGTGTAAAGCTGGGTTCATATATCCCATCTCCGACTCCAAATGGGTGTCACCTTTGCATGTAGTCCCGAAAAAGTCCGGGACTTCAGATTATCACCAATGAGGAGGAGAAAAGATTACGACACAGGTACCTACGTCGTAGCGTGTCTGTGTGGATTACAGGCGCCTGAATGCCGCAATGAAGAAGGATCACTTTCCGCTGCCTTTTATTGATCAAATCCTGGAGAGATTGGCAGTGTGAAAACCCAGAAAACCGAACAGGGACTAAAATGCAAAACCCAGCTGGATCTGGGTTTAAATGCAAGTCTGCTTTTATTTTAGGGTTCAAAAAATTTATTTGATTAGTCCATTGTATAGGCCTCGTTGATAGATTTCCAACGAGTCCAAGAATGCGAAAATCCGAGTTCGGGAGCCCGAGTTATGGTCATTTTAGTGAGAGGGGGTCCAGGCCATATAAGGATCCGGACCCAGATCCGAATCCGGGTTAAATCCAATAAAACCCAACCCATCTCGCCAATGCCCCCAAATCATTCCCCTTCGACCAGCAGCCTTCCTTCCTCCATTTCTCCTCCCTCTCCCTCACCGGAGAATCGCCGGAGCACTTCGGATCGACGATCCGAAGCCAAAATCGAGTAGAGAAGGTCCGGGTCACCCCATGTGTGGTTCCCATCGTGAACGAAGTGTCGATCGTGTCGTGCTTCACCGACGGAAAAACCAAAGTGTGAGTGTTCTTGAGGTACGATGTCCATTCCTTCTTGTTGCGGATCCCACACGATTTCGTCCTATTTTGTTTACAGCATTAGAGCCTTAGACATGGTCTGTGTTACGGATTTTTGGGCGGTGGTGTTGTTCCTGCAGATGGATTTCCTCGACATGTTCGTTCTACAAATCGTAGATGCTTGTTTTATTAAATCCATGTTAGAATGACTAACCACGTTATGTGTTGTAGTTAGAATAAATTAAAGGGGTTAAGATACCACAAGCACAGACATAGTGCTCGAATTCAGAAATTTGGCCATGACTGGATCTTACATGAAACGTCACTATTTCACAATAGACCTTATTTTATACAGAAACAACACATGCAGGTTTTAGTTCGATCAAGTAAGAGTGCTGCAGTGGGATTTGATTTCAAGCTTTTAATTAAAGCCACAGATATCTTGATGTCTCGTTTTGGCCAAGCTTCCGAATAGGTGAAAGAAGCCTTAGCACTCATTGATGAAATGCTTAAGGGTGAACTCACAACTTCTCTCGTGTTGAGTTACAAAAATTCTAAAGCATTACGTAAATATGAAAAAGGGCACTTGTGCCATATATTGTGATTAAGTTATATTTCTAGTTATGATGAATGTTCTCATCTGGAATCTGATTACGTTGCCTTGGTAAATAAGCATTTTGAGTTGATATACATAAAGAAGATGCTTACATGCCTTATTGAGATGGATATTAAGGGATACACCCATTATTCATAACTTCATGGTATTTGGCTTCGTAGTTCCGTGAAGCAGAAAAGTTGGATGAGGTTTATCAGACCTTTGTGGTTTTCTGTGGGTACAAGACTGACAATTCTCCTTCTAGTCGTCAACTATCTTCAGAGCACTTTGTACTAATAGAATGTAAAGGAACTGAAAGGATAGGTTCCTACCATGGCAATTTCCTACTATAGAGACTTTTTTATGAGAGGGAGAAGGGGGCTGTAAAAGTTGTAACAACACAGATGAGTAGATTTGGTTACAATCTGGATGCTGATCTTGAAAGAAAGACAAAAGTTCTCATATATGAAAGTTCAATCGCAAACAGTTTGCAAATCGTTGAAAGTGTATATCGTTGATTGGGATTCAATAGAATGAAATCTGTCACCTGTTGATATCATGGATGTTTCGACATATTACATTTATTTATCATCAGCATTTGACTATTGTGAAATCACTTTAAATTCCATGAAGGTATTGTTCATCACTATTTGACTATCGTTGTTTCAATTCTTAAAGGATCTCTCACATTCATCTTGAGTATGTTATTTTTGTGTATACATTGTTGTAGTTTATATTTATTGCACTTGTGATGGATTCCATGTTACAAAAGAAACCTGATATCTTTGGGAAATCATATCTACCAGTTGCCATCTTATCCCTTCTGTCAAGTTAGTGTGTTCTTTGATATGCCTTCAGCTATGTATATTGTTTTAGTAGTAAGCTTTTAGGGATATGATCCCTTTGTTTATTGTCAGAAGAGCTCAGGTGCTTGTAATGAAGTTTTTATTTTCCTCTTTGAATATACTGCTTCATTCCAGACACAGTTGATACATTAAATGAAATGGTCGATGAGGAGTGTCTCCAGGATGTGGGGTCTGTATGACCTCCTGTAGGTAAAGCAAGCATGGATAGAAACACTTGTTGAAAAGAAAACTGTAGGATAGGGAATGTTCTCTCCCGTGGCCGTGATCATGTTGATTACATTTTTCCAAAGTATCATCTGTACTTGTGGACTAAGCTATATGTGTACAACTAATGATCCAATTAGAAAATGATCATGCCTTCTAGTCAATCTTGACTTCACCCTTTTAATGGGGGATGAGCATAATATTGTAACATCAATACGAAATTGAAATAATATCCATTGTTGTTAAACCTTATGTTTCATGTCAAGTGTATATGCATGTGGGTAGAGAAGTAGTTGTCGCCAAGGGAGAGGTATGCACCCTTGGGGCCCCGGGTAGAAGCCTAGATGACCGCGATCCCAACTACTATTGTAGCTGCGATGGTTGGGGGGACATGTTGCTTGGCACACCGAGGTGCTGATCTGACGGTGTTGGCCTCGGCACTTGCGTGCTTTAGCCCGGTGCTCGAGCGCGGGCCAAGTAGTCATGGTTGGTCGGCTAGTGTTTCGCTTGTCACTTAGAGTTAACACTCGTGTACAGGCCAATGTAGGCCACATTGGTCAGTATTCCGAGTGGGAGCGCTAAGAGGGGAGTTCCGGGAAATGTGGTTAATGAAGTTTGGAATGGGATGTGAATCTCCTGTGCATAAGGAGGATTTGATTGTCGCGAGATTCACGGGTTGGAATCTAAATTTGTGAATCATAAGTACAATTGCGAAGTGGAGCTAAGTGGACGTGGTGGGAACTTTAGTTAGGATGCATTGTACTCCACCGCATGCATACGGAGGCACCCCAACCCTAAGGTGTTTTCTTTTTACCTTAGAGTCATAAGTGTGAGGTCTCATACAGACCAAGACCACAGACTATCCACGAAGCTTGGTTACTCATGTCCATATCCAGATCTAGTAATAATAACGATGATAAAGATGTATTCTTTGTGAGACCAGTTACACCAGTTGTTCTTTTGCACAAATTTAAATTGTATCATGCTTGTTGTTGTATGTTTTTGTTTAAATCGTATTGGGCAACTTTGCTCATAACGTACCTACGTGTGAATCCGCAGGTCCGCAGCAGCGAGTAACTTTGGGGATATCACCATTTTTGTGCAGCTTCACGACATATTTTTTTGCAGTACGATTGTTGGTAGTAGTATTACTATCCTTCTTCACTTGTAGTATTTTGTTGAGATACATGGCATGTATAAATATGTGCGGACATCTATTTTATGCTTACATGCATATTTTTTTGTGGACATGAAAATGATCAATGGAATATAATGGAATTGGTATATGCAATGAATGGAATATGGAATGTGAACATGTTGAATGAGAAGCAAAATTTTAATTCATGTGCATGTTGCTATTTTCTCCTGTTGTTACGAATGTCAAGTATTCGAATGTGAATGTGTGTGCGTGGATTTGGTTTGCCGAGTACCCGGATCTAGGGGTGTCGCACGTAGGGAGAGAATACTTCTGTTTCTTAGATGGGTACTCGGGCTACAATCAGGTAGCCATCGCCCCCGAGGACCAGGAAAAGACTACGTTTACATGTCCCTTCGGTACATACGCATTCAAGCGAATGCCTTTTGGGCTTTGCAATGCCTCTGGCACCTTTCAGCGATGCATGATTGCGATTTTTGCCGACATGGTTGGGGATTTCCCTGGAGGTCTTCATGGATGACTTCTCGATCTATGGTGATTCATTCGATGATTGTCTAACGCACCTGGATCGAGTCTCCAAAAGTGCAGGGAAAGTGAATCTGGTGCTCTCTGGGAGAAAAGCCATTTCATGGTGAAAGAGGGCATTGTACTGGGGCATGTCATCTCCAAGAAGGGAATGGGAGGTTGACCCTGCCAAAGTTGATGTGATCAAAAGCTTGAGCCACCTATAAATGTGAAACAAGTACGGTCTTTTCTAGGGCATGTCAGATTTTACAGGAGATTTATCAAAGACTTTTCAAAAATTGCCCGACCGTTAACTGACCTTCTTGGGAAAGACACCGAATTCCTGGTAGATCATAAGTGTCTAGAAGCCTTCGAATTACTCAAGAGAAGGATCATGAGACTCCGTCCTACAAGCTCCCGACTGGTCTCTTCCCTTCGAGATCATGACAGACGCATCCGATTTCGTTGTAGTGGCTGTATTAGGACAACGAAAAGTTGGAATCTCATATGCTATTCACTACGCAAGCAAAGTTTTAGACCCTGCTCAAAAAAATTACACTGTAACCAAAAAAGAAATGCTTGCTGTGGTTTTTGCCTTGGAAAAATTTCAATCAATACTTCTAGGATCTAAGGTGACAGTTTACACAGACCACTCTGCCATTCTCTATTTAATGGCCAAAAAGGACGCAAAAGCACAACTTCTGAGATGGATTCTATTGCTTCAAGAATTTGATTTGGAGATTAAGGATAAACCTGGCGTTAAGAATGTCGTGGCTGATCATTTATCACGGATTGAACATAAAAAAATCCGGAATCTGAATTCATCCGTGAAACCTTCCCAGACGAGTCAATTTCTGCCATTGACTCACTCCCATGGTATGCAGACAGTGAGTTATCTTGTCACCAAGGAAGTTCCTCAAGGTTGGCCTAGAAACAAAATCGATCGACTCATATCTGAAGCGAGACACTATCATTGGGAAGATCCGTTCCTTTTCTTTGAAGGACCGGATTGCATATGGAGAAGATGTATTCCTCAAGAGGAATACCAAAGTATCCCTCAATCTATGCCACACATTAGAGGCGGGGGGGCATCACTCTGGGAAGAGGACCGCTGAGAAGATATTGCAATGTGGATTTTACTGGCTGACCTTGTTTAAAGATGCTTACAATTTTGTCAGGTCGTGCCGGCTTGTCAGAGAATGGGAGGAATCATTGGTTCAAAAGATGACATACCTATGCAACCAATGATTATCTGTGAGTGTATTCAACGCATTGGGCATTGACTTTATGGGCCCATTCCCTAATAGCCAAGATATGAATATATTCTTCTCACAGTTGGATTATTTATCTAGATGGGTGGAGGCTATCCCTACTCGAGCAGCAGATAGCAAAATTATTGCAAGTTTTTGAGAGATCATATTATTTAGAGGTTTGGAATTCCTAATGTTTTAATATCTGATGGGGGAAGCCACTTTATCAACCGGGAGGTGAAGAAGTTGACTAAGGAATACGGCATCGAGCACCGTGTCGCTACTCCTTACCATCCACAATGTAATGGCATGGTCGAGGTGTCAAACAGGGAGGTTAAAAGAATTTTACAGAAGCTGGTCCGCCCTGACAGGAAGAACTGGTCCAATTACTGGACCAAGTTCTATGGGCTTACCGGACGGCTTATAAGACCCGTTGGGCACCTCCCCATTTCGAATGGTATATGGAAAGCCATGCCATTTGCCCGCAGAACTCGTGCATAAATCAGAATGGGCAATCAAAAAGATTAATTGGAACTGTCACCAAGGAAAGAAGAACCGAGAGATGAATTTAAATGAACTGTCTAAAATCCGAAATCATGCTTATGAAAACAGCACCATCTACAAGGATAAAGTTAAGAGATGGCATGACAAGAACATTCGAACTAAGATCTTTGTCCCAGGGCAGAAAGTTTGGCTATTTAATGCAAAACTGAAAATTTTCCAAGGGAAATTGAAATCAAAATGGACAGGACACTTCATTGTAAGAGAGGTACACAATAATGGGAGTATTGAGATCTCAGAGACCGCAGATAGCACACAAACATCTATAGTCAACGGTCAGCTCCTAAAAAATTTTATCGAATCCAAAGAGCAACTAGTACAAGTTGAACAGATCTCCTTCACTCAGGGCATAGATTTTCACGGAAGAATTTGATGTGCCCAAATAAACCAGCTCTCTGGAACCTACACTCTTCTGTATATCCATCTGCCCGCTTCATTGTTTATACATCACTTCTCCTCCTTTGGTTTGTAACCCAACTATATTTGGTACGAGCTATGTCAACATTTCACTTTGAGCCATGGGGACATAGCACAAGCTAAGTATAGGGGGTGTGTTTGTATATATTTTATCTACTTTATCCATAGCTCGTACTTTAATCATTTTTATCTAACATCGGGGATGGGTATAAGTAGTGTGTATAATACCTGTTTTTCAAAAAAAACAAAAAAACAAACAAAACAAACAAAAAACACCAAAAAAACACCAAAAAAACCTTTTTGCATTAAAAAAATCATCATGGTCTTGCATTTCATTCATCAAGCATTTCATGCATTCCTTGGTCGATATATTCCTGACACATTCACCATCACTCAAGGCTTAAGGATTTTTGAGGATACATGATTTCTGAGATCTTGAGATTCTGAGTTAGCCTGCCTTAGTCATTAGGGTTTTGAATTTAATAATCCACACTTCCCTAGTTTGAAAGATTTGAGCGCTATATTGCACTCTTCATCTCAACCTTCAAAAAGAATATGATCAACACAATCACTCCCACAACTGCATGATTGATGAGATGAGTTGAGATATCACCTGAGGACCTAGGACTAGAGATTTGAGTTTAGATCTGATCTAATGATATTCGAGGATGAGATAAAGTTAATGAAGGCTTCAGAAAACCTGAGTGTCAACAAAAACCTAGCAAGTATGTGAACAAGTTCATATGCTATCTTTTTTGATATTGACCTAAGTGCTAGGGTGTGTTGAAACTTAATGAAAATTGTTGATCAGTGTGTGCCAACTTTTGGTAAAAGCAGTGGAGCTAGCCAACAAAAGAAAAGAAAAAGAAATGTCAAAGAAAAGCTCTATCATCCAAAGTCAAATTCCAAATGAGCTTCCACCAATGACGAGCATTCCCAAACATTCTCAAAGTGTCCACTTGGACCAAGCGCTAATTAGGACCAAGGAGTCGGGCTGACACCATAAAAGAGCTCTGCATCGTAAGCGATACAAGTCTGGGTGTCGAAGGTATTTTAGATACTAAAAAAAAGACACACCCCGGTGTACTCCCAGAAAAAAAAGTGCAGACGACTCCAAATTCTCTTGACGGACACATTGATCAACAAAATAAAATATACTTGTGTTGAGTGATAAGGCACTCGAGAGGCACCTTGTTCCAATGAAAGGGAGAGAAAATCAGGACACAATCCTATGCCCTCCATCATCTGGCCATCCATCTACACTTTCAAGTCTGACAAACTAATGAGACCGTTGACTGAAGCAAGAATAGACTTATTCTCTAGTGTTGAGGATTAGGTCTAGAGAAGGATCTTTGGGACTGGAACTTTGAGTGATGCACCGACTCGACTCTCATGAAATGCAGTACACTTAAGTTCATATCCTTTATATTATATGTACAAAAAAAGAGAGTCTGATAATTAGAGAGGTTGGATTCCTTTTGATTTAAAGCGTGGTTGAGCCCAGAATTTTAGGGTCGCTCAAATTGAGGGTCTTCTATGAATTAAGCCCTTGAAAATTCACATGCACAAGTCAGGGATGTATTCAACTAAGTCATTCATTCATTAATGCTCGGGAACGAGCATGGTCTAAGTATAGGGGTATGATGAATCTCGTATTCATCATGCTAAAATTGGTCATTTAGGCTCTGTTCCCCATCATCCACTTGTAATTAATCATTAATAGAGCAATTATTAGCATTCATACATGTGTAAATAATATCTGCATTTCATCATGCATAAATTGCATTAAAAATCCCAAGTGTAAATTAGCCCAAAAAGCCGCTAATTTCTCATATTTTTAATTAATTCATCCTAATTCCGATTGACCCCAAACCACCTCCATTGTGTAATATTACTAACCTTATTAAATAAAAAATACAAAAAAATACTAACCCCAATAAGTGTCAAATAATCCCAAAGTCTAATTTCACATTTGACGGACTAAAATGAGCATATCTCCCTCACACAGTTTCCGATTTTGGTCTACTCACTTTTAAAGTACTCCATATTCAAATACCTTCAAAACAAGATCAATTTCGTAAAATTCAGAGCTCATATGTAAAAGTTGGGTTTTGGGCCTCTTTTGTGTATTTGACTTTTTGCTATTTTTGACCTGACTTTTTATGTACTTATTTAACTCTTTTAATTTTATTTCTTCTTCATTTGTGCTCTTTGATGAAAGTTTTATTAAGCAACACAAAAAATCGAAATTCAGATCAAAACTGAGATCAAAGAAACTAACCAAAGTTCAAGTGGCTGTTGTCCCGGGCCCTTTATGAAAGTTGTAGATCTCGACGAGACGAACAACTTTCGTGAAAAATTTTTTTGATCCGAGGTCTCCTTCTATTTCTTTTCTATTTTTCTTTAACTTTAAATTTTGAAATTTTTTGGGTGCCATGTGGCAGCCCCTGGGCGTGCCATGTGGCATCCTCACCTCTCTCTCTCTCCAGCCGCCCGGGTCACGTGCCCAGCACGTGACCCCACCTTCGTCCACCTTCGACCGTTCCACCCCCTCTCCCGCCGTTTCCCTTCCTCCCCCTTCCATAACGGCCGGCCACTTCCTCCTCCTGTAACGCCACCATCGCCGGTCGTTACTCCGCCCCCTCTCGTAACGTCCTCGACCAGCCCCCTATAAAGATACCACCTCCGGCACCCTTCGAATTATCCGCCCATTTTCAAGATCGCCGGTGACAGCGGCTCTATAGCGTGATCCAGCCATCGCACGGATGCAGAGGGCACCCCACTCCCCTAGAGTTCGGCTCCTTCAGCTTCGAGCCAAGACCCTCCTTCCTCGAGGTAAGCTCCCCCGCCTCGACTTTCCCTTCGACCGCTGCCGGCCTCGCACAGGCCAGTGCTCCATCCCCAATCCTCCGCCTCGACCACCACTAAGCATCTCCGATGAAGCCCCATTTCCCCCTCCCCCTTCGTTTTTCTTCTGCTAACCTTGCAGGTCCGTACACCCGTGTGTCACCTCCGACTCGACTCCTCCGCACCAGCTCCGCCTGAGCTCCACCTCCGCTCCGTTATGGAGATCAGCTCCGCCTCCTCGTGGAGGCGCCGTCATCGCGCCAGCCCCGCCTCGCCGCTCCCCCCCGCGCCTCTGCGTTCCATCGCCCCTGACCACCGCCTCGCGGCCTCACCTCCTCTGCCGCAAGGCTCCGCTCGCCGCCTTCACCTTCCCGTGCCGCCCCTCGCGCCGTGTGTCGGTCGAGGAGCAGCGCCGTCGCCTCCTCCGCCTGCGCCCACCACCGAGCGGCGCCTCTGCCTCGATCCCCTCCGCGCGAGGGCTCGCTCGCACCAGCAGCTCGGCCGTGTGTCGGGCCGAGCCTCCGCCGCGCCCAATGCCCCTCCGCCTTCCGCGCTTCGTCTCCTCCGGCCGCCGCACCGCTTCCGCCCTACACCATCGCCATTGGATCGAGCAGGAAGACTTGATCCAACGGTCCACAGACCGCCACGTGGAGGGCTCCCAAGCCGCCCCTCCACACCTCAGGCTCGGGATCTCCGAGCCTCTCCCGAGCCTCCATCCATCTCCGAGCCTCAGGTCGGGCTCGAACCGGGCTCGGGACCTCCGAGCCTCCTCCGAGCCTTAGCCCCCCTCCGACTTGCACGTGCGCGGTGAAAAAATTGCACTGACACCCCGGTAATTTATGAAATTGCAAAAATACCCCCGTCAGGGGTAAATTTCAGAAAGGCCCCTCAAGTTTTTATTAATTTCTGATTAGTCCTCCCAAGGACCTCTTTGCAAGAAACTTTATTTTATTTATATTTTAGTCCCTAAAACTTCATTTTATCATATCTTTGTCATATGGACTCCGATTTTGGCATATAATATGTCGTTTCGAAGCTAATTCCGTGCTCTACCATTTAGCATAGCTTATGAATAGATTTGAGGTCATTTATTGAGAATTATTATTGAGGATATCTGTTGGCTTATGCAGGCTTATTTTGACATATTTGTGCCACATTTTCCTTGAGAGAATTGACGATTTATTTTGCGGGGATTTGTTGGAGTGAGATATTATTTGAGGACTTATTTTATGCAGGGGTTAAATGAAGGGAGATTGAGTAGATATATTGACTTGTGGACTGCAACTGTTTGAGATTAAAAAGATAAAATCATTGCAAGATTAAACTGAGATCTATTCACTCTTATTTGCATTAGGAATTAATTTGATACATCTTGCCGAATTCGATATTATTTGATCTGTGATTTCGTTTCGAGGATATTGTTTATTTTTTGGATTAAACATCGCTAAAAATCACAAGATCCTGAGCTGAATTAGTGTTCCTATTTTTTTGTGCATAACATCCTCTTCATTGTATTGTATATTTTCTCATTGCATAAATTAATTAACATTAATTAATTATTTCAATTTGATTCGAGACCACGCAACTAGGAATCACCGTTCCCTATGCTCGACCTTGGTAAACTTGCCAAGTAAAAATACTCCACAACATTCAATGATTGTGGTGTTTTGATCGACCGAAAATTCACTTCCTATACTACAATTATCGATTATTAAAGAAAGGAATTTCGCGCACATCAACTAGTGAAACCACGGTTTGAGCAATCAAACCAAGGTTCAAAAATAAAATTAATCAATTAATAATAATAAAAATAAATACATTAAAATTATAAATAATTAAATAAATAATTTGATGATACAATTTAATTATATAATAATAGTATGTAATTAGTTAGATAGATACCAATATAAATAACGTATGTAAAATATACTTATATAATTAAAGTAATTAATTATTTTTATTTTTTTATATGAGATTATATCATTATTACGTCATTTACAAAGTAAAAAATATGACAGAATTAATAATAAATAAATAAAATAAAATAAAAATACATTAAACAAGTAGACCAATAAGGTCCCAAAATATACTTTTTGTATATTGACTACGTTTTTAGTGAAATCACTTTTATTTGAAAGATATGTCTATAAAACGAACTTTAAAAGAAAGTATATGCAATTTGGAATCCATATATCCGAGATATAAGGTTCAGAAATTCAGTTCTATGGTTTTTTTATTTTGAGATTTATTGGTATTTATAAATAAATATTTTTATATTAATCAAAATTAGAAATAATTTTATAGAAAATAAAGAAGATTTATATATGTATAGTACATATATATAGAGGAGTCCAAACACCAAAACTCACAAGGTTTATTCTACGATATTTTAGTATTTTTAACCAATAGTATGAACTATAAAACGAAGTTTAAAAGTGAGTTTGGTCAATTTGAAGTTTTCTATAAATGGTTATGAACCTTTAAAGTTGGCCTTTACAGCTTTTTGGTTCAGTGTAATTATTTATTTTTGCACTAAATAATTTTATGATATTTTTAAAATGTAATATATATTATTATAAACAACTTTGATGAAGGAAATAGTTTGATTTATAATTTTCTGAATGATAAATAAAATAGGTGAACATATGTATACAATGAATAATGTGTATATTGATGATGTTTATTTTCTGACATTTTTTATAGATTAGGATTCTTATCTCTCCCTACTTAGTTATTTTATCAATCAAGTCAATATTGACATGGTCCCGGGGTTAGAATTAGTATGTGCATATTTACATTCTACGTCTTTTTTTATTTTTTTTATTTTTTATTTTATTTTAGATAAAAATATGTGTTAAATATGTAATATTAACAAATGAGGTTAGAATAGTTAATTAGTGATAATTAGTTGATATTTACAAGATTTTTTTACAATATTTTAGATAAAATGAAAGAATAAAGGAGATGAAGCCTAGATCCATCATTCGCCCAAATCCAATAGTCATAAATGGGAGCGGGGGGCTAAATTGGGGACACGTGGTAGTTAATGGAACTACCACATGTCACCTCCACAAAAAGTAGAAATAAAAGATCAAATAAAATTAAAATAAAATAGGAAATATCCTCAAATCAAAAGTATTTCTTCACGAAGTTTGTTCATTTCGACAAGGTGTACACCTTTCATGAAGGGATCAAGACCAAATGACATCATTTGTAAAAATTGGGTTTTCTGGTGTATTCTGCACAATTTTATAATTTATATTTTTGTAACCTTTTTATGATTTTTAATTAAATAAAATTTATAATAAAATAAAATATTTACATAATAACCTATTTTTGGTATTTTTATAATTGAGAAAGTAAATGAATAAAATAAAATAGACTTATATTTAGACTCTATATATAGACTTAGAATGTCATGTTTTTCTTTGATTTTTAGATTGTTTTGGATCTTGACTTTTGCACAATACATTTAACACAAATTAAAGAAAACAAATGAAAAGAAATAAATTAAAATGTGATAATCATGTCCATAAAATGATATGTCAAAGTTAGTAAACATATGCAATATACAATGACGATCCAAAACCCAAGTTTCACATATGAACTATGATTTTTTGAATTTGGTCTTATCATAGATAATTAAATGCACATAAATCTAAAAGCGAGTACAGGTTCACAGGAAACTTTATGTGAGAGACATGCGATTTTATACCGTTTTGGTCTCAACCTAGGGTTTAGTTTTATTTGACATATATGCAAGTTGTGATTTTTTTGATATTTTTCATTTGTTAGTGTTGGTGATATTTACACAATGAAGTTGATTTTATTTATATTGAAGTGAGTGTAAATTAATTAAAATTGTGAGAAGTTAGGCTAACATACATTTGAATATATACACGTGGGTTCAATTCCTTATTAATGCAATTATGATTGATAAAAGATACATCTTATTTACATATGCATAAATGATAATAATGTAGTATAAATGCCTAAATGTACTTAATTATTCGGGAACAAAGCTCAATTAAAGTGATGAATCACATATTCATCAAGGCCATGTACTGAAACCTTCTTTATCTTTGAGAAACTGAAATGAATGCAGAAATGAAATGAGGTTATGTTCCAGACCAAGATAATGAATAGAAGGTGAAAATGTAAATCGATCCAACCTTTGGATTAATAGTTTACTGGAACTCATATGAGAATTAAGACTTTAAAATCAACAATCTCTAAGTTCTACAAGTTATTGTTCAGGCTCGGCTCAGAACTCATCTTAGATCCATCCATCCCAAAAGCATACTCTATGAACATTGAATAACTAACTCCATGTGTGAAGGTTGTTAGCTCTTTCCATTCGAAATGCTGAACTACCGTCAAATCTCCTCCTCCAACAATTCATCTTCGGAAAGTCAGGTATTCCCTTCTAAGTTCAAGTGCTGAAAGGAGGAGAGGAATTAGAGCTTGACTAGTGTATCTAAGTCTCCTATTTGGAGCTACATCCTATACTTATGATCAAAATTGTGTCGATTACACGTCTTCACAATTATAGATAAATAAAAATTAGAATATAATGATTAAATTTTGGATTTGAATAATGAGATTTATGAATAACAAATTTTGAATGAATAACATTTGGGTGGTTATAATGTGGGTGAGCAAGAAGGCGAATATATCTCCATTGATATAGAATATTTTTTTAAAAAAAAATCTAACTAATCAACGACAGTTCCTCAACCACCGGTGTAAGATTAAAAACCATCTATATAAGTTTGACAACAACGACGGCTTATTAAACCGTCGTTGATAGTCCAGGGTAAAAAAGTTTGTTCAAAACCGTGGAAGTTATTTTAATGCCGTTCATAGTACTACAAGGAAAACAAGTTGTGACTACAGAATTATGATCACGGATATGGGATTTTTGGCCACAGAATTGGGCTCTGGCCACGACACGTCGTGACCACTAACCGTAGCTACAAGTCTCGTCGTCAGAATTCTCTAGCCACGAATATGTCGCGGTCACTACAAGTGACCACCGAACTTATCATAGTCACAACTCTTATATAAAGACTTTGACCACGGATTGTGGCTATGAGAAACTAGTGGCCACAGAATTATCGTGGCCACAAGTTTCCGTAGCCACATTCCGTGGTGACAACTCATTTTTCTTGTAGTGTAGTAGATGAAGACCGGAGTTATACTGGATAAGAAAACGGTTTTAAACTGTCGATGTTGTCTAAATATCCACGGAGGGAACTGTCGTTGTTATGTATAAATCGTCGGCATTGAGATCATCAGCGGAAAGATCGTCGGCGGTGAGTTCACTTCATCGCCGGCGGTTTCAGTGTCTTTGCCCATGGTTTTGATCTGTCGGGGATGACCCTCGCCGCTGTAGTGAAGGCATATAACCGTGGACATACTTTGTAAACTAAAAATCACATCGATGAATAGATGTTCCTTGTGTCAATCAGCTTTAGAAGAATATGACCATCTTTTTAAAAATTATCCATAGGATCTGTCGATTATCCAAGAAGCTAGCACCGATCCTACCTATGTAGAGACGATGAAGACTCACTTGTTACGTCTTCTGGAAATTTTTTGGGATGTCTTGCAGAACTTCTAGCAGAAATGATGATGATGGAATCACCTGAATTTGTGGCATAGCTCACTGATTATCAAATCTAAATCCCCAACTTTAGTTGGGTTTTTGCAACTTTCATTCTTAGGTGTAGCTTCATGTGGATCCTTTCCCTCCCCCCATCTTTTTTAGCCTCTGCATTCCCCGTGCACTCCCTCTCTCTCCCCGCGCACATTCACTCCCTCGCATTTTCTCTCCCTCCCACAATACCACATGCTCTCTCTCTCTCTCTCTCCATAACCTACAATCGCCTCCCCCGCGCTCTCTCATCTTTCGTTCCTGGCTCTTTATATATATATATATATATATATAGAGAGAGAGAGAGAGAGAGAGAGAGAGAGAAGAGTGATCCTATGAGATGGGATTTTGGTGAGATGGAAGACTCTGGACCACTAGTTTCTGTTTTCTCTCACCTGAATTCTCTTTCCTAGTTGAAATTAGTGGCCCAAAATCTCCCATCTTACTATCTCACCAAAATCTCATCTCATAGGATGACTCATATATATATATATATATGGGTAAAATGTGGTTGTTGCTTCCACCTCTATTTTCTCTCTATTTTTTTTCGAAAATAAAAATATGTATATTCATCACTATGTCCCTCTAACATTCCAATAAAATTTCGTTGGAAACAGAAATCCTTATACCCTTTATCCAAAACATGTAATTTTAACGATCTTAAAGGAAATGGTGATGAATATACATATTTTTATTTTCAAAAAGAATAAAAAATGAGAGGAAAATTGGGGTAGGAGCAGCCCGTTGGCTGCTCCTAAGGAGCAACCACATTTTACCCTATATATGTATATCCATTTTCTTTACTTATAGTAGAAAAGACAAATTTTAGATCTTCTTAACACACAATATTAAAAATATTTCTTTGGAAAAAATGCTCTACTTCTCCTTTATTTTTTTCTCTAGATTATCTTTTGAAAATAAAATAATTTCAATTTTTAAAACATTTAAAACATATTTATTGTGATGTTAAGCTATTATAATACAATAGTAATTAACAAATAATTTAAAATAAATTTAATTTCATAAATTCAAACATTATAGTAAAAAGATATAGTGAAAATTTGGAAAGTAATTTTTGATTAGTACACGGTAAAATGGGCTGCCCTTGGGGGAGCTAACTTGACTTTCCCACCCTATTTCCTCCTTTTTTTTATTTTTATTAAAAAATAAACTGTAAAAATACATTAATATATCCATGTATTTATGTCATTCAAGTTTCGTGCGAAACAAAGGCTCATACGACCTCCATCCAGTCGGGGTCGATTTCAATAATTCTCGACCGTTAAAAAATGATTGTCTAGATGGAGGACATAGGAGTCTATGTTTCACATAAAATTTGAATGAGATAATATAAGGATATAGTGATGAATTTCCACATATTTTTCAAAAATAAAAAATGAAGAAAATGATGCGGGAGAGCCAAGTTAGCTCCCCTAGTGGACAATCCATTTTACAATTACTATAAACATATTACAAAATACAAATAATTTATAATTTATACAATACAAAATAATTCAATAACCATGAATTTTTACATAAGAAGTAACTTTTTTATATACTTAGGTAATTAAAGATATAAGCAATTATAAATACATACATCTCATCATGGATGGAAGATATATATACAATTTATTAGATTTTTATCAATTGTGTCCATCTGAGATATTACACTATCATTTATGCCCCTCCCTTTCTGGGAATATTTGTTCTCCCTGTAACTTATTCTACGATGATTATTTGTGTCCTTTGAATTTATTGTCGTCCATCCCTACCTCAAACAGACGTTAACTTCGAGGACATGAGGGTAATTAGAAAAATAACAAGAGTGGAAAATGTCATCCCCCTCCAACCCCTCCTCCTCCTCTATACATCTTCCACCTCTCCTTCCAACCCCTCCTCCTCCTCTGATCGTCCTCCCCTTCTAGTCCCTCCTCCTCCTCCACATCTGACCACCCTCCCATTCCATCTGTTACTCCTACGCCTCCTCCACAGCCACCACCCCTCCTCCTCCTCCTCCTCCTCCCGCCCCATCCTCCACCACCTATTCCAATCCCTCCTCCTACTCCTCTTCTAACTACCCTCCCATTCCAACCCCTCCTCCTCCTCCTATATATGCTCCATCCTCCACCACCTATTCCAATCCCTCCTCCTACTCCTCCTCTAACTGCCCTCTCATTCCAGCACCTCCTCCTCCTCCTCCTATGCTACATCCTCCTTATCTGATCTTCCTTACCCTTCCACTCCCTTTGTCGCAGCTGCCCCTTAGCCATGAGCTACACCTATCCCACCCCCACTACGCAGACTGTTCCCCACCGCCTACCCTACCACCCTCGACCTCTTTCTCCGATCCCCTAGGTTGCTGCTCTAGGTGATGGGTGAAGAACCAGAGCCTTCTTCTTGCTCCCCTCCTCCATTCTTGTTCTTCATCTACTCTTTATTTTTCTCTCTCCTAACTAGATGTCCATTCGTGCATCAAATCGTCAGAATTTTTGTATTTCCACATATAAATCATCCATTACAATCATGCAAACATTTTTCTATTTTTTTAAAATTCTTGGATTGATCAAGCAATCATTTACAACTGCTAAATAATTTCTTGTTGCAACAAACAAACCCTTGGAGGAGGAGGAGGAGGATGGGCTGGAGGAGGAGATGTGATTTTTTTTCCAATTATGTCTCTCTTAACTACATCATGATTTGAATAAACCATGACTTAGTACAACTCATTGAAATCCAGACTAATGGAAGGGTACTAATGATCATTGTGGACGATGTTTGTGGATGAACTGATATCCTCAAAAAAGAAGGGGCATAACTAATATTATCTCAGAGGGGTACAACTGATAAAAATCTTTTTTTATTTTCAAATTATTATATATATATATTTGCAGTATATATTGTCTACATTTTTATCACAACTATATATACCATGAGGTGGTTCCCTGCTTGGGAGGCCTACTCTCAAAAAAATCACATCTATTATAATTTGGCTTTTATTTTTAAATATTTTTCTAATCTCCAATCTTAATTATTATTTGAATTATTATATTATAAATAATACAGATATTTACACCCATAACCCTAAGTAATCTCGTAATTACCCCAGAAACCCTCTATTACAACGAATTACGCCCAGAACCCTAAATAACAACTCCGTTTTACACTCATACCCTTCCGTTACTTTAGTTCACCAACTCAACCAAATGGCTGAGTTAATCTAACCCAATAAGTGATCTAACGGCTGAGATTAAAAAAAGCAAGATAAGAAGAGGGAGTTGCTGGAGCTTGCCTGGAGCTTGAGGTTTGGCCTGGAATGGCGGGCATGGGTAGCTGGGGGAGGAGAGGGTCAGGGGCTTGCGGGAGCGGTGCCGGAGCAGCTTGTAGGGACCCGGGGGGGCACGACGCAGAAGGGGCTTGCAGGAGCGGTGCCGGCAAGCAGCGGGAGCGGCTTTCAGGGACCCGGGGGTGGTGGGGTGGCGAGACGCAAAAGGGGCTTGCGGGAGCAGTGCCGGCGAGCAGCGGGAGCAGCTTGCAAGGGCACGGGTGGAAGGGACTTCCGAGAGCGGCGCCGGCGAGCAGCGGGATCGGGAGCGGCTTGCAGAAGGGGCTTGCGGGACGCGGTGTGTGTGTGTGTGGGGGGGGGGGTGACCAGCAACTGCGGGAGGGGTGCGGGACTGGGTTTTGCGGGCTCGTGTGTGGTGGGGAGGGGAGGGTGTTGTAGCGGGAGGGGGTTGGGGACTTGCGGGCTCGGGCAGGGGGGGAGGGTGTTGAGCAGCAACTGCAGGAGGGGTGCGGGGATGGGTTTTGCGGGCTCGTGTGTGTGTGGGGGGGGGGGGGGAGCGGCGGGAGGGGGCTGGGGGCTTGCGAGCTCGGGCTGGGGGGGGGGGGGGCTGGCATTGGGGGGAGGGGGTTGTGGCGCTTGTGAAGGCGCTGGAGCTGGCGGTGGGGGGGGGGGGGTTGGGGGGTGGCGACGAGGGGAGCTCGTGAGCTGGGGGCGGAGGTACGGCTGGAGCTTGCCAGCGGGGGGGTGGGGAGGGGGTGCTGGACCTCGTGATCTAGGGGCGGAGGCACGAGGCAGATTCGTGGGGGAGGAGAGCATGATTTTGATTTATATAAAGAATGGCATCATGTTTTAAATTTGATGTGTTTAGGAGGGTAAAATGGTCAACATATAACCTTTTCCGTTAAAGTTAACGGGCAGTCAAGACGGAACTTGACACATGGTTATGACATGTAAAGGTTAAGCATTATTATGGGTCCTGGGCGTAATTCGTTGTAATAGAGGGTTTCTGGGGTAATTACGAGATTACTCAAGGTTATGGATGTAAATATCCCTAAATAATGGTCTAGTGGTAGAAGCAGTGGCTCCCACTTTAAAGGACCAGGGTTCGAATCATACTAGTTAAAAATTTAAAAAAAATGGAAAAAAAATATCCCTAAATAATAAATTGATATACATTTCACACCAATTGATGTTACCTTTTTTATGTTTGCGGCTAAGAGGGTTGCACACACGATCTCCTTCCTTTAACTTTTTATGCTCTTGTAATAATACTTCATAATGACTCAACCTTTTAGATTGCAATACTCTTAATATTTTATTTTCTTATACTATATAAGTTAGACCAACAATGTTTTAGATGCCACCATTAATATGAATGTTAAACAATTAAAATAAATATCCAAAATAAATTTAAAATATTCAATTTGCATTATATAAGAGCATAAGTCGAGATAATTGAAATTGGGGCCTAAAGTTAATAGTTATCAATAAACTTAAATCTTTATTTTAATAGGCTAGCTTAAATATAATATCATTTTTTATTGAATTTATAAAATATGTTCACATTTATTGTCGAACATGCCATTAAATAAAAGTATTTATCCATTACAATTTTTTAAAAGTACTTGAAATTCTATATCGTGGCCAAGTGTAGGTTAATCAGCTAGTACTCCCTAGATCTGGACTTTTATGTTTTTGGGAGATTTATGAATTTTTCTTGGTGTTTTTTACGAGCTGTTTTGACTCCATGCGCCTGTGTGGGATTTTTTGTACTTATCCTTGGTGCTGTAACCAACTTAAATTCTGTGCTACTTATTTTTCGAAGAATGACCCACCGATATTTTAAAAAAAAATAAAAAATAAAAGATTATAAAGAATATGAGAATCGTTCAATATTAGGGGATCCTTCACCAAAGTAATATGGCATTTAAAATAAAGTAAACCACCAACCTATCACTCCGACCAAGTCTGCCAAAGAAGGGCCTGAAGTCCATATTAAATAAAGAATTTATTAGTACAGAATATATTTAGAGCGCGTGATTATTATATTTTGTCAACCCTTTACATATAGATTTTTTCAAGACCAATTCACTGCAGGCTGTTTTGGTCAACAATGTCGTCTTGCAAATCTGTGGAGCTGAGATAGCCAGCTATTGCTTTGACTAGTGAACTTTCCTCCCTTCTCGGAGTTTCATTTAGCACAAATTCTTCACATTTTTTTCTGTCACTGTAATCATGATATATAATAACAGTTTTACGACCATGAAGAACACAGCGAATTTCTTCGTATTAAGAAAAGAAAGAAATCGAGCAGTTTCCGTTGCATATCTGAGTACAAATTCCTGACCTATCTTTTGCTGCACAATCTGTATGGACTTTTAACAAGATAGATAGCTCAAAAAGAGCTCTAATTAGATAATTACGTGCTGACAAAAATGTTAACGTCAAGCAGATTAAACAGCATTATTTAATTATGTAAATGCATGATATATAGTTCTTGCTATTAATATTTAATTACATTGTACAGTGACGGGAGTACAAATTAAATTAGGTACCCTGTCAACCCTAGATCAGGTCCACGGGTGTGGAGCAGCCGTGTTGATCCCTTCAGCTGCTGCCAGTACATATAAATAAGTATACATCGATCATAAGAGATATCTGCAGTAATCAGGATCGAAATCGAGGTGTGTCCAAGCATCGATCGCGAGCAATGAGTGATAAGATAAAGGTGAATCATGCTCCAAGAGCATTCAACCGGAAACTGAAGGTGAAGGTAGTGCGAGCCTCCGGTCTCCCGCGTAACATACGACATACCAGAAATCCCAGATTCTTCGTCAAAGTCGGATTTCCTGACCGTGTAAGTTCCATTCACTCGTCAAGCGATCTCCTTAATCGAGAGTTTTCGATTTATTTACATGATGATGATTATCACTTGGCTTCCATGATCTTGTAGTTGCAGACGAAGACAACTAGCATCGAAAAGGATTGGGAACCCAACTGGAACCAAGAGTTCACCTTTGAATTGGCTGATCGTTCGAATCCGAAGATCCAATTCGTAAGTCGATGATTTCATTATCTTTGGAAACATGAAATCTATTCTTGATACCTTGAGTAATTAACTGAGCGACCATATGCATCTTTCAGGAATTATACGATCATCACGAAGTCAGGAAGGATCGGTTGCTGGGAAAAGCTGAACTAGATATCGAAGACCGAAAAGTTTTTACCGGTAGCCTTGGAATCGCAAATGAGGCCGAGTTGCACGTTGAGATTCGTAATTGTTAAGGGAATCATGTCAGAAAATGTGTAGAGCAAACTCGACATGCGCAGAAAGTAAAACGTAAGCTTCGTAGTTTCCGGGAAGTTCGATTCTGTACGTCTAAGATACATCTGAAAACTCATACCAATTCTCCTTCCCCAGAATGTTCAATTCATATATATCAATAAATGTTTTGCAAGATTCTTCTCAACATATTGATTGAAGAACTTGCTAAGAACTTAGATCAACCTACATCAGGGACGTGACTTTGGAGTTTGCTGTGTTTTTTTGTCAATGTTCTGATTAAATTAAAGTCATGAAGGAAAAGGAAGTGTTTGAACATGAGGTAAACGTTGCATAAGCTCATTCCAAGTCAAGCCCTTGCCAAGTCCCCCCCACCCCCACCCCCCTCTCTCTCCCCAAATCCATATATATTGAGGGTAGCCCATGTTGGGACACGACCTGCCGGTAACAATTCTGCTCTGATTCAAGTTGATAGGGATACGGACCACAAGTATCGCCTTTGCTCGAATACCGGATGAACCCTCGGATATGGATGCGGAATCAACCATCACCATAGAAGCACGTGAAAGAAAGAACAACCATATATAATGGTGGTCGGTCACCTCTCGTGACTAGCAGAGAAGAAAGTCACTATAATTAGAACGAGTACAACCCTCTCCGTTAACTCGCTCTCTCACCTCTCTCTCTCCTCTCTCTCTCTCACTCTTTTCTCTTATGATATTCTCTCTTATTGTGGTGGAGAGGCAATGTCCCCATCCCTCTTTATATTACAACCTCATACTCTTATTCATATAGGACTATAAATAGAATACAACTCAACTAATATTAGGATTAAGAGTCCAATCCTATTGGGATTCCTGATCCTAATTTGAGTCTAATCCTAACAGTCTCCTCCTTGATTTGAATTCCGTCACGATCTCTTCATTATTTTGAGCACTGGACCATCCTCATCATCTACAAGTCTCATTAGCATGATCTCATCAACTCCGGGTGACGTACCCGTTACCGGGAGCCCTCGATGTGCCTCCTCTCGGGTACTCGCACAACTTAGCATTGTGCCTCATGATGTGGCACCACAAATCTCTCGTGACTAGAGATTATGTCGACATCCTCTGGTAAGATGAATCGCACTCGCTTCTCCTTGTTGCGTACATCTACAGCAGAGATGTTCATAATCTGTTGCTCTCTCAACGTACTACTCGTCCTGGGAATAACTGAAGCTCCATCACTTGTCATGACTCTTCCCTCAAGCTTATACACCTTGTTCGACATCCTCGTTCCACACATCACCACGCGTGCTCCCTTACTCACTCTGAGAACTCCTTCTTCAATGGTGACTCGATGTCCTCGTGACTTGATCGTTCTCAATGAAATTATATTCTTCTTGGTTGTAGGAATGTGTCTGACACCTGTTAGAGTTCGTACTGCTCTATCAAACATCCAGAACTACACTCATCCAATCCCCTCGATGTGGTGAACCTCTCCATCTCACATCTTGACCGTGTCATCATTGCATGCCCGATATGTACTAAACTGCTCCCTAGATGAGCACACGTGATCTGAACATGCCGAGTTCAGAAGCCATCTTAAATATTCCTTCATCTTCCTAGATCACGCTAGCAAGTTTTCCTCGCAGACTGGGTGGAATCCTCTTAGTCAGATTCAGAATCACCAACTTTTTCTTTCCTTTCTCCTTCTCACGTCTCGAACAATCGACTATTTCGTAACCCTCCTTGTCACAATAGAAGCATTTGATTGGACCTCATGACTTGGATTGACCTTTGAATCATATCACCCTTGATCTTGAACGCCTATCCTCAGTTGTCAACACATGACCTTTATCATCCGTTGCCTCATCCTTCAAGACTCGTTCATAAGTAGTGAAGTAATTGTCTCATCTAATGTGATAGTCTCCTTACTATAGAGTAACATCGTCACAATATGATCATAGAAAGATGGAAGGGAACTCAACAAGATCAATGCCTTATCCTCCTCCTTGAATAGAAATTCTCCTTTCGCATTCTTCTCCTACAGTGTGAATACATCTGTCAGAATCTTGTTAAATTCATCTAAGTGCACTTCAAACTTTGTCCCCTCAGTCATCTTTAGACCTTACATCTTCTTCTTCGTAAATAGCCGGTTTGCCAAAGATTTGGACTTGTATAGTCCCATGAACTTTATCCAAACCTCCCCTGAATCCTCCAGTACGATGACTTTGTGAAGAGTGTTGTCTGCCAAGAACAGTTGTATTGTACTATATGCGAGATCCCTCATCTCCTTCCACTCTTCCTCTTTCATCTTCTCTGACTTCTTTTTTGTATCATGGAGAGCTTTCACAAGTTCTTCTCACGTGAGTATATTTTTCACCCGTTGTTATCATAATGTGAAGTCGTTCTTCCCGTTGAAGGGTTCCATGGAGAATAAAGCACCCCTCGATGAAAATTTTGTCATCCGCTTTCCTATCGTTCCCCTCGCTGTCGTCGAACCATGCTCCGATACCAATTGTTGGGACATGGCCAATCGATATCAATTCTGCTCTGATACCAATTGATGGGGATATGAACCACCGGTATCGCCTCTCCTCGGATGTTGGATGAACCCTCGGATATGGATGTGTAATCGACCACTACCAAGTATGCACGTGAAAGAAAGAACAACTAGATATAACTGTGGTCGGTCACATCTCACGACTACTGGAGAAGAAATATCACTATAATTAGAACGAGTACAACTTTCTTCGTTACCTCGCTCTCTCACCACTCTCTCTTCTCTCTCTCTCAATCTCTTTTCTCTTGTGGTATTCCTCTCGCTGTGGTGTAGCAGCAATGCCTCCACCCCTCTTTATATAGCCCAAATACAACCCCATTGGCATATACTCAATAGGATTAAAAGTAGAATACAACTCAACTAATATTAGGATTAGGAGTCCAATCCCATTAGGATTCCAAATTCCAATGACTCTCATCCTAACAGCCCATAGAAGAGAAAGAAAGAATGAGGGGAAGATATGATCGATTTGATGAGCTAGGTGCATGACATGAATGCCGATTGTGGAGACCTCAACTGAAGGTGACCGTAAGGGGGGCCTCAGATTTGCCCTCAAGATGCTTAAGAAGAATCAAATTTGAATGACAACATGCTCTCATCTAGTGGATTAAATCTCCAAGGTGTTTTCAGAAAATATCTTATGAAGTAGAAAAATAAAGGTGGGGGTAACCAAGTTGGCTCACATTGGAGTTAGCCCCATTAACCCATATACATGGATTTTATTCGGTGGGTCTTTTGCACATTAGAGTTGTAATGAGCACACAACGTCATCCGTGAGATTTTGATCTAATGCTCACGGTTTTAAAAAGAGTTTCCCTACTGTGTTGTTGGTCATTTGTAGCATGTTAATGACTCCTTATTTGTATGATGATGACTAAGGAAACTTAATAACACATGTTGCATAATGGTCATTCTCAATTTGATCCTTCTCGATGTAAATAACAATCCACGAATGTTAGTATTTAAAACTTAATGGGCACGGAATGTTACTTGTGCACATGGACACGTAAATGATAGAGCTTCATCTTCTTACCTTCGTCTTGCAATGCATGCCTGGATTCCAATCTTAATGCAAATTCTCAAGCAAAAATTTCAGGAGGTGTATGACAAGCACATGCTCTAAACTATAGTCTGATGGACAGCGTCGAGCAAAACGTCGAAGAATTCCACTGTGCATAGGTGTAACGTCCCGGGCTTAGGTCCTCGGTCCATTATCGAGGCCAGTTGGATCCAAATGAACCCGTTGGTAACCACTCAAAATGCTTAAGGCCAAGTTATCAAGAAGTAATCCCCACCAATTATAAACCACACCCACACCTCGTGAGTTTTAGATGTGGCACTATATTTGGAGGTATGGGTGTTACAATAGGCGTAGCACATAAGGCCGATGATCGTGTGTACATGATCATTGCATGTTCATTTTTCTACGACATTTTTAATTAGCATAGACGGGCCTAATTAGGATGTCTCCTATTTTTGTTGGTCAGTGAGTTTTTTTTCTTTTTCGAGGACATGACTGACATTATCTTCTGTTTAGTTGTTCTTCTTTGGATTGTGGGACAAGAGGTTATGATGGGATATACGATAAGTAGTGTGAAATTGAAAGTTGCAAATGAAATGGCACATTAACAAAGTGTAGCTACAACAAACAAATATTTTGGGTATGTCCATTTTTTGTTAGAACAGATTTCATAAAATCCACGTTATCATCATCATCATCATCATCATCCAGTTTCATGTTTTCTTGCCACTGCTCACAACCACCTTCCTGATCTTCGCATGCGACGAGCAAGTTCATTGAAGGACACCTAAGGATGAGAATTAGATTGGGTTATCTCAATCTAGCCCGAAATCCGACCCTCTTAATTGGACACATCCCAAATCTATAATTAAAATGGACAGGATCTGGCCCAAATAAGGCCCATATGTTTTTTCAAAATGGATCCGAGTTAAAGCTAAGTCTAAACCCATCCCGGCCCACAAGCTACCATATTAAAAAAAATATTATTCCGTGAGCAAACTAGTCTTTATTATTCTTTTAGAAAAATCTTATTTTTTTTTTGTTTATTCAACTATTCTGCAAAGTAACTAGTCAATGTGAACATACTATACTTGTGAATCAACCTCTAGTTCCCAAGGCTTTTCCTATACTGAATTAAAAGTAGAAAGTATAACTCTTCTCTAGAACACTTAATCAAAAATTGTATGAGAAAACTGGAACTTGGCCAATCGCTATAACATATTAGTAGAGTATATGAAGATGCCATTGGCACTCTATAATAAGTTATTACATAGTGTCGTCGCTAAAGATATACGAGTAGTTCGCGACATCCTAGCCTGAACAAAATTAACCCATTAATTTGGGTCGAACTTGGTCTTATGTTATACTGTGAAAGATTTTTTTCGAGGTTTGGCTCGGTCTAAAACCCGCAATATAAAATAGATATGGTAAAAGGCCTGCATGGCCTACAAGTAGAGATGAAAAATGATATGGATATCCACGTTCGATCATCCACCGTATCCATTTTATACAAATTGTGATATTTGTATTCATTTTAAAATAAAAATGGATTTAAATTTGATATCCGAAAACATCCAAATACGTTCATGCATATCTTTGTCATATATAATTATAGTTTTATATCTGTTTTTAAGAATATTTAACATAATTTCATACCTTCTTTCACCATATTTGATATATCTGTTATTTTTAATGGTGATATACTTAAACAGATCTTTACGAGGGACCATTTACCCATCCCTATATATGTTTTACTCATCCTCCCTTCTTTTGTCATTTTAGTGAACAAGTGAGCTCTAATCTCCATTACAAGGAGATAAGGATTGAGAATGCCCCCATGACTTTTTCTCTTTATAGGGTTTCATGTGACTCCTTTTGTTGTTGTATTGATTGATTCTTCTTAATCTTCATGGTATTAGAGCATCATTGAGGTCGTGATTCTTGGATCTGAATCCTTGTTCTTGGTCTTCTTTCTCGAGAAGCGACTCCTTCTCAAGCCCTAGCTTTTTCCCTAGGGCATGATCGAGAAGCATGCGAGGGCTCTAGGGCGCATGACTCCTCCTTCCGGTGAGGCTGCCCAACTCCTCCTTCCACGCGCACCCCCTCCTTCCAAGCGAGAGCTGATTTTGTGTTAGGCCATATAGCTCCTCCTTCCAAGCACGTGGCTTCAGGAAAGGGCTCTTCCAATAAGGGCGTGCAACTCCTACTTCCAATGAGGGCATGTGACTCCTTCCAGGTGAGGGCTCCTTCTAGGACAGGGCATGTGCATCCTCCTTTTATGCACATGGCTCCAAGTGAGGGCTCCTCTCGTGAGTTGTGTTCCCTAATATACACAGAGACGAGCTTACTGGTTGGATTTTGGTGTTCTTATAACTGGAGTAGATGGTTATAACCATCTCGACATATCTTCTTTGACCGTCTCTTTCACTGGTAGTCTCCAAACAGGAAGGTCATGATCGTCTCCTAAGATTGTGGTAGGGTATGGTCGTGACCGTCCCCTTCGGTGTGGGGGTTGCATTTAGTTGTCGCTGGTATCGAGAGGACGATTATAACCGTCCCAGAAAATCTCCTATGCCCATCCCATCCAACCTCAAGATCAAGGTCGACATTTTCTGATAAGAGAGGACCCTATCAGAGACAGTCATGACCATCCCCAACGTATTAATAATCAGGGACGGTCGAGACACCCCTCTGTTTTGCGAGGAGACAATTGGCAACCATCCTCCTCTAGCAAACAATCGGTAACAATCACCATTGTCCCATAATATTTTATCAAATGAGACGATCACTGACCCCCTGTAAGTCTTTGAAGATGTTCGTTGTTTGCATCTCCCTACTCAAATGAGATGCAATCGTTGGGGACGATCTTGTGATCGTCTCCTCTTCTCAGATAGGACAATTTTTCAATTATTAAAGACGATTGATGATCATCCCCTCTGATGTCTTGTCATGTAGTGCTCTTTGTGTAAGATTAGAGAATCAATTCTTTTTGGCTATATAAATTTATACATGACATGCGATGTTTATGAGAGAAGGTCTATATTGAGCTACTTGATGTCTTCGGCAGGTGTAATAGTTTGTTGGCAACCTCGACTTCCTAAGTTTGTAGCACGGTCTACTGCAAAAGATGAGTTTACTGCAACTTTTAAGGCTTTTAGGGAGTTTTGTGGATGAATAAATTCTTGAGAGAGCTTTGTTTTGATCAAGGAAAGTATGTGCTTTAATGTAACAATAGAATGTCATCCGTCTTAGAAAGAACTCCACTTTTCCATTCAAGATGGAAGCACGTTGATGTAATATGTAATTGGATCGAAATGTTCTACAAGAAATGCAACTGGTTCTTGACAAAATCCACATGGGTGACAATGGAGCATACATGATGATGAAACCATTGCCATTTGGGAAGTTTGAAGTATGTTGCTCCCTTGTAGGATTGGAGTGGATCCCATTCAATTGTTTTTAGAATAGGTGATCATACCATGGGGTGGAGGAGGAGATTTGTTTATAGAATAGAATGGTTGCCAATTGTCTCCTCCCAAGCTGTAGCAAGTGCCATACATAAGTTGCACCTACTACGGTTTCCAACCCATATTTGTTGGCTTTACATCTCGTGACATGTCGTCGTGTCCTGGCCGGTAGCAAGTGGTGGGCAGCATGTGTTGCCATCCACGTTTCCATCACTTAAAGGGTTCGTTTGGTTGCTGGGTTGGGTTGGGGGTAACCCTGTGAATAGTAAACTGTGAGGAGGATTGGGAGGGTTGGAAGGAGGGGTACACCGGTGTACCCCAACCCAACCCTGCACAACCCTGCAACCAAACGAAGCCAAAGAGTCTTGTAGTAGGTGCGGTGCTTCTTTCTTATATTTCAGATCTTGGTGGCTGGTAGAATAGCCCTAGTTGAACTTTGGAGGAATACTCCATTTATGTTCTCCTCCCTGTGGGAGAGGAGGGAGAGGACATAACAGCACTTGGAGAAAATATAGCAAAAAAAAGAGGGCTGCAACCATTCTTGTGCCCTAACTCTTCTCCTCTCATTCATACACGACACCAAAGAACATCTTCGGCCATCTCTTTTTCTTCCCTTTGGTTATCAGCTAAAAGGAGCTCAAGCTTGAGCATAGCAGATATTATAAGTTGCAATGCTGAGGTTCCTTTCTGAGGAGAACAATATAGACAGTTCTCTATTTTGGTGATACTCTCCATCTTCCTATCTTATTTTGGTGGAGTTTGTCTAGTTGATACACATACTTGAAGTGAGCTTTGTGTAAACACTGTGGAGAAAATTTATAATTGTTTACAGTGTAGTGGTCTCAAGCCGTATTTGACTCCTATGTTTTTAACCCCCGGTTATTTTGGGGGTTTTCATGTGAAAATCTTGTGTATTTTGTTGTTGCAATTTATGTTTAATTTGTCTGCTTGATGATTCTTTAGAGATATTTATCTTCGGTATCTGCTTAGGTTGTTCCATGCTTCCACAATATTAGTGGATTTATCACTTGGGCTAAGTCTGAATGTACAAAGTGCACATTTATGGAAACTACAATGAAGAGCCAAGGGTGAAGATTGGAGATGATAACATTCAGAAGAAATATTCTTTTAAATACTTGGGTCTTTTTTGCAACAGGGTGAGGAAATTGATGGAGATATTACTCATGGAATAAATGCAAGTTAGCTAAAGTGGAGAGGGGCATCTATTATTCATTGTGATAAAAATAATCCTTTTGAAAGTTGAAGAAAAATATTATGAAACTACTGTGAGACCTGCTATACTGTATGGATCAGAATGTTGGCATGTGAACCATAGACATGTGCAGAGAATGATAGTAGAAAAAATGAAAATCCTATGGTGGATATGTGGCATACACGAGAAGATCAGATTCTTAATGTTGCGATCAGCAGGAAGTTTGTGTAGCTCCGATGGAGGATAAGGAGAGAAAAACGGTTAAGATGGTTTGACCATTTGAAAAGGGTCGGTTGATGCACCATTTCTAAGATGTGAAATTTGAGATGTAGAGTCGGTTAATAGAGGACGAGGAAGACCCAACAAATTATGGAATGAGACTATCTAAAGTACTTTAGATTTAATCATGAGAATGATCCAAAATAGATCTGAATAGAGGTAAAAAAATCCATGTAGCAGGACCTGCTTAATTGTGGGAAAATGCTTTGTTGTTGTATTTGGTCTTTACCCAACAGAGTTGTATCAGAGCATTCTTTTCCCAACAAAGTAGCATTAACAATTTGTTGATTTTTAATCTGATTGGTGCTGCACATGCGAGCCTACGGTGAGCCATTATGCAATAAATGTTATTGCAAATATCATACTCTGATCTGAAATGAAGAATAACTAATTTGCATAATAAGTCTCTTGGTATAATTAGGGTAATGTACTGTAGCCATCTTAATGGTCATACAGTTGTTGATTCAATTATTGAATCATAGAGGCTGGTGCTTGGATGAATATCTAAAGAGTTAGATTGAGGACTTATCAAGCATCGTCAAATGATTATTAAGAGAGGATCTCCAACCTGAGAGTGAGATGACAATCTTTTCTCTAAAGGTTACAACCTCCCATGTTTAAATTCGGAACTTTGTGAACTTCTTGTGATCTAAGCATGATGAGTTAGATTGAAGACAAATGCTTAACAATACACCCAGTATGTTATTCACTGCAATTTAAAATATAAAAGATGATGCCAGAATTAGTGATATTCATTATCATACATCAAAGAATAATCTAGTTTTGGAATAAGAAAAACATCGCTATATATATTCATTTGCTGTTGTGTTGGATCCGCATAATCTTGAAAAAAAAACGATAATTAAGAGGAGTGCAATTTTTTATCCTCACCGAATTAGATTCAAAAGGAGGGGAAAGTAAGTCTCTGGATAATTAGGTGGAGTATTTATGGTTCCAAGTCAACCCTTCTCTCTCTCTCTCTACCAAGACAATATATGGCATTCGAGTGGATCTGATTTCCCGAATTTGATGAGTCGGGCCTTCAACGTCAACACCAACATGCGCAGACCTCCGCAGCTGAGAGTGACCGTAAGGGGAGTCTCCGACCTGCCATACACCAGAAGAATCAGGAACACCCACTTCTCTGTCAAGGTCACCTATGGCGGCCAGGTAAGCAAGCTTTTCCATTGCCATTCATGCCACAACCATGCTCAATCTCATGCCGCTCTACTTCTCCGACGAGTCGTCGTGCTGATTCCAGCCGCGTCTCTCGATCCCTACTTGTGCGCTTTTCGCTGTTTTCTTTTTTTTTGGAGGATTTGATTCAAGAGGAACAAGTTTCTGTTCATGAGCAAACTCTGTGAGATAAACGTAGGGATTAACTTCTTCCCTCCCTTTGCACATCAACATTTAAGTTCACAGCTTCACTTTGCTGACTGCACCACTGTTAATAACGAACATCTCCTCTAACTAAACAAGCTTCTAAAGAAATCCTTTTGTTGACTTCTTTGAAAAGTCTCTTCTAAGTTGTCTTCTTTGAGAAACTATTGTTAGCTTCTTTGGGAAGTCATCTCCAAAGTTTGCTTCTTTAAGAAGCCATCACTTGTTATAGTGTATTCCGTTGGCCTCTATAAATAGGGCGCTTGAGTTTGGATTCTAACCAACCAAGAAGAAAGAGATATGAGTAGAGTGTGGAAGTGTAGAGAGTTAGAGAGAGCCACTAATTATATTATAAAATGTGTATAGAGAACTTGAGTGGTGTTTAGTTAGAGAGCACATGTGAGTTTATGTATGTGAAGTAGTGTATTGTTAATGTCTATTTCAGTGTATCATTATATTGTCCTTGTAGTTTGATTCTAACAATTGGTATCAAAACCTTGTTAGGGTACTAATTAGTTAGGGTGTAGTCCACACCTTGTAGAAACTAAAGTCCATCTAGTTGCAGTAAATGTCTCTAAATAAATTAGGGAAGCCTCTATATGTGTGTCCGGTCAAGTCTTGAGTCTTTTTATAAGGGTAAATTATGTCCGTGAGCAATCCGAAACTGTAATCAACACAGGTATGGGACCAACATCGTTGGGTGAAGGAAAATATAGTTTATCCAAAATTATGGCAGATCCCTTCAACTCAAATTTCAGGATCAAGAAGTTGAATGGGCACAATCACATTTATTGGAGGACCTGCATCGAATCTTATCTACAAAGACATGATCTCTAGAAGATTGTTGGAGTAGATGATACAACACCATCACCAATGGAGAATGCTAATGCCTTGAGAAAATGGAAGATCAAGGATAGTAAGGAAATTTTCCATATTAAAAACCACAATTGTGTAGGAGCTGATCGAGCATATCCGAGAAGTCGCTACACCAAGGGAAGCATGGGACACACTTGCCACATTGTTCTCATGCAAGAATGATGCTCAACTTCGATTCCTGGAGAATGAGATGATATTTCTCAGACAATGAGAGATGATAATAAATCAGTATTTCAACAAAGTATGCTCTCTATATCATGAAATCTCCCAATTAGATCCAGAATCAAAGATTAGTGAGTCATGAATGAGAAAGATCATCAATCATTGATTACGATCAGAATATGTAGCTCTTGTAGTAGTTGTATCCGGTTGGTCTAAACAACCAACTCTCTTGGAGTTAGAGAGTCTCTTATCGAACACATGAACCCGAATTTATCTTATACATTGATCAATGAAACAAACGATAAAAAGAACTGAACAAAAGTATATGAGAGTCTGATCGAAAATTGTATCTCAAACTGTATCGAGATTGGATTTGCATGGGCACCCAATACATATCTAGTATCTTGCATTTTAATACGTATATGAATCTCAAAGTATCACAATTGGATTGTACTAATTTACATCTGATGGTTGACGGGACTTCAACCTCACTAGATACGCAATTGACGCATAAGCACTAAGACCCCTTTCCTCCTTTTATAGGTTTTTCAAGGAGTGGTGCCATCACTTAAGCATTATAAAACTCAAGATATCTGATTCATGGATCAATGAGGCAAACGATAAATGGGCAATCATCGACCATATTTTCATTTCTCCCTCCCTAACGACTATCTCACCGCAAACAAATTCCATCTCCCTCCCAAAAACCTCAGATCATAGTCCTTTCATAACCCAAATATTAACACAGAAACCAGTTGAACCGTCCTTTAAAATAGAGGGCTTTTGGCTACAAAACCTTATTTCGCTCAGATGGTCCAAACCTCGTGGTGACAACCCTCCCCGGGTCATAACTCATTCCATGAATGGCACCTCAAGATTAGAAGACTGAGATCGGATATCCCTATTTGGAAGCATGCGAACATAAAACCATTTGATGAAGCATCTTCAACCTTGCTTGAAAGATCGTTGATCTTGAGAAATCGCTGCTACTTTTCTTTCTCCCACAACCTGCTCGCGGGGAGCTATAAAAACATATAATGACTCAACGGAGCACGCATTAATGAATTCCTTAGAATTAACCAATGAGAAAATGTTGTTGGCTTTGCGAGGGCGATAGGAACACAAAATTTCTTCATTCGGTTGCCTCAGCTAGGAGTATGAACACAATACTATCCCTGAGAGACCTTGATGGGTTTGAACATTTAGAATATCATTCCATCGCCCGCATAGGGACTATCTACTATCAAAACCTTTACAACAATTCCCCATAAGAACCCACTCACTCGTTCAATTTCATCCCATCCATTCTCGGCCAAATCTCTTACATAGAAGACTTAATTTCTCCTATTATGGAGGAAGAAGAGATAAATACCATACGTAGCCTAAATCCCTCAAAGCTCTGGGACCTGATGGATGCATCTCAGAATTTTCAAGAAATTTTGGGGTCTCATCAAAGTTCATTTCATGTTTATAATCCATAGACTTATCTCCCCGATCCCGGAACTCCATGAGCTACGATATATAAACAACTCCATCATTTCCCTAATATACAGAAAGGGGGACTCCAAGGATATTACCAATTATCAACCCATTAGACATTAGGATAATCTCTAAAATATTAGCAAATCGCTAGGAACCCTAGCTCACGGAGCTTATCCCCCCTTCTCAATGTGCATTCCTCAAAGGTAGGGGGTCTCAGATGCATTCACTGTAACCTTGAAAATTCTATCGACCTGGGATAGGCAAGGGACCAAAGCAACGGTACTCAAGATCGACCTTAAAATAGCCTTCGACACTGCCAAGTGGAGTACTTGAAGGATATGGGAAGATTCTTAAGCGCATCACGAAAGCGTGTGGATCGCATCGAATGCGATCGGGAGCGACTAGTCGCACTCGATGCAGCGGAATTTAAAAAAATTAAATGTGATGAAATCATATGATCCAAGAACCTTTCTCGGATCGTTTCATCTAAAACACAAATAGGTAGAAGGGTTACCTCTTGATGCATGGTTGCGATCGAGTCTCTAAACGAAGAGACCTCCTGCCTCAAGTCCGATCCAACGGATGATACATTTGCGAGCGCATTCATGAGACGTGTCCTTCTCACAATCCAAGTTGATGATCCAAGCGGTGAATCTCCTGATCTCGTCACACGAGATCCGACATCTTCTTCACGAGCGAGGAGCACCGAAGGAGACAGAGATCCACGAGTAAATACTCCGACAACATAACGACGATGCTGCAGTGATGGCGACTCTCTCTATGGCTCCATGGAGGACGGCCATAAGAGAGAGAGGGAGAGAGGCACATGACGTGTAGAGAGAGGAAGAGACCACTCGTTGTTTTCGTAAAATGTGTCTCTCGAAGAGCAAGGTATGCCTCTTCTTATATAGGGTTTTGGGAGTCCATGGATCTCAATCCATGGACAACACACAATCAATGGTTGAGATTGATTTGTATTTCTTTCAGTGGCTAAGATGTCATTGTGAAAACACAACTACAAATGATTTAATTTAAATTAAAGTATATTGATAAATCAACATAATTAATTCCAAATTAAATCACCTTTGACTAGAGATGAGATAATAAGGAGACTAACCTCTTTCCCTACAAAAGTGAGGACGGCTACCAATCATCTCATGAGATCTCATTATCTCATGATATGAGATCTCATTATCTCATGATATCTCCATGATTTACAACAACAATTGTTGTAAATATTTTTCACAAGATAATTCAAAATTATCTTGTGAAAAACTTCAATCAAGCCATTGAAATTATGTGAATCTCATTCACAACTCAAATTAAAATGTACTTATATTTTCAATTAATCATTCAATGTGAATCCAATTCACATTAACAATTAATCAACAAATATAAATCATAATATGCTCTCTTAAATATATTATAAATCACATTAATAATATACCTGAATAATATGGATAGTGCTTTCTACATCATTCTTATCCATGATAATTAAATCACATTTAATCATCTTGGATCTAAATTCTCATGTGCCCAAATAATATGAATCACATTCACATTATTCACATCTTTGATAATTAAATCACATTTAATTATCTCATATAACTATCATAGTAATATGAATCGAATTTATATTATTCATGATAATTAAATCACATTTAATTATTCATTTTTCTCAATGCTCGGATACATATATCAACAATGAAATTATCCATGAACGCTTTCAAGGATAATGCGCTTTCTCCGTGGATACTTGGAGATAAGGACAATGTGATTATATTGTTCCACGTATAATGACATGGATATTGATATCACATCTCAAATCCAGATCATGCGGACCTCCCATAGATGCTTGATTAAATCAAGACTGCAGATCTAATCTTCTCATTATATCTGAATCACATTCAGATCAATGTCCAACATTTGGACTAAGATCGGAATACCTCTCTATGAGAGGAGTCACTAAAATCAAGAGATAGTTTCATCACTCCCTCGGAATGGAAGCGTCATGGTTATACATTCGTTTATGATCACATCACCCTCAGGCATTCCTAATACATGTACATCCTGCATACTGGAAGACCCAGAATAAACCCAAAGTATAAGATCAATTTTACACGGTCTACTTCAGGGTTTTATCATTAAGTTTCTCATTTGACCATTGGGAGTCGCTATCGATCATATGCTTTCCAAAAGCATATATCATACCCAGGTGTTGATCATATAGTTTTCCAAAAGTATGTCAAACCTACAAATTCAGTTAAGCTTCCAAAGCGAGACAACCGTGCACAGAATTTGATTCTTCCCAATATCTCATGAGTGAGCTCATGTCTTTCGGTTCAGTAATGAACCTGTATGATCCCTTTGAGAGATCGTATTACTCATATGCCCTTTTATGCACACCAGCGCGCCGGTGTATAGACCTTGATTAGGTCATCAACCTATTGGTCTGATAAAGGTACATACTCAAACATATAGTAACACATATGTCTCCGGTCAGAGTATGTGTGCCTATATCGTGACAGCATACGACATAGGTCTTTGGTTATCTCGATCTCGTTAAGTCAACTCTTAGACTTAACTAATCTGATACCTCTGAATCTCTATTCCCATGCAGAGGACCTCCATCAAGAGGTCGGTCAGATATCAGCCAAGTGAGAAAGGATTGTCATCTCCTACTCAGGTTGGAGATCCTCTCTTAATAATCATTTGACGGTACTTGATGAATCCTCAATCTAACTTTTTAGATATTTATCCAAGCACCAGTATTTATGATTCAATAATTGAATCAACAGTTGTATTATCATCAAGATGGCCATGGTACATAACCCTAATTGTACTAAGGGACCTATTATGCAAATTAGTTATTCTTCATTTTTCAGATTAGGGAATGATATTCGCAATAATATTTATTGCATAATGGCTCACCGTAGGCTCGCATGTCCAACAATCTCCCACTAGCCCAAAGAGCCATTAATGGGCTAATCATTTAAACCCGCACTCATGTGATAATCATAGGCTATTCAAAAAAATAGCTAGGTAAGCTGAGCAATCACTCTGTTCCGGAGACTATGCCAAGTCCTTTTTTGGCACTTGCATATCCCCAAGTAACAGTGCTCGCATCCAATGCGAATGTTGCATCTTATGCAACCAATACTCAGTTTTGTCAGTTATAGTGTCCTTGACACTACAACTTAATAATTATTATAACCAGTATGTCCATAATCCTTATCAGAATACCCTTATTTCTGAAGATCTCTATCTCTTAAGGTATCCACAGTTAAGACCTTTTAGATCACTATCTATAAAATCTTAAGTTCTTGAAGATAAGACTTTGGGATCACTATCTCAAAAATCTTTTCATCTTTGAAGATATTGTTATTACTACAATCAAGTGTTTTATCTTCATAGTAGGATTAGTAATAGTTTACTACTCCCACTGCATGGCAGACATCTGTCTTTTGTACACATTAGTATAACTCGGCTTCACGTAACTAATGCATAAGGGCAAGTAGTTCTAGCATTCACTTCCTGAACTCTTTGAGGTGCTATCCCTTTAGATAGGTCAGTACCATATCTTAAGGGAAGGAAGCCTTTCTTGAAATTTTCCAGAAAATGGAACATGTCCAAGGTGTACTACTAATGTGACAGTCCCAATACCCTCTTCTCTTTTTCTTCTAAACATCTTCAGAACTAAGATCCAAGAGGTATCCTTGAGATCATGTCTCAAGGTATGGAATAGCCAGTCTTTAAAACACTTATTATTATCCTTATATCATTTCAAATGATTAGGGTATCATATACATACAGCACGATGAACACAACGACACTCCCACTAAGCTTCACATGATACATCAAGATTCTATCTGAAATCATAACGTTTATAATTTCATTAAATCTTATGTTCCATCTATAAGAAGCTTATTTTTGAGTCCATAGATGGAGTTTCTATAGCTTGCACACCTTGCTTTCCAAAATCATGAAGCCCTGAGGCTACATTATGTGAATATCCTCAAAGAGGCATTCATAGAAATGCAAAATTGACTTCCATCTAAAAGATGTCAAAATCAAGTTGTGTAGCTATAAATAGCAATATTCTGATGATTTTAAGCATGGTTACTGGAGAGCAAGTTCTTCTATTCAGTGTGTAGCTCATAGCTACGAGCCGTGCTTTGAAGGTATGTACCTTCTCATTAGGTTCCCTCTTTCTCTTGAAGATTCATTTACACCTTAACGGGTCTTACCCATATAGGTGGATCCTCGAGGGTCCATATACAACACTTGTATACAAAGTCTACTTTAGACTTAATTGCTAACATCCATCTTTCATGGCATGATCTATAGATACTTCATCATATGAACTCAAGGTCATAAAATAGGTATCCAATACCATCCTTTATTTTCCGAATGAAGTAGCACTCTCTGGTGCTAGATTCCAGTTTACTAGCATGGAACCTTATAAGGATATATTGTAGTCTCTACTACATATATACCTTGGAAACTAAGAGGTAATTATGCTAATATTAATCATTGATTAAATCATGTCACACATGATCAATTATATCTCCCTATAACTCTATTGAGTTTAGGTGCATTAGGAGGATTGGGATAGGAATGAAATTCATATCTCCATAAGGTATTATTTGAATTCATCTAACAGGTACTTGCTACCTAGGTTAGATCAAATTCATTTCATCTCCCTTCAAACTTTAGTTCTAAACCAAAATTGTGAAATCTTTGAACATTTCAAAACTTTCTAACATGAAGGAAAGAAATCTCATATCATAAATAATCATCAAATGATATCACATATCATTAATGTTCATTATGATATAGATGATCCACATACATTTTTTAGAATTTTTATTAGAAAAAAAGCAAGTAATAAGATGAAACATGCATTTCTAAACTTGGAAAAATAAGGCGAATAGGACACTCAAAAAATTACTATCAGTAGTTCAAAATGAAGTCCTAAAATTATACGTTTATTTTTTTCTAGATAGGGAAGATTTATCAAAGAAAATAGGACTTTGTTTTTGAGTTTTTGACATTATTTCAGTTTTTAGTGATTTTTGCAAGTTTTGAAGTATTTTTGAGTTTTTGGACACTAGACCTAATATTAATGAATATCTTTCGGATATGATATAGATATAGGTGAGAGAAAGCTACACTATTTTTTTGGTATTTTTCTGAGATGTAATGAATATATTAAAAATAAAAGATAGCAGGAAGTAAAAATGATGTTTTTAATTTTTTTGACTACTCAAACAAAAAGATAAAAATATAATAAAAATCCCTAATTATATAACAGAATCAGAGGTACACGAACATATTTTTAGATTTTCAAATAAGTAAAAGATGCTCCAAAAATAAATCAACCACTCAAAATATTGTAAAAATTCATATGACACAAACCACGATATCTTTTAATGAAATTTTAATACAAATTTGACCCTACTAATTCCTACAACATATCCAAGAATGAGCAAGTGATATTAAGTATTTAAAGAGTTATTAACAAAATACACCAAATCAGTATCCTGAGTTAAATATTCACCATTATTAATTCATACATCAGAATATTTTGAAATTTGGATACTATATAGATCGTTAAGGCAGCTTTCTAACAAAATAATCTTGCAGGAAACGGAGTTCAGATGAATGATTTATGAGCAATTAAGTGCAGGGGTACAGATAAAAATAGTAGGTATGAAACTGCAGTTCAAAATAGAGCTCAAAACACATGGAATTTACCAAAAACGAGGGGATGTGATTGAAAAATATCACACTAATCCAGGTGGGGTCAAGCTGCTCTTGGACAGTAAGGGGATGTGCGTGAAATTTCAAAATGATGAGGATTTATGCATAAAACTTCTACCCCTTGGCTTGATGTTTAAGATTAGAAGGAGGGGGATAGATCCAACGGTGGCTGCTATCCACCCCCTCCCTTCTTCTTCTTCCTTTGAAAACCAATAACAAAAAAGCCAATCTGAGGGCCGACGAAGTGCCACGGCATGGAGCTCTGTGTGAGAGATGGTAGTGTGGTTGTAGGACGTTCAGACGGATACTTGCGAGTAGAAATGATAGCTCGAGCATGGGCTCGGCTTGCGTTACGCATACAAAAAAATATATGGGGTGTATGGGTTCTCCTACTAAAATAGTAGAAGGAGATGATTTCCAGCCACCGTGAGTGGCCGGAGTTGGTTGAGGTTGCATGAAGGGAGTACGAAGAAGTGGATGAAGGCGGCACTCAGGTGGTTAGCCGCGACGAATGAGGATGGAGAAAATGGTGAGTCTTACACTAAAAATATGAAAAGCAATAACTAATTAAAACTAAATTACCTCTACACTAGAACAAGAAAAATGCATCAAGTGGATGAAATCACCTGGGATGATCAATGCTCCGACAAGCACGATCGGTCTTGGCCTCGATTCCGACGGTGAAGAGGCTTGACGGCGACGAACTCTGTGGTACAATAGAGCTTGAACACCAAGGGATCACACCAATGGAAGGTGGCTCATGCCCACAACCTCTCTGTCACAAAGGAAATGGGGAGCTAGAGAACACTTGCAAAAATGGTGGATGGATTCAAAAATGGAAGATGAAACTCTTTTATTTGGTGGAGGAATGGAAGAGATGATGGCTATTGGGGGAGGCCTCCACCAATGGGAGTGGACTATTTCAAATTTTTTGGACACTAGTGATTGTCTTTATGTTTATGTGTACTAATAAAAAAAGAGAGGTATTTTCCCTTGAAAATATGTTTGAAATGAATAATAAGAGACCTAAAAATAAAAACTCAAATCATAAAACTATCTCAAACAACGTTATCTAGAATATTGCAGAAGAAAGCCTTTTTTATCAAAAGATGTAAATTAAAAACATGTTTTTAAGGTATAAAATACCCATTTTGGATTTTTATGCTTTTTAGTCTTGTTTTCTTTAATAATATACAAAACTTGGAAATATTTTGTTGATTTTTAATTTTATAATATAATAAAAAGTGATTAAGATAAAATATAAGCCAAATTGACTTGTATAGAGAAGATATATTTTTGTATCTTTTTGATTTTATATTTTTTTAATTAATTTTATATTTTTAATAGAAATTAGATACAACTAACAAAATAAAATTGAAATCAAAATAAAAGGAGTAGAAAAAGGAATCTATACAAAAGAAAGAAAAAGGCGTAAACTATTGTACATCAGGGGTCCAAAATCTAACTTTTGCACAGTAGCTTCAAAAAATATGAAACCACTTTCATTAAATATCTTATTGAAAATAATATATATTAAAGTAATTTTGATACATTTCGATTTTTTATTTGAGAGATATGGGTCTGGAAAGTTGGGATTCTGGAAAATTATTCAAATCATAAATTTTTGTCAGTACATTATTTTTATGTGAAATCAATTTTGTATTTTTCTATATTTAATTATCTACAACTTTCATGTACAAAGTTTCTTTATTTGAAGTATAAAAAGTAGAATTAAAAATAGGTCCCAAAATGAATAAAGAATGAATTAAATAAAAGGGATATGTATTGGTTTGTGGCCCTTATCTCCCCCTACTTTATTCCTTGTCGACCGAGTCATCAAGATGCCTAAGTCTTGGAGTTTTGGGTCATAAAATATTTACAATATTTTATTCTTTTTTCTTTTCTTTATTCTATTATTTTGGCTTTCAAAACAGTATTTTATACAATATTTACACATACATGCATGAATGCTAAAATACAGGAATTAGGGGTATTTACATGCATTTACTAGGGTTTTTTAGGCCAAAATGATAGAATAAAGATGATGAAATGTGGATTCATCATCCCCCTATGCTTGCCTTTGCTAGTCCCTAGCAAACACTTATGCAATAAGTGCAGAAAAGAAAAACAAAGAAAAGGAAAAAGAAGTAAGATGGATTAAATTTAATTATCAAACTTATCTTCTAAAAATCAAAGTTTGGAGCTTAAGTCGGACCTTTGGAATTTTAGTGTGGGCGGAACCTTACTAGGAATCGGATTTGAAATCCAACAGCTTTCAAGAATCCCAAAACTCTGCTCAAGTCTCCTCAAAAGCCAAGTCAGAAATATTTCAACTCATACACAAACCCTTACGACTATGAATCGGATTCGTACAATGTAAGTGATAGTGGCTCTCCCCAACTAGAATGACAAAGAGACTGACTTCTCTAGTATGACAACCCAATGATTCGCCAATTTAATAACTCCTTCCTCGAGGAGCGGGGTATTCCCTTCTAAGTTCGAGTGGCAACCAGCTCAAGAAGAGGGGGTGAAGAGAAGAATGGACGGTAGCCAGTGTAGCTACCTATCCTAGGATGTCAAACCAGTGTAGTCAAGTCATCCAGGTGCAGGCTCACATAATTTGACTTTGAAGCTCAAGCTTGCTTATTGGCTAATACTTTGGCAGGCGTTTTATTTTTGTACAGGCCTGTCCATTTTTTCTTTTTTCTTTTCTTTCTCTTTTTTTTTGAAATACTATATATAGCAGCATTTACATAGGGAGTTTTTCCTCTTGAGCCAGTAGACTATCCCTCTTTTGAAGCTTTATTGCAACCCACACTCTCCTGTCTTTAGAATTCCTCATCACCAGACGGGTTGGGGTGCACTTACCTCCCTAGAGAAGGACAAATGTTTCCACTTGTGTGTGTCTCATACCGGCAAATCCAATCCCCTCACCACTCCAACTAAGTTGACCATTTGAAAGGTGTAGGTGTCCAAGATAGGTCGTTATCGACAAGAGTCGTGCATGTGCTCCAAAATATTCTACTTAGGTAGTCAAGAATCCATTGAACCAAGTCTCGTGATCCTCAAAGAATTAAGTCAACTAGACCTAAAGTACCTCAATTTCAGTTCCTATAAGGTTCTTGTTAATTAGGTAGGTTTAAGGTCCAACCAAGCTCCAATCTTCGGATTTTACTTAGGCTTGTTCAACTATCAAACTCGATCCAAAAAATGTTGATGATATGCAAATGTTATGCACAAAAATATTTTTGTGATGCAATTTTCAAGATTTTGAACTTTTTATGGATTTTTGAAAAGATGATGCATATGCATTTTTTATTTTTTTCGAAAAGATTTTTCAAATGTTTTTGGTATTTTTGAAAACAAAAAGATTTTGGCTAAAAACTAGGTACAAATATTTGCACAGGGATGTTTCTTACATTTACAAGAAGTAAATTTTAGGAATTTACAAGGGTAAGTGGTCAATTATATATATAATGAATTTTGGTGTGATGTATATATTCCTCAAACTTATTTGAAAAGGTTTTTCAAACAATTTTGAAAACTATAGTCCAAAATAAATTTTACAAATAATTTTTACAAACATGCAGACCAAACGAAGGGATCTTTGTTTTGTGGATATAAGCATGGGATTGCCCATGATAGATCTGAATGGAGGCGAAGAATCCATGTAGCCGACCCTACTTAATTGTGGGAAAAGGCTTTGTTGTTGTTGTAATTTTTACAAACATTTACACACGTTTGAAAATCATTTTGCAAAGGTTTTTCAAACAGTATAGATAGATTTTTCAAAATATTTTTGCAAACATTTTATTTCACACAAAGAAAAATAAACTTTTACAAAACACAATAGTTTTACAAAGGATGAAAACATGTAACAAAATGTTTTCCAAATAGATTTCAAAAGATTGTTCACAAAGATTTTCAAACTATTTTTCAAACATTTTGCAAAAAAAAATTCACCTAATTTATTAATCAGTAAATACAAAAAGAATTTGAGGAATAATCAACATCTTTTTATTAAGTGATTTTAATAAATTTAATTAATTTTATTATCCATAATTAATAAAAATAAGAAAGTATGAGTTATGGCTAAAGTATATACGAAGTATATACGACCCCCTATACTTAGCCTGAGCTATGTCCTCATAGATCGGAGAGAAAAACGAAGACATAACTCGTACTGAGTATAGATCAGTATAAAGAATAAATGAATAAGGAATGAATAAGTAAGTAAACCAACGAGAAGTCGACCGTCCCCCTATACTTAGGATCAAATAATCCTAAGTATAACAGACTGTACACAAGGCAGGGAGGGTCGAGGGTAGGAATGAACATATCGTACTCAGATTGTCCCCCCCATACTTAGGGTAAGATATCCCTAAGTATAGATAAGAAGAGGAGACAATGGAGAGGATCGAAATGAATGAAAGAACTCGGGGTGCACACCCCCCCATACTTAGGACAAAGTACGTCCTAAGTATAGAAGACTGTCTACAAGGGGCAACACCTTTTTGATAGATAAAGAAGATAGAAAAGGAAAAGAAGAAAAGAAGAAAATAGATCACATCTCAGTCTGTCTCCCCTATACTTAGGGTAAAATACCCTGAGTATAGACAAAAAGAAGAGACGGAAGAGGGGATCATAGAATAGTACAACTCAGTGTGTGCACCCCCCCCCCCATACTTAGGACAAGATGTATCCTAAGTATAGCAGAATCATAAGATGACGACAGGGTGGTAGACAAAACCGGAAGAAACAAGGAATAAATCAAGACAAAAACACGAATATCCAAAGTTGACAATATTGAGGTACCTCTCAACAAGCGCTAGGTTTTACGCCCCTAGCTGGGTGATGAAACCGCGATTCATCATCGCAATATCTTGATCTTAGCAAAATCCCCGAGTAAAATCCCAAATAAATATCCATAAAATCCATAAATTAACAAAATAACTCTTGTAAATAAAATACACTAATTATTGTATATAATATTGTACCAAATGAATTAACAATAAAAAGCCGAAAAAAAATATATAAAGGAGTTTTATACTTGTAAATAGGCCAAAACTTCATAGATTTTTAATAATTTCATTTCAACTCTTTTTTGCCTAATTCTTTCTCTAACTTGTTTATAAAAATGTATATAAAAATACAAAAATATAAAACAAATTTCATCTCAAATAAATGCTCCTAGATCCCAAAGAGAAAAAGCCATAAAGTCCAACTTCCAAGCTAAATTCCTGCTCCGTATGAACTCCAAATTCACCAAACTCACTTTTAAAGTTCAAGTTAGAAAATTATCTATCCAACGGAAGTGGTTTCATTAAAATCGGAGCTCATTTGCAAAAGTTGGATTTTGGGACCTAGATGTACATTGTATACCATGTATATATTCATTCTTTGTTCATTTTTTATCTTACCTTTCTTAATTTCTAAAAATACAAAAAAAAGCATGCTTGTGTTGTATTTTATTTATATTATTTTATTGTATTTTTCCGTTGTAAATATCTCTTATTAAAAAGACAAAAAAAATGTACATGGTGTTTTGTATTCACTTGTAAATTCACCATTATTTTTTCCTTCTTTATTTTGTTGTATTTATAGTAGCCTACTTTATTTCATTTTATTTATGTAATTATTTTACATTCTCTACAATAACCACCATTCAACTCTCTTCTACCACCAACCTCCATTCAACCCCACCATTTCTTAAACCTCCCATTCAACTCCATTAATAAAATAACCTCCCACCATTTTAATAACTTCTCATCCCATCATCTTTATATACCTCTCATTCTCCTCAATTTTGCCTTTGATCCATCTTTATGTGAGGAGAGCCAAGTTCCCAGAGTTGAATCGGTGACAGCGACGCAACCGCGGTCGAGCGACGACGGCCCTCTCTCCGGTGTGATCCATTGGCTTTTTGGCCAACATCGCAGCCGCAACCGCGCGCTGCTTGAGCTCATCGCACGCCGGCGATTTGAGCGAAGACCGTGCTCACGAGAGCACTCCATAGGCGACCGTCCATCTTAGGTAATTTTAATTGGATCTTGTCAATTATTTTATCTTTGCAATTTTTTTAAGCCATCACATTACCATCTATACATACCCATTTGTTCATCTTCATCACTGTCATTCACCATTCCTTGTCCTCCATATCCTTTGTTTTATTTCCTGTTTAAAGAAAATTAAAAAAAATAAAAAAAATTAAAACAAAAAAGGACATTACAACAACAGTAAAAAAATCAAAAAAAACTCGAAGGAGCAGCAGTGCCGCCGCCCCCCTTCCCCAAGGGCAGCGGCGCCGCCGCCCTTTCCGCCAGCCACCGCCATCAGCCACCACCGCCTGCGGTGGCCCGTTCCTCTCCAAGCTGCTAGCGCCGCCCAGCCGGCTGCGACCCCCAGGTGCTCCACTGTCGGCTCCGCCTCAGCCACCACCAGCGGGCTCCACCACCGCCGCCTCACCGGCGCGCCGCCTCCACGCCGCAGCTCCGCTCCAGGGGCACGCCGTCCACCGACCTCCCTCGTGCGCGGCCATCTCCGCCACCCGCGGCTGCGCGCGGGCCGCCGCCCTCCATCGTCTTTGGGTTCTTCTCCAGTACGCAAGGAGGAAGAAGGTCCATTTCCATTACTTTTTTTATTTGTAAAAATTGCAAGTTATTTCTTTCATGTTTTTGTAATTACAATCAAGTCCCTCTGTATAGTTGCTTGTTTATTTCAGCTTTTGTATTTGCACAAACACCCCTGTGTTCTCCTTTTAATTTGGACATCTATCTTGTAACTTTTTAGTCAATGAAAAAGGCCATCATGTTGAGCAACTAATTTTCTACATTTTGACTATTTGTTTGTATTTTTGTGAGACATGGGTAATTAATTAAAAATGGTTAACTGAAATTCTGTGTTTACCCATTCTGTGCTATTAAATTTATATCTCACACACGGTTGATCTAAAAATTCCAAAAAAATTATATGTGATGCCTTGAAGTTTGCTTAACTTATTGTCCAAATTTCGTCCAAAAATGGAGATGTCTTGTGCCTTAAATAAATTGTAGAGTGTTTCTAGTATTTGATTTTTAATTAAATCCACGAACATCCTTTTTGCGAAATTTAAAGTCTCATGTATGACACATCTAAATATCTTTCTGAGATAAATCGCACTCTGATTAATTTGATAACATGGATTTATTAGGAATTATTTACTCACTGTCACTCTGTTTCCACTAAAAAATACATAAAAAAATCATAACTTGTCAAAAAAATCTAAAAATATTACTGTAGTCTCCTTGCATCATGTTTTAGTTTCAGTAATTTTTTTCATAATTTTTGCTTTCTGTTTATGTGATAAATTACAAAAAAAACCCATAAAAAGTGTGCATTTTTAATTATTGCATTTTAACCCCTAAAATTCTAAAAAAATGTGTTTTGTGTTCATCTCTGGATTAGGACTCTAAGAAAAAGATATTTTGGCTAAATTGGACTAATTTGACATTAAAATTAATTTGGCCTTGTTGTGTGTTTTCTTAGTGTTGTAATTCACTTGCATTTGCATTCTTTTTGCATAAAAAATCTAAAAAATACCGTTTGGATATCTAGATCTTAAATTTGCAAATTAAACCCAAGTTGTTCCTTTGCCTCCCTGAGTTCGACCCCGGACTTGCCCGGGATATAAATTAAAGCCGAGACACTCTTCACGGAGATCTTCTCTCGGTTCTGACCGAATCGCTAAGTACACGTATTACAACGGAAACGAATTAAATATCGTATTTAGCGACTTGTCAGATGGCACCGTTACCGAGGAGGCAAACGGCTTAGGGATTAGTTTAAAAATTTGGATTTAGTTTTCCATTTACTCGGGTAGTCTGACCCCCGAGCCACCTTGTATTTATTCCATTTTTTTCAATTATCTCTCTTCATATTCTTGTATATATTTTGTTTTTGTCTCTCTAATATAAATTTTATTTTTCTTGCGAGGGCCCGGTGAACTTGGAGTGCATCGGAGGTCGACGGACGCGACGCGAGTTGACTGTGAAGAGTGAGGAGAACTAGTTTATCTTCGAGAGAATTTTTTGTAAATTATTGTAATTATTTATCTTGCTCATTTATAGCGGCTCTTGTTTGAGAGCTCGTGCATGTAAAAAGACTTAGACATTATTTGTGGTGTGTCGAGCCTGTTTCACTCTCCGGCGAGGGTGGGGCTTGACTTGAGTGGCGAAATTAAGGATTAGGCACGCGGTAGTTTAGAATCAAATTTGCTTGTGCCCATCGTAATTTACGCCACACATATCTTAGAAGATTCACATATCTTATAAGATTCATAATGAGACGCACATAGACACGTACTACTTAGCTCAAATTCAATTAATTCTTCCCCGCTAATAGTATACTGTTTAGGTGCAGTTTTCTCGATCTGCATGCATTTAGTGTAATATTTATAAATTATGTTCTGCATAAACGCATGAAGAGTGCTGGGATTCACTGTAAGTATACCTTCTTCTGAGCATGCATCATAGTTTCTCGTTTGCATTCTGATTTCTGATTCCCCTCTTGTTTTACAACTTAAGGTTAAAAGGAAATTGGGACTGAACGATAGACGTGCTTGTGTGTTCACATAAATTTCAAGTGATAACCTAACTCTAAAATTGGGACTGAATTGAGCAGGTCGATCTAATTAATTGGAATAAAAAGAACCCTTATTCTCGGGTGCATAAAGCCCTCATTGTTTGTTTAAATTGCAAGTGAGAGAGAGAGACAACCCTAGGATAGAGCCAAGTCTGGATTTCTTACTTACTACTGGTTCTTTATTTTTAGGTGATTAGCTACTTTTCAGTGAGGATTTACAGGTAGCCGGTAAACGGTCCGGACTTCCTTAGCAGAGTGGGAGGTTTAGAGGACGTCTTAGTCCTCAAGGAACGGGTAGCCGTATTTATGCGGTCCGTACTTACTCCTATACTGGCTGAAAGTAGGTCAAACTAGTCGTAAGAACCGGGCCAGACTGTAGGAAAATACGAGCACCTAACAGCTCGTTAATCTTTCCAAGATTGTATTCTCGCCAACTAAAATTGACCAGATAAATCGGCCGAACTCTTACGGCCATCACGTGTTGAGTTGGTAAAATTGGGGGTTTGAATTGCGTTTGTATTGTGTGAGTTCACTCCGCACATTTACGTGCACCGTAGAACTAGCGCCTCATTGATTATCGTGATCTAATCGGTTCTTTTGACATCGAAGATGACTGATTGGGGGGATATTTATTCGGACTTTGCGAATCTCTCGTTGAACCCTTCAAAAAGTACGTCTTCAAAGGTCCAAGCGCAACTTGGACCAACCTGGACTCATGACCCTCTTGAGCCCAGGATCACTCACTCTCGGGATGGTTACCCTCAAACCATTCCATTTCCCTCATCCCACCTCACCGAGGAAGACCATCGCCTTGGTGAGAATATCATGATTCATAAATCCTCTTCTAATCAAGAAAACATTGCTGATTCAGGACATAAAGAAGATTCGAGTAAAATGCCAAAGAAGAAAGAAGAGGAAGAAGAGAACCATGAAGACCCAATGAAAATGATACTTGCCCGATTAGCTGCATCTGAGCAGCAACAAGCATTACTGAGAGCTCAGTTGGGACAGCTAAATGTTGGGGTCCAACTACCAATGGATGCGGCGTATAACCCCGAACAATATCAAATTCGGAACTACTTGAGTCCGGCCGAACCCGAGGTTGATTTCGAATTGAAGCCGCATTTTCTGAACCTGTTGCCACACTTCGATGGGAATGCTTCTGAGGAACCATATGCATTCCTAAGGGACTTTGAGCTCATCTGCGCTAACCTCAAACATCAAAATGTTAGCCAGGATTATATTAGGCTCAAAGCCCTTCCATTTGCCTTGGGTGGCAAAGCTGATTACTGGGTAAAGAATCTTGGGATCGCCGTCACCACATATGCCCAGTTCAAGGACCTATTTTTGAAGAAGTTCTACCCTTTGAGTAGAACTAACATGATGAGGACGCGCATTACGAGTTTTCCCAATTACCCCATGAAGCTTTTTGTGATGCTTGGGAAAGATTCAAGGACATCCTACAGAAGTGTCCCTGCCATGGACTAAATGATAACATCTTGGTCCAATCATTTTTCACTGGTCTCAACCCTGAGATGCAGGGTTTAGTGAGCGCTGCCTGTGGAGGCAGCTATACATCACGAGGAGCGGATACCGTCTGGAGGGTATTCAAGCAGATGGCTGAAACTAGCCGCTCACAGATGGCCAGCAGGGCCTATACACCATCCCCCAAGTTCACTCTCATCTGGAGGGGGAAAATCAGATGTAGTCGATCTCTCTCAGGACGTGATCCCCAGCATGGGACTTCTGGCTGACAAGCTTACTGTAGTCGAGAGGATCGATAGGAGGATTGATGAGTTAGACCGGAGCGTCTCCAAACTTCAAAAACAGATGGAGGAGTTGACTGAGAAGGTATCTAAGATAAAGATACCTGCCGTGACTGCACCCGCTGCTCCCATTTACCGAGTTCACCATGTTCAGGAGCAGTTGGTGTCAGGGCAACCCCAGCCGTGGGAGCAGGACCAATCCTACACCCACTCTTTCCAGCAGCCACCTCCAGTAGCAGAGACAGTCCAGGAGGAGCCTCCACCAGTTTGGGAGGTGAATGGGATATGGTATACTCAGGACCCTGTCAGGCAGGGAAGTACGGGAGACCGACAGACCTATCAGCGTCCCCCGACCTTTCACAACACCGCATTCACCTCCGCACCACCTCCGTCACAGCAGAGCCCTGGATTCCATCCACCCCAGCAGCAGAGGCAGCAGTACCAGCAGTATGGCTGACAGGGCCATTACCAGACGGGCCAGCAGGGCCCGCAACCCCAGCAGCAGCAGAGGCAGTACACTGGCCAGCAGGGCCAGTCTTCCCGTTCTTCTTCTCAATCTTATCCACTTCCTTCATCGTCTAGTCCCGTGGATATTCAGCAGCAGATACTCGACGAGCTACGTTCCTACAGGAACGAGGTTCAGGACTTACGGGTGGGTGTCAACCGCCTGTCAAGATGGCGAGACGAGCAGACTGCACCCTCTACCTTGATCCCAGCCCAAGTTCAGGCTAACCCAATAGCCTGAACCGTTCTAGTTCTCAGCAGCACTTTGGTCAGGTATACTATTCAGCATCTCCTAAATCTGAACATGAGATTCTTTCGTGTGACGAGGCTAACCACATGTCACTCAGGAGCGGAAGGACCGTGGTCGTACCTGACCGGGCGAGGGACACGAGGAGGGGCATCTCTGGAGCTCTACCTGAGGAGTCTTCAGAGGACGAGGAGGAGAGGCAACATATCTCAGAGCCCCATCAGCATCATTCGAGGATTTCTACTTAGGGAGCCGAGAGGAGGAGGAGAGCACGTATGCAGCATCGTCAGCATGGATATTCTTCTGAATCTACGGAGGACCTTACATCTCCGGTTGTGGCGGATACTGCTCCAGCTTCTATTCCACAACCTATAGTAGATAGTTTAGACTTTGAGTCCATGTTGCATCAAAAAGATTCTTGTATGAAGAACTCTGTTTCCGTTAATGCAAAGAATGATCTTTCAGTTCATGATTCAGACTCTTCATCCTATGTTTCCCTAGCTTCAATCCCTTTCCCCCGTGCTCTTACGGCAGGAAAGCGCATCAAAAAGATTCAGAAAGATGACCCCAACATGGCACGGTTTTGTAAAGAAAACATCATAGTTAAGGTGCCATTTGATGAATATGTGGCTAACCATCCTGCCTTCCAAAAATACCTTAAGGTGAGATGCACACCTACAAGGGTTAGCAGGAAGAAAGATAACCGAAATATAAAGACACATGTCTTATCAGTAGCCACAATCTATTGTCTCAAGAATCAGACTTTGCCAAAGAAAAAGAGAGGCATGGGTGCTCACTATGTGGAGAGTCGTATTGACGACATTGCATTTGCACGCACACTCTTAGATAATGGTTCTTCGATCAACTTACGTCCCTTAGCATTATATCAGAAATTGGAGTTGGGACCACTTCGCAAATCTAGAGCTTTACTCCAATTCGCAGATCGTTCAATGAAGAGACCTAAGGGAGAAGTGAAGAACGTCGTTATCTCGATTGAGGGGAAGAACTATCAGGTGGACTTCACAGTCTTGGACATGGAGACTCCCAATCATTGGAGAGAATCTCAGATCATTCTCGGGTGACCCTTCCTTAGGACCGTAGGCGCAGCTTTCGATTATGGTACGGGAATGATGAAGTTCCGTTCTCCAGGTGGAGAAGTGAACCTTGAGATGAAGCAAACCAAGTGTCAGCGACCTGATTCAGAGAGTAGTACAGAGTACTCATCTTCAGAGGCAGATTGCAGTATGATTAGCACAGTTGGGATTCGGGGACAGATTCCTTCAGGACAGAGCGAGACCCTTTCATCTGGAGAGGATATAGTGCATGATGCAGTTTGCCAGGTGTTGTCTGATCTTCCTAGAGATGCATCAACCTATTCTCATGATGACTTAGAGATCCATCCGGATCTGTCAGTTCCATCCTCTTCGGAAAAATCATGGGACATAGATGACGAGTCGGAGTGGCTTTTGCCGATTGTTTGGATACTTTTGACGATCCGACTCCCGATACTTCTGATTTGGTGGCGAGTACTACTCAGCTTAGCCCACCTTCATGCAGCACGGAACCAGATTCAGATTCAGTTCAACCAGATCTGCTTCATGATACCACATTGCTAGAACTGAAATCACTACCTCCTACACTCAAGTACGCCTTTCTTGTGGGACCTAAAGAGAGATATCCTGTCATCATTAGCTCAGACTTGACTTTAGAGCAGGAGTCTAGGTTGTTAGAAGTCTTAGAGAGGAACCGCAAAGCAATAGGTTGGACAGTGTCGGATCTCGTGGGCATCAACCCTGCTCTCTGCTCGCACCATATTTTTATTGAGGATAATGTGAGACCTTCCCGTGAATTCCATAGGAGACTTAACCCCAATCTACGGGAAGTGGTGAAGAATGAAATTGAGAAATGGTGCAAAGCATGGTTTATATACCCTATTTCTGACTCCAAATGGATGGCCCCGCTTCATGTTGTTCCGAAGAAGTCGGGAATTCAGATGGTCACCAACGAGGAGGGGGTAGAGATCGCGACACGAGTACCCAAGTCGTGGCGTGTCTGTGTTGACTACAGACGCCTGAATGCCGCGACCAAGAAAGATCACTTTCCCTTGCCTTTTATTGATCAGATCTTGGAGAGACTTGCAGGGAAAGAGTTCTTCTGTTTTCTTGATGGGTACTCAGGCTACAACCAGGTGGCCATAGCCCCTGAGGACCAGGAAAAGACCACATTCACATGTCCATTCGGCACTTATGCTTTCAGGCGCATGCCATTCAGGCTCTGCAATGCCCTGGGCACATTTCAGCGGTGCATGATAGCCATATTTGCCGAGATGGTGGGAGATTTCCTGTAAGTGTTCATGGATGACTTCTCGGTCCATGGTGATTCTTTTGATACATGTTTAGCGCACTTGGACCGAGTCCTCACGAGGTGTAGAGAGGTGAATCCGGTACTCTCCTGGGAGAAGAGTCACTTTATGGTGACGGAGGGTATCGTGTTGGGGCATGTCATCTCCAAAAGGGGAATGGAGGTTGACCCTGCCAAGGTGGAGGTGATCAAGAAACTCGATCCACCTACCAACGTAAAGTCAGTGCGGTCATTCTTAGGGCATGTTGGATTCTATAGGAGATTCATTCAGGATTTTTCAAAGATCGCCCGCCCGCTGACTGAGCTCTTAGGAAAAGACATAGAGTTCGTTGTAGATCACAGGTGTCTGGAGGCCTTTGAGCTCTTGAAAAGGAAGATTTGTGCCTCGCCTATCCTACAAGCTCCTGACTGGTCTCTCCCCTTTGAGATCATGACTGACGCTTCAGATTTCGCTATAGGAGCTGTGTTAGGACAACGGCGAGAGGGGATTCCGTTTGCGATTCACTATGCGAGCAAAGTTTTAGATCCTACACAGAAAAATTATACAGTGACTGAAAAGGAAATGCTCGCGGTAGTATGGGCCCTCGAGAAGTTCAGATCATATATTTTGGGCTCTAAGGTGACAATTTATACTGATCACACAGCCATTCGATACTTAATAGAAAAGAAGGATGCGAAGGCGCGTCTTCTTAGGTGGATTCTACTCCTCCAGGAATTTGATTTGGAGATTAAAGATAAACCTGGAGTGAAGAATGTTGTGGCTGATCACCTTTCTCGGATTGAACTTAAGGATTCTCCTTATCATGAGCGGATTAGAGAGACCTTCCCAGATGAGTCAATTTGTGTTATTGACTCCCTCCCGTGGTATGCCAACATGGTTAACTATCTTGTCTCCAAGCAGGTTCCCCATGGTTGGACTAGGAGCAGCATTTATCGACTGAAGTCGGATTCGAGGAGATACCACTGGGACGATCCTTTCCTTTTCTTCGAAGGACCGGATTGTGTTTAGAGAAGGTGTATTCCTCAGGAGGAATACCAAAGTGTCCTCACATATTGTCATTCACTTGAGGCTGGAGGACATCATTCGGGAAAGAGAACCGCTCACAAAGTACTTCAATGTGGATTGTATTGGCCGACCTTATTTAGAGATGCCATTGATTTTGTACGGTCGTGCCCGATTTGTCAAAGGATGGGAGGGACAGTTGGACAGAGAGATGAGATGCCCATGCAACCGATGATTATTTGTGATGTTTTTGATGCATGGGGCATAGATTTTATGGGTCCCTTTCCCAATAGCCAAGGACATGAGTACATTCTGTTGGCGGTTGATTATTTATCTAGGTGGGTGGAGGCTATCCCAACCCGAAACGCAGACAGCAAGACTGTCTGTAAGTTTGTGAGAGACCATATTATTGCTAGGTTCGGGGTGCCAAAAGTTTTGATATCTGATGGGGGTAGCCACTTTGTGAACCGAGACATGAGATCTTTAGCTAAGGACTATGGATTTGATCATAGAGTTACTAGTCCTTACCACCCACAGTCCAACGGCATGGCAGAGGTTTCGAACAGAGAGGTGAAGAATATTTTGCAGAAATTGGTTCGTCCCGATAGGAAGAACTGGTCTCAGCTCTTGGACCAAGTTCTGTGGGCCTATAGGACAGCCTACAAGACACCATTGGGTACTTCACCATTTAGAACCGCAGAATTAATTCATAAATCCGAATGGGCAATTAAAAAGATTAATTGGAGTTGTCACTAGGGAAGCTTTGTCGAGACTTGAACTTGAACGAGCTCGTGGAAATCCGAAACAGAGCATATGACAACAGTTTGATTTATAAGGACAAAGTAAAGAGATGGCATGATCAGCACATTAGGTGCAAAGACTTTGTCCCTGTGCAAAAGGTATGGTTGTTCAATGCCAGGTTGAAGATGTTTCATGGGAAGCTCAAATCTAAATGGACGGGTCCCTTTGTGGTTAAGAAAGTGCACGAGAATGGAAGTGTAGAGATAGTTGATCTCACAGATGGTGCACAATCTCATGTGGTGAATGGACAACTGTTGAAGCATTTTGTTGATTCCAAAGAGCAGTTAGTCCAAGTCGAGGTCATCAACTTCATACAGAGTGAGCACAGAGCAGATACATCTTATTACTCTTCATGAAGATGCAGCATCAAGATTCAACATCTTAGAAGATTCCATCACTCTTGTACATATTCTCCCTTCTTTGTATATTCTCGATATCACGTCGGTTCTCACACTTACTCTTGTCCTATACTTAGGCTGACTAAAGCCTAAGTATAGGGGGGACCGATGCCCGCCATGTGTATTTACTCATTATTTCTCCTCTTGACCTCGTCCGCCCCATTTTCGCTCTTCTTCTACACTTAGGCTGTCCAGAGCCTAAGTATAGGGGGCGGATCGACTTCTATACTTTCTATTATTTTAGCTTTCCTACGCTTAGTACGAGCTATGTCTTTTTGTCACCTAGTGCCATGAGGACATAGCACAAGCTAAGTATAGGGGGGCGTGTATATATTACATATATACTTTACCCATACCTCGTACTTTCACGTATTTTTTATATATATTATACAATAATTATGGGGTGGGTAAAAAAACATACAAAACAAAAGTAAAAAAAATTTTTTCCTAAAAAAACTCTTTTTCTTTATTTGCTTAAAAAAACTTTTCAAAAAAAAGTCTTTTCTTATTCACCTATCTTTTTCAAAAAAAAAACTTCTTTGCCTTTGTTTGTCAAAAAAAACAAAAAAAAACAAAAACTAAAAAAAAACTAACTAATAAGTTGGTTTAATCCCTGACACAATTCACTTTCACACAAGACTAGTGATGTTCAAGAACACTTGGTTTATGAGGTCTTGAGATTTTGAGTTAACCAGCCTTAGTCATTAGGGTCCTTGACTTAATTATTCACATTTCCCTAGTTTGAAAGATGTGTGTGCTATATTGCATGCTTAGTCTCTACCTTAAGAATATGATCTGCACCTCACATACACGACTGCAGTTATGATGAGATGAGCTGAAATTTCACTTGAGGAACTAGGATGAGGGATTTGAGTTTGGACTTGATTTAATGATGCTCGAGGATGGGATAAAATCAATGAAGGCTTCATGAAACCTAAGTGTCAGCATCTTTAGCCAGTATGAGAACATGGTTCTTGTACTATCTCTTGATATTTACCTATGTGCCAGGGTGTGATAAAATAAAAAAAATGTTGATCAGTGTGCGCCAACTCTTGGTAAAAGCAGTGGAGCTAGCCAAAAATACTACAAAGCAATGAAATGTCAAAGAAAAGCTCTCATTCCACAAAGTCAATTATCAAAAGAGCTTCCACCAAAGGCGAGCGCTCCCAACCATTTCAAAGTGTCCACTTGGACCACCGCTATTAGGATCAGGAGTCGGGCTTGCACCAAAAAATGGCTCTGCATCGTAAATGCTACAAGTCTGGGTGTAGAAGGTACGATAGGTACTCAAAAAAGGCACACCCCAGTGTACTCCCAGGAAAACAAGTGCAGACGGCTCCAACTTCTCTTGACGGACGCACTGATCAACACCAAAAAAAAATGTGTTGCGTAATAAGGCACTTGAGAGGATCCTTATTCCAATGAGAGGGAGAGAAGAAATGACACAATCCTATGCCCTCCATCAACTGGCCTTCCATCTACACTTTCAAGTCTGACAACTAAAGAGACGGTGAATTGGATGCAAGAAATGGTTTATTCCCTAGTGTTGAGGATCGGGTCCATAGGAGAGTCTCTTGGACTGGAACCTTGGGTGACGTTGTGACTCTACTCTTGTAACTGCGGTCAACACTTAAAGTCATATCCCTTATATATACGTATACAAAGAGAGTCTGATGATTAGGGGAATTGGGTACCTTTTGACTAGAGCTTGGTTCAGCTTAGAATTTTAGGATCTCTAAAATCGAGAGTTCTTGAACGGATCAAGTCTTGTATTCACATGCACAGTCAGGGGTTAACCCAACTTGTTCATTCTTTATTTGCTCGAGGACTAGCAAAGTTTAAGTATAGGGGGGTGATGAATCCGCGATTCATCATCGCAATATCTTGATCTTAGCAAATCCCCGAGTAAAATCCCAAATAAATATAAAATCCATAAATTAACAAAAATAACTCTTGTAAATAAAATACACTAATTATTGTATATAATATTGTACAAAATGAATTAACAATAAAAAGCCGAAAAAATATATAAAGGAGTTTTATACTTGTAAATAGGCCAAAACTTCATAGATTTTTAATAATTTCATTTCAACTCCTTTTTGCCTAATTCTTTCTCTAACCTGTTTATAAAAATGTATATAAAAATACAAAAATAAAACAAATTTCATCTCAAATAAATGCTCCTAGATCCCAAAGAGAAAAGCCGTAAAGTCCAACTTCCAAACTAAATTCCTGCTCCGTATGAACTCCAAATTCACCAAACTCACTTTTAAAGTTCAAGTTAGAAAATTATCTATCCAACAGAAGTGGTTTCATTAAAATCTGAGCTCATTGCAAAAGTTAGGTTTTGGGACCTAGATGTACATTGTATACCATGTATATATTCATTCTTTGTTCATTTTTTTATCTTACCTTTCTTAATTTCTAAAAATACAAAAAAAAATGCTTGTGTTGTATTTTATTTATATTATTTTATTGTATTTTTCCGTTGTAAATATCTCTTATTAAAAAGACAAAAAAATGTACATGGTGTTTTGTATTCACTTGTAAATTCACCATTATTTTTTCCTTCTTTATTTTGTTGTATTTAAAGTAGCCTACTTTATTTCATTTTATTTATTTAATTATTTTACATTCTCCACAATAACCACCATTCAACTCTCTTCTACCACCAACCTCCATTCAACCCCACCATTTCTTAAACCTCCCATTCAACTCCATTAATAAAATAACCTCCCACCATTTTAATAACCTCTCATCCCATCATCTTTATATACCTCTCATTCTCCTCAATTTTGCCTTTGATCCATCATTATGTGAGGAGAGCCAAGTTCCCAGAGTTGAATCGGTGACAGCGACGCAACCGCGGTCGAGCGACGACGGCCCTCTCTCTGGTGTCATCTGTTGGCTTTCTGGCCAACATCGCAGCCGCAACCGCACGCTGCTCGAGCTCATCGCATGCCGGCGATTTGAGCGAAGACCGTGCACACGAGAGCACTCCATAGGCGACCGTCCATCTTAGGTAATTTTAATTGGATCTTGTCAATTATTTTATCTTTGCAATTTTTTTTAAGCCATCACATTACCATCTATACATACTCATTTGTTCATCTTCATCACCATCATTCGCCGTTCCTTGTCCTCCATATCCTTTGTTTTATTTCCTGTTTAAAGAAAATTAAAAAAAAATAAAACAAAATAAAACAAAAAAAGGACAATACAACAGCATTAAAAAAATCAAAAAATAAATAAAAAATAAAAAAAACTCGAAGGAGCAGCAGTGCCGCCGCCCCCCTTCCCCAAGGGCAGCGGCGCCGCCGCCCTTCCCGCCAGCCACCGCCATCAGCCACCGCCGCCTGCGGCGGCCCATTCCTCTCCAAGCGGCTGGCGCCGCCCAGCCGGCTGCGACCCCCAGGTGCTCCATCGCCGGCTCCGCCTCAGCCACCACCAGCGGGCTCCACCACCGCCGCCTCACCAGCGCGCCGCCTCCACGCCGCAGCTCCGCTCCAGGGGCGCACTGTCCACCGACCTCCCTCGCGCGCGGCCATCTCCGCCACCCGCGGCTGCGCGCGGGCCGCCGCCCTCCATCGTCTTTGGGTTCTTCTCCAGTACGCAAGGAGGAAGAAGGTCCATTTCCATTACTTTTTTTATTTGTAAAAATTGCAAGTTATTTCTTTCATGTTTTTGTAATTACAATCAAGTCCCTCTGTATAGTTGCTTGTTTATTTCAGCTTTTGTATTTGCACAAACACCCCTGTGTTCTCCTTTTAATTTTGACATCTATCTTGTAACTTTTTAGTCAATGAAAAAGGCCATCATGTTGAGCAACTAATTTTCTACATTTTGACTATTTGTTTGTATTTTTGTGAGACATGGGTAATTAATTAAAAATGGTTAACTGAAATTCTGTGTAGTTTACCCATTCTGTGCTATTAAATTTATATCTCACACACGGTTGATCTAAAAATTCCAAAAAAATTATATGTGATGCCTTGAAGTTACTGTCCAAATTTCGTCCAAAATGGAGATGTCTTGTGCCTGAAATAAATTGTAGAGTGTTTCTAGTATTTGATTTTTAATTAAATCCACGAACATCCTTTTTGCGAAATTTAAAGTCTCATGTATGACACATCTAAATATCTTTTTGAGATAAATCGCACTCTAATTAATTCAATAACGTGGATTTATTAGGAATTATTTACTCACTGTCACTCTGTTTCCACTAAAAAAATACATAAAAAATTCATAACTTGTCAAAAAAATTCTAAAAAAATTACTGTAGTCTCCTTGCATCATGTTTTAGTTTCAGTAATTTTTTCATAATTTTTGCTTTCTGTTTGTGTGATAAATTGCGAAAAAAACCCATAAAAAGTGTGCATTTTTAATTATTGCATTTTAACCCCTAAAATTCTAAAAAAATGTGTTTTGTGTTCATCTCTGGATCAGGACTCTAAGAAAAAGATAATTTGGCTAAATTGGACTAATTTGACATTAAAATTAATTTGGCCTTGTTGTGTGTTTTCTTAGTGTTGTAATTCACTTGCATTTGCATTCTTTTTGCATAAAAAAATCTAAAAAAATACCGTTTGTATATCTAGATCTTAAATTTGTAAATTAAACCCAAGTTGTTCCTTTGCCTCCCTGAGTTCGACCCCGGACTTGCCCGGGATATAAATTAAAGCCGAGACACTCTTCACGGAGATCTTCTCTCGGTTCTGACCGAATCGCTAAGTACACGTATTACAACGGAAACGAATTAAATATCATATTTAGCGACTTGTCACTGGGCGCAAAGGTTAGGATAATGCAGTGTCAAGGTTCAGGACGACATCTGTAAGGCGAATGTCGTACTGTTGTTGCAGTCTCGGTATGAGAACAACAAAGAGGTCAACAATGTAAACGAAGACACCCAAGTAGACAATTAGGCGGGTGTTTGCTACTGAGTAAAAATATGGGAAGATAACATAGGGCTCTGATAGCACAAAAGAATGCATCGGCTCAAGATCAAAATGGAATGGAAGGACAAAGCCGAAGAAGTAGAACGTGGAGAAAGAAGGAACAGTCATGGAATCCTACACGTTAATTACCATCTCAGAAAGGTATGGAAGATCAAGAGCAAGAGACTCAGTACAAGAACCAATATCCGATGTGTAAAATGGAGACATATCAGCATCATCATCGATTATCTCAAAGATCGGCTCATCCTCACGAGGGTCGTCGAGGTGAGAGAAGTCAGACTCAGCATGACCAGAAGACTCGGTCTCGTGATCCGACAGATCAGATACACTCTCAGATAGTGAGACCGAGTACGCAATAGATGTGGCATCCTCCCACAGATAACCCTCGGGGAGTAATGCTAGATCAGCAATGTGGAAAGGGAGATCAGAGTCTAAATGGAAATCTACGTCAATGTCCAACACCCACTCGTCGAACACAAATGTCTCATGGCTGAAAACGTCCTCTGAGTAATCTGGAAATGGGATAGGGTACTAGTCATCAACGCGGATGTTGTAGCGTGTCTGGAACTAATCCTCGATCTGCAGCAGTGATGGATGTCGTCTGGTCCTCATGAAATGTATATATCTCGTCAAACTGGAGGACAAACAACACGAATACGGGACAATCTCTATCTGTCATCTCAAAGTGGTGCCCCTCATCGAACTCTGGCTGCTAGGCGGAATCATGATGTCCATCTGAATCTGAGAAGTACCTCTATAGAGTAGAAGCTGAGTAATCTGGGAATGGAAACTGAAACGGCTGGACTGACGACTGTAGCATCGTGGGTTCTTCCATCTCCTAGAATCTCAACAGATATGATATCCAAGACTCCTCAACTGGAAAGTATGGGACTGACTCGAACTCTGGCTGGAAGACTAATGGGAACTCGATCAATCTCAGGTCTGAACATCCACAGCGGCAGTCATGTCCTCCATCATATGTACTTCCGCAGAATCCATGTCCTCGATCTGATGTGTAGTAGATGTGTTCTCCTGAAGTTTGGCACACCTAACTGGTACCGCATTTCCCTCGTGTGATGTCCCGACTAATGCATCTCGTGAAGATGGGATTTCTGAAAATGCGTGCGAGATGGTCGCAAGTAAATCAGTGTCGGAATTGTGGTGTGAACCATTACATGAGGTAGCTACCAGTGCAATCTGCTCAGCGATCATCCCCCTCATTGAGATCTCAACAAGGTCTGTCAACGAAAGTCCATGATCTGGAAAGCTCCTCAATAGGTCAATAAACCTCAGCCACGAATCATGTAATGGCTCCTGGGGGTCTACTGAAAAATCAATGATGAAAGACCGCATCATATCTGCTCTACGTTGGGGATAAAATCTCTGTAGAAACTCTAAGCGTAGCCCTCCCCATGTAGTGGACTTCCTTCCCAATCGTCTGTGCCATCTCATGGCTCTGACCTGAAGTGAAAATGGGAAGGTCCTCAACATCAGCTCCTCAGAAGTGATATATGAATATACGTGGGTTACACAAAACTCCTCAAACTTAGAAAGATGAAGGTACGACTCCCTGTGTACTTTGCCTGAAAACTTCGGCAGCTTCTGAATGAACTCCTTATCCAGAATGAAGGGACTGAATGTAAAAGCTAATTATGCTTACTGATCGTTGTGCTCATCCATCATCCTAGTGTAGGAGGTATCTGAAGCTTGCATCTGCCCTCTGTGATCGCCTATGGGGTGCGCTCTCATCCCAGCAATGAAGTCGCCCGCATCTCTTATCTGCTTAGTCTGATCTCTGCAGGCGTCCAGCACAACATGGGGGAAGAAAGAGGGGATAGAGAAGGAGAAGATGGAAGGTCGGTCGGAGTGCCGACTTCCCCAGAGAGTGGACGGGGATAATGGGAATATAATGAAAAAGCCGCAAGATCCGGCCAGAAATGAGGGCTACCCATCATCCAGGGATAGAAAAGGAGAAGAAGATTGAAGGGTGGGAGGGAGGGATAAGGATAGATAGATGGCGGGAGGACAAGAACAGGGAAGAAGATGGGTGAAGGAAAGGAAGGCAGATGAGATATGGAATGCAAACAAGATGAGAAAACAAACCCCCGGTTCACTGATAACTAGGGATTGGCAAGGATCTATGTATCTCACACAAGGCGGAGACAAGAGTCGTTGTGGCGACCACTCACTAATCCCTAATTAATCAACAATGAACCCACAACAATATTAATCAAGCAATGAAAAACAAATGTGGAGTCAAATTTATTATCAACTCTACAAACAGGTGTATAGTGTAAGTATGTAGAGGTCGAACACAGGGAGCAAGGCAGGATAGATCAAGCAAGTGCAAAAAGTATGATGTGATTAATTGTCTACAATATGCCAATGTTTTTTGTGGGTTTTTAATTTTTAATATCTTTTTTTTATTTTTAATTTTGTATTTTGATTTTTAATTTTCTGATTTTATATTTTCTTTTTATATTTTATATTTTTTTCTTTTTCAATAATAGAATATATGTATAAACATTATAAGAAAAGATAAGAAGGGGGATTTATAAAAATGACGAAAAATGCTCAAAAATCAGAAAATAAAATGTTTTTGGTCTTTTAATAATTTTCTACTTCTTTTGTGATTTTTGGGGATTTTTCAGAATATTTTTGGTATTTTTAAAAGTGAAAATACTAGAAAACAGTGACTAAAGGTGCTGGCCGAAATTAAAATGGGAATAAAAAATAACAAACGGTAACAAAATTTTCCCAAATTAATTTTAAAATAAAGGAAATAAAATAGAGAAGCTAGAGGAACTGAGTTTATATTTTTAGGATTTTTCTATGATTTTTTAGATTTTTATGAAGATTTTTAGGGTTTTCTAATTTTTAAGGTTTTTGTTTTGAATTTTTTAGTGATTTTTGGATTGGCACTAAAACACACTAAAATAGACCTTAGGTAATTTTTTTGGAATTTTTCAAGGAGTTTTAATATTTTTTTGGTATTTTCTAATGCAAACAATAGCTAAAATGCATGTTTTTGATTTTTAATAAATATTAAAATACAATAAAAGTGAAATGCAAAAATATAGCGTGAATGAGCAAGTTAACAGGAGCCTATGACATTTTTTTGGTAATTTTTCGAGTTAAGATGATGCGTGAAATAAATAGGGAAAGCATACAAAAATACAAGGCCCGACAGGGGTATAAGTACAAATAGACAAACTTCCAGGCACCAAATTACAATTTTCACGCAAAATATAATACTGAATATGCAAATTAATGGATGAAATATCAATGTTGAAACATGCAGGGGTACCCCTGTAAAAACACCAAGGCCACGTGCGCAGGCACGCGTGCTTGGGAGGGGCACAAATGTAATTTACAAAATGCTCAGGGGCTATAGTGCAAACATCACGAAAATATTACACTGCATTTCAAAGTTTTAGGACTAATCACAAATACCCAAATGGCTGAGGGTCTCTTTGCAAAATGGCCACGCTCCTCACGTGCATAAGCACGTGAGTTGACGTGGCCAAGGACCTATTTGAAAATAAGGGAAAGTTTGGGGGTCTTACGGTAAATATTACAAAATTATAATGATGCAATTGAAAGTTTTGGCATTAAATAGAAATTACAAAAACGCTCTGGCTTAAAGAACAAAATACCCAAAGCAGGTGCGCGATCCAACGGCTGTCGGCTCTTCACTTGCCACGTGTCGCGTCCAGGTCGCGCGATACCCATTCGCGGATAACGGCCCAGATTAGATGGGCTGCTGATGATCCAATGATGCTGGGGCTTTTGATCCGACGGCGGCTGTGCGTACTGGGGTTCCTTCAAGATCTGACGGCTACGAAGTCTCCTCGATGAACTGGGATGAACTCGCGGGGAGGTGAGTTTCCCGAGCCTCGATCAGCCTCCTCTGCCACCCGGTGAAGCTCCAAATTGGCTCCCGAGACTCCTGCAACGGTCCTCGATGTGCTGGCTGCTCCAAAAATCCTCGGCGATGGCCAAGGGGCTCGCGCGAGGTCGTCGGAGCGGAAGGGCTCCAGGTACCTCTCCGCCTCCTCCAAAGTGAGCTCCAGGTGCGAGATGCTGCTCAAGACCTGCAGGAGAATAGTGAAGGCGTCGGGGGCAAATTGCCCCGACCCCGCAGTGGTGCGAAAGTGATTGGGGATGGCGTGAACGTCGAGGCCGGAGGTGCGCTCCGGCGAGGGTTTCGATGGAATGATTTGATCGATGAAATGCGGGGGTAAGAATGGCTAGAGATTCCTACGAATACAGAAAATAAAAGGGCACGAAAAGAAGCTAAAACAAGCACCTCAAAGGGGGGTACCTGAGGTAGAAAGTACCTCAACGGCGAGGCTCGCCGGAGGTGTGGAACTCGCCCAAGTCCGCGATGCTTTGCCTCCTTGAAGAGCTGACACTGGAGCTGTTACCTCCAGGTCTCAAACGCGAGCCAAAGTGGGAACAATCGGGACGAAAATGGGGTTCAAAATTGAATCGAAAATCAAAGTTGGTTTATGTAGGAGCCCAGAGAGAGGAAAGTGGAAGTTGAAGGAGTGAAAGAGGGATGTAGATTGAGAGAAGGAGGGATCGTCGATTGAGAGAAAGATATTTACATCAGGGCCTGACGTGCGAGTCGTACCGAAAAAAGAAATAGAGCCTGCGACCCTACTTATCGCTCACCTAGATGTCAATCATTTCCATGCGGGTCAAAGGAAAACGCCATTCACACTATTTCACGACCGTCTAAAGCAAGGTTGACGGACAGGTCTCAAAGATCGAGGGGTAGCGGTCGAATCGATGGCCCTCTCCCCCAAAAAACATAAGGGCGTGTATCATGGGTATACGAGCAACAAAAGTCAAGAAGACTCCTTCGCAAGATGGTGTAAGTGGCGTCCTCGAAAATTTGTTGAAGTTGGTCCACAATGCAGGTCTGACAAGGTCCAGACCTCGGTCAGAGAGTTGACCGAGGTCAACCAACGGAGCCCTCTGGTAGGTCCACGTGGACCAACCAGAAAATTTGTTGGAAAAAAGCCTTGTAAAATCAATAAAAAATAGAAATGAATTATTTAATTTTTGATTATTAAATAAAAAATGTTTATAATTTTATAAATTATTTTATGGTGATTTTTAATTATTTTTATGATGTATATTTTTACAAGTTCCCTTTTATACCTCTTTATATGTATATTACCTATATATTTTATTAATTTATTTTTATTTTGTGATTTTAATTCATTTATTTTTGTTTATTATTTTATAAATTTATAAAATACTTTTATACACTTAAAAATACTTTTATTTTATTTTTCTAATATGTTTTGTACATTTAATGAAATATAAGTATGTATTATATAGGTATATATACAGGTATTATACCTATGTATATTATTTACAAGTATTTTTATTTTGAGTTTTTATTCTGATTTTAATACACAAATATATTATAAGTAATATTTACAAAATTATAAAAATATAAAATTATAAAAATAATGAATGAATAATAAAATGAATATTTTAATTTGTACAAGTATACAATGAGGGTCCAAAACTCAACTTTCAAATCGTAGCTCCGCCAAATGCAAAACCACCGCCATTAAATAGCTTATTTTAAATTATATACAATTAAAGCTGAGTTTGCTGCATTTGGAGTTTTCATTTGTGAGATACGGATCTGGGAAGTTGGGATTGTGGAATTTTATTCAGACCGTAACTTTTTATCTGTACATTATTTTTAGGTGAAATAAATTTTGTATTTTTCTTTATTTAATTATATACAACTTTCGTGTACAAAGTTTCTTTATTTGAGGTATAAAAAGTGGAACCAAAAATAGGTCCCAAAATGAATAAAGAATGAATGAAAAACATTGTACTCTGGCCCTTATCTCCCCCTACTTTATTCCTTGTCGACCTATTCATCGAGATGCCTAGGTCTTGGGGTTTCAGGTCATAAAATATTTACAATATTTTATTCTTTTTCTTTTCTTTTATTTATTCTATAATTTTGGCTTTAATTACAGTATTTTATACACTATTTACATGCACATGCATGAATGGTAAGATGCTCGATTTAATGTTATTTACATGCATTTGCTATGTTTTTGAGGCCAAAATGATAGAATAAAGATGATGAAATATGGATTCATCATCCCCCTATACTTTACCTTTGCTAGTCCCTAACAAAGACTTATGCAATAAGTGCAGAAAAGAAAACAAAGAAAAGAAAAAGGAGAAAGTAGATTTAGTTTAATTATCAAACTTGTCTTCACAAAATCAAAGTTTGGAGCTTAATTAGGACCTTTGGAATTTTAGTGCGGGCAGATGCTTAATGAGAACCGGATTTGAAATCCAACCGTCCCTGAGAATCCCAAAACTCTGTTCAAGTCTCCTCAATAGCCAGGTCAGAAATATCTCAACTCATACGCAAACCCTTACGACTATGAATCTGACTCGTACAGTGTAAGTGATGGTGGCTCTCCCCAACTAGAATGACAAAGAGACTGGCTTCTCCAGTATGACAACCCAATGATTCCCCAATCCAGCAACTCCATCCTCGAGGAGCGGGGTATTCCCTTCTAAGTTCAAGTGGCAACCAGCTCAAGAGGAGGGGGTGAAGAGAAGAATGGACGGTAGCCAGTGTAGCTACCTATCCTAGGATGCAAGACCAGTGTAGTCAAGTCATCCAGCTGTAGGCTTACATATTTGACTTTGGAACTCAAACTTGCTTATTGACTTTACAACATATGTACATACTTTGCAGGAATTTTATTTTTATACAGGCTTGACAATTTTTTTTGATACTATTCACAGCAGCATTTACATAAGGAGTTTTTCCTCTTGAGCCAGTAGACTAACCCTCTTTTGAAGCTTTATTGCAACCCACACTCTCCTGTCTTTAGAATTCCTCATTACTGGACGGGTTGGGGTGTAACTTCCCTCCCTAGAGGAGGACAAGTGTTTCCACTTGTGTGCATCTCATACCGGCAAATCCAATCCCCTCACCACCCCAACTGAGTTGAGCCATGTGAAAGGTGCAGGTGTCCAAGTTAGGTCCTTATCAACAGGAGTCATGTGTGTGCTCCGAAATACTCTACTTAGGCAGTCAAGAATCCATTGAACCAAGTCCCGTAATCCTCAAAGAATTAAGTCAACTAGACCTGAAGTACCTCAAACCCAGTTCCTATAAGGTTCCTGTTATTAGGTAGATTTTAAGGTCCAATCAAGCTCCAATCTCCGGATTTTACTTAGACTCGTTCAACTATCAAACTAAATCCGAAAAATGCTCATGCTATGCAAATTATATGCAGAAAATATTTTTGTGATGCAATTTTCAAGATTTTGAATTTTTCATGGGTTTTTGAAAAGATGATGATGATGATGATGCATATGCATTTTTTGTATTTTTCAAAAAGATTTTTCAAATGTTTTTGGATTTTTGTTTTGCAAATGTTTTTGGGATTTTTGAAAACAAAAGATTTTGGCTGAAAACTAGGTACACATATTTACACGGGAGTGCTTCTTATATATAAAAGAAGTGGATTTTAAGAATTTACAAGGGTAAGTGATCAATTTTATAATTATATATAATGGATTTTGGTGTGATGTATATATTCCTCAAATTTATTTGACACAGGTTTTTCAAACGATTTTGAAAACTATAGTCCAAAATAATTTTTACAAACATTTTACAAACATGTACATACATTTGAAAATCATTTTGCAAAGGTTTTCAAACAGTATAGATAGATTTTTCAAAATATTTTTGCAACCATTTTTCAAACCATTTGCAAATAGTTTTCCAAATAATTTTATTTTACACAAAGAAAATAAATTTTACAAATCAACATGTTTTACAAAGGTTGAAAACATGTAACAAAATGTTTTCCAAATAGTTTTCAAAAGATTTTCACAAAGATTTTCAAACTATTTTTAAACATTTTACAAAAAACATTTTCACCTGATTTATTAATCATTAAATACAAAAAGAATTTGAGGAATGATAACATCTTTTTATTAAGGTTTTTAATGGATTTTAAAGAATTATTAGCCATATTATTAAGAAAATACGAAAGTACGAGTTATGGCTAAAGTATATACGTAGTATATACGACCCCCCCCATACTTAGCTTGAGATATGTTCTCATAGATCAGAGAGAAAAACAGAAGACATAACTTGTACTAAGTATAGACAAGTCTAAAGAATAAAATAAATAAAGGAATGAATGAACGAATGAGAAGTTGATCGTCCCCCCTATACTTAGGATCAAATAATCCTAAGTATAGCAGACTGTACACAACGCAGGGAGGGTCAAGGGTGGGAATGAACAGATCGTACTCAGATTGTCTCCCCATATACTTAGGGTAAGATATACCTAAGTATAGACAAGAAGAGACAATGGAGAGGATCGAAAAGAATAGAACAACTCGGGGTGCACACCCCCTATACTTAGGACAAAGTACGTCCTAAGTATAGAAGTCTGACAAAAACGGGCGACACCTTTTTGATACAAAAAGAAGATAGAAGAGGAAAAGAAGAAAAGAAGAAAGAAATGAGATAGAACGAAGAGATCATGAGGATGTACACACTACGCCCTCTATACTTAGGGTAAAAGAAGCCCTAAGTATAGGCAACAATAGGAGTAATGAAACGGCACGATGACTGAACACTCGGCTCGTCTGCCCCCCTATACTTAGGACAAAGTACGTCCTAAGTAAGGCAAACACGAGAATGGGTAGACGAGCAATACGGTAGAGAGAACCGAGGTACACACCAAAGAATATACAACAGAGATGGATATGAAAATGATCAAGAAGGCGGAAAGCAGTCCTTCTTGCGAGACCGCTGAGGGATAGATCTAGTGTGGTGCAAGTCGACATCGGGGTCCACAGTGAACGAAAGTCGATCAGGGTCGACAGAGTGAAGGCCCTCAGTGGAATCAAATCGAAAAGGGACGAACTGGTCAATGGAAGTAGTATGGCTAGGTTCACCCTTGGTGGTCCTATGGTGTGAAGGCACAGACGGGAGAGTGGAATAAGTGTGGTCAAGTCTGGCCTTGGGTGTCTCGCTGATATTAAAGTGGAATGGGACAAACTCATCATCCTTGGAAGAAGTGTAATCGGAGTCGTCCTACGAGGTCTCGTCCAGGTCAAAACCAAAAGGAAAGAAATCATCAGTGTAAGTATGCGAACCCTGTTCGTCCTCAAGAATCTCACATGGATCATCTTTTTCATCAAGCGGCCCGAATTTATCAAAATAATGGCTAGCATCATAACCGACCTCAATCATCTTTACTTTTGAGTGACTAGGAACAGACTTATCAGTGGAAGTAGTCAACCTAGGTCAGTCCTGTCTATTCTTGGTATCCGCCCTCCGCTCAATAGGATCAATCACGTAAATTCCTTGGATTTCATCAACACATCACCACATACCAGAAGGAGGAACTGCGAGGTCTATGCTTTCCGAGTCTTCCCCCTTTCGGAGGATTTCCCGGGTCTCATCAGCGGTCAATAAGCAAACTTCTCTAATATCATCAGATAGGTCATAGGCCTTGAAGTCAGCTAGAATCGGTGAAGGTGTATCAGGTGCAGGTCTCTGGTCGACTGTAGGTGTGGTGATCAACACTTCGCTTTCATCACCAGGACGGAAGCAAATCTCTCCTGATCCGTAGTCAATAACAACCCTCGCAGAGGTGAGGAATGGTCGTCCCAGGATGATTGGAGAGGACTCCCCTGTGGAGGTCTCCATAGGCAACACGACAAAGTCAACATGGTAGCTCGTGCCCTGAATAGAAATGACGGCGTTTTCAAGGATACCCTTCGACCTCTTGATAGATCCATCAGCAAACTGTACAATCATACTGGTTTTCTTTAGAGGCCCTAAGTGAAGAGACTGTACCAGCGAGATGGGTAATATGCTAATAGAGGCACCGCCGTCCAGGAGAGTGTAATCACAAGTATAGTCAGAAATGGTGCAAGTGATGAAAGGGGTAGTTGTGTTCTTCTTTCTAGGAATGGGATGGTGTGTGATGGCGTGGGCAGTGGCCATGGTTAAAATGTGACGCTCAGATCTTCTCCTCTGCTTTCTCTTCTTGGAAAGAGGAGCAGATAATTGGTTCATGGCCTGCTGAAGTGGGGCACGGATGATCTCATGAATAGTGGCCACCACTTCGGGTTCAGTCAGTATTTTTTTGAATTTTTAGACCTCCTCCATACAAGGGAGTAAGTCGGAATTAGCATCTACACGAGGCATGCCAAGAGCAGTCTGCACAACGGCATCCTCGGGGTCAAAGGTGGGACAGGATGTGAATGTATGTGTGGGTGAATGATCTGGTAAATGGACCTTCTCCTCACAATCTGAATCAACCAAGTGTCTCCCAAACTCTTTTCGGATTTTTAAAATTTTCTCATTTTTTGTGTTTTGGGCGATTGCAACCCATGATCTCCCACAAGGAATTCCGTATCCGCGATGAATGCAGCGTCAATCTGTTTTCTCCTCAAGATAGCCATATCATCATTCATCAAATCAAGACGCTCTATCATTCAGTTCAATATATCACTCATAGAGATCGTGGGAGTGACTCCAACAGGTCAAACTCGGGTGGATGTGAAGGTGGAGGTGGGTAGAATACAGCTGGAGGAGGGTGTGGGTAGAAATCTGAGGTCTGATACTGTGGCTGAGGCGGGTATGTACAAAAATCAGGAGCAAAGTCCTGGAAAAAAGGAGATGGACCGGCTGGAGTCAACGAAGGATCCGCAAAGTCCGGATAGAAAACGCTCCAGGGGTCCATCTCGAAAGCAAAAGGAAATGATTCGGGGGAGCACGAAGGTCAAGTCAAGAGAGCGAAGAAGAAGGCGCAAATGCGCAGGGATGATCTAGTATGCACACAAAACAATCACAAACAAACTCACACAAAATAAACCCTCAATTCACCTACTCAACTCGGTAGAGACTGAAAAGTCGGTCTTTTTATCTTGTATGTTTTAGAGTTAGGTGAGAAGTCAAAGATTGCACACACACTTAAGGTGTTGAATGGGATTTGGGCACTAACCTTAGTGTGTGCACGAGCAATGTAAAACGAAGACAATGAGGGGGTTACTCGCCCCAAGACAATATTTTTCTTTTTGATCGATTTTAGGGTCAAGTAATATTAACAGTCCCAATTTTATTGGTTGTCACTTTTTTTGTATTTTTAATAGGAATGCACGTGCCTAACGAGGAGTCAATTCCTTTAAGCACCTAGGTTGGCAAAATCAAAGGGAGAGTCAGAAAAGCAAAGCAAGCGGCAAATCAATGATGTATGCTAAAGAGAAATGCCCACCTTGCCTCTAGCACTCTACATGCAAAGATGCTCAGTAGAATTGAAACATATCTACATGCAAATGCAAAGCCGATGAAATCGCCCTAAGTTTTAGAAATTGCTATTATCATGAAGAACCACAAGTCGATCACCGACCTTCAATCCAGGAGTCTGGTCTAGGCTCATGATGAATATCCATTCATCACTCTTTATTCTTTTATTTTAGCCACAAAACCTATGCAAAACACATGTAGATAGGTGTAAATAGCAATAATTACAATTCAACATGCATTGTGTAAATATGCATTATTAGCATGTTTTTGTGCATAAATAAAAGAATAAAGAAATAAAAGAAAAAAAGAGAGATATTTAGAATAAATATTGAACGACCTAATCCCAAGGGAGGGCTCAACATGGGCCTGACCGCAAAAGAACCCAAGTAGAGATAGATAGGGGAGCTCATGTGTTGTACATATACCTATGTGTATAAATAAAAATATTTTCCTCTAAATAAAACAAAAATACATTTTTGTGAATATGTATATATTTGTAAATATAAAATCAAAATAAAAATGGAAAAATAAAATAAAAACAAAAATCAAAAATAAAATTAAAATTCCTTCATCCTTGTACATAGACCATGTGTATATAAATAACATATATATTTATTTCACCTTGTAAATAAATTTTTAAAATTCCATAAAAATATGTACATATTCCATATTTCATAATGTAAATAAATAAAATAAAAATCACAAAAATAAAAATAAAATAAAAAGAAATAAAATCAAAATCAAAATCAACATTGTATATATACCATGTATGTATATAAATAAAAGTATTTATTTAACCCTTGTAAATAATTAATAAAAATAAAATAAAAATACCATATTATTCCATATTTTATTCTCTAAATAAATAAAATATAAAATTGGAATAAATTGTATAAAAATAAATAATTAAAAATCAAAAATCAAAAATACATATTGTAAATACCTATATATAATAATACTATTTTGTAAATACATTATTTATATTTCAAAAAATAAATAAAAATCACTAAAAATTTTAAAAATAAAGAAACATTTTTCATGTTTTAACTTTTTCGAAATTCGGCCATTTACTATTTTTTATTTAATTATCAAAAATTTAATAATTGGCGGCCTCCCATTGGTCCACGGGGGATTGTTGACCCCGGTCAACTCCCCCCCTTGGACCACCAGCACGCGGATCCTGCGCTCTGACCCGATTTCACCTAATTTTTGCGCAGTGATCCGACCATCAAATCCTTAAACCCCGGGCCCTAATCCGAGATCCACGCCCGGCGTTTTGCCTAGGGATCCGAGCTCCGATATGCTCGCCCGACCCTCATCTAGCCAGACCCCTAGTCGTATAAAACTCCAGCTCATGCCGCCATTTCACGCCATCTTTAGCATTTCTTCTTCCACCCAGGACCTCCACACGATACCCCAGAGTGACAGCTAGCTGTCGGTGTGTAGCAGAGAGGAGAAGGACCCCTCCGCCACTGATCCGGCGAGCTTCTTGCCGTCGTGCGCTGCCCAGAGCAGCGCCCGAGCCTTGGGCCTCCGACGACCCTCGAGGCGACGACCAGAGCTACCTCAGCTCATCCCCATTCGATATCCTCCACCAGGTAAACCTAATTCTTCCTATTTTCTGCTAATTTTTTATTAGCCCCAAATCCCTTCGTCGCCGTCTCCGATCAATTCATGTTACCTTACGCATTGATTCAATCATCGGACGACGCCATCATCTTCTCCATACTCCTCTTCACGTTCTACGCCTTCCCATCCAACCCAGTTCGCCCCGGAACTGGGAGTCCACCCTCCTCCGCCGTCGCCTTGCTGGAGGGTGCCGCCCCGACGCATCCACGCCCTCATTTCGCCCCTCATAGGGTCGAGGCACTTTGCCCTCGACCCAGCGTGCTTGCTGTGCTCTTTTTCAGGTCAGAAGAGACCCATTTGAGGGTCTACGCATTCAGGCACAGGAGCCCAGCTCCACCTTCGTTGCCGGAGCTCCTCGGAGCCCTCCGGCGTCATCGGAGGAGCTCAGTAGCTGCGGGACGTCTTGGCGGATCCATTCCGTACTTTAGCAGCAGCAGAGGAGGCCCCCAGCGCGAGTATCGAGCCGGCGAACTTCGTCGGTGACCTGTTCATCCAGGACCTTCCTCAGCCGCCCATTCACCCTCACAGCTCCAGTTCTGATCAGATCTATTCATTTGAGGAGTAGTCCACCACCGTCAGATCTTCGAGGGTTGATCTGGACCGTCCGAGCCAACGAAGGGGTGCCCTTGATCCACGACCGTCAGATCAGCCATGTGGACACCCCTCAGCCATCAGATCCGAGCCAGCGTCCTTCACAGAGGCACAGCGCCCCTCAGCCGTTTGATATCACACGTGGCGCGCCTCCAGCCCTCAGATAATAAGGGGTAATTTACCCTTAGGCCCTTTTCTTTTCTGTTTTTATTATTTAGTCCTGTAAATATATAATATAGTTGTTTTTATTTTTGGATAATTGCACTTAGAACCTGGACCTTTATAGTATTTGCATTTTCATCCCTGTATATGTGAGACACGTGCTTCGTCACGTGGTGTTTGGTGAATTTGCATTATCTGGGCTAATGTTTTGAGGTGTTATTGAATGAAATATACTTTTCGATATTTGCATCCATACCCCTGTGAACACTTTTATTCGACATGTGTTGAAATCTTTGGGTAATTTGCAACTTCTTCCCTAGACTTTTAGCACCTGTTGCTAATAAGCCCTCGGAAGTAAGTTTATTGCATTTCAGTCCCTCTGTGCTCAGATCACGTGCAGCGCGCGTGGGGACTTGGACAAATTGCACGATGGACCCCCAGCTTCCTGGCTTTGTTACTTTTCAGCCCTCAGAAATACTTTTTATTGCGAATAGGTCCCTGTGCACTGTGTGATTGTTTTTTATTTAAATAAAATATCAAACTTAACCCAAATCGTGTGAAAATTGGATACGTGGCTCTTGCCACTGTGTAAAATTTTCACAAATTTTTGGGTACATTTTTGTGGCTTTTTAGTATTTCTAAAAATTCAAAAACAGCCCTTTTTGCCTTTGTCCAGATTAAAAATTCACTAAAAAAATAAAAACCCTTTTAAAAATTCTAAAAAAATTAAGTTTTGCTTGTTTTTGCGTGTTTGATTTTCTTTGTGAATTTGGATATTTTTGGATTTATAAAAAGCTTAAAAATTACAAACCCGAAAAACTCATAAAAATTCTAAAAAATCATAGAAAATTCAAAAATTCATAAACTCTTCTTCTGAATTTTCCTTTTTGTTTATATTTTTCATAAAAACTACCTTCAGGCTCTTCCAGGACCATTTTATATTTTAATTTGGTCCTCCAAGCTTGACTGGACAGTTTTCTTTTGTTTCTGCCTTCTTTTATTTTTAGAAAATTCCATAAAATTTAAAAAAATCTCAAAAATTCACCAAAAACAGTAAAAACATATAAAACATAAAAATATTTTTGTTTGAATTTTTGGACCATTTTTGAGTATTTAAATAACTGGTTGAAGTTGATTGTTTTTGGCCTTTTTCTTATTTTCCTTCATCATTAAAAATCCAAAAATATTTAAAAATATTTAAAAACCACCAAAAATCATTGTTTTTGTTTTATTTTATTTCTGACTACTTCGTTGGCCGCAAGGCCAACTCGTGCTCCTTGAGACCGACCCTGAGTGCTACACCATGCTAATCTCATAGCCAGGGCCACTATTTTTGGTTTTATTGATTTTATATCTCTGTTTGGTGGCCTGCTTCTCTTTTTCTTGATTGACTGATTGATCTTCGAGGTTCGGGTCGCAACGACCCTTGATCTATTTTATTCACCCGAGTGTTGGTGATTTTTCGGTCATCAGAATGGCGTCGTTGCCGGGGAGCACGGCTTAGTAGTCGCATTTTCTTTCTTTTTATTTTTATTTTGTTTTCTTTTTCGCGGCTTTCCGTGGCTTTTTCTTCGTCCGCGGCTTTTCGCGGCTTTTTTCTTTTCTTTTATTTTCATTTTCTTTTATTTTTATTTATTTTCCTTTATTTTTGTTTTTTGTTGTTTTGCTTGGTTACTTTTATTTCACATTTTTGCACATATACCCTGTTTTATTTTATCTGCTTTATTGTTTGACTTGACACACTTTGTTGTTTGCTTGCGAGGGCCTGAGGACCGAGGCAGCTCTTCTCGAAGAGACGGCGCAACCATGGCAATCGGAGGCGGCTCCCTTCTGCACGAAGCCGCAGGAGAGCGCGAGGAGGCGGCAGAGTGCTGGAGGAGTAGTTTAGTTGTAGATTAGTTTTATTTCCAGCAATATTTGAACTGTTGTAATAATACAGGGACATGACACTCAGGTGTGTACTTAAACTCTTGGGGTCTGTTTCACCGAGCACCGGTGTGCTCGGGGGACCCTTCGACTTTTTCGCGGTTTTCTCGTGGATTTCTACCATTTATTTCCTGCCTTTCCGATTCTCGTGGATTTCAGCCCCTAGCCTTAGGATTTTTGCTTGACTGTGACGTAAATAAATAGTATCCGAACACCTTAATAACCTTGCTTGTACCTATAGATCGATTAATTGGACCAAAATAAAAAGATTAATAAAAAGACTATTTGGTCACCAGAGGGGTCACGTGCCGCTAGAGGTCAAATACAGCGCTGGCAGGACCCGTTGTGGCAGGCACCGATCGGCATCCGAGACTGGACACCGACCCCTCTTGATTGACCACTTAGCCACTGTTCTGTTGAGTAGAACTGCTTGTTAGGGCTCGGATTTCTGCCTGCATCATTTAGGTAGTTTTATTTCTATCTTTAAATTCTGCGCGGATCATTTTGCATGTAGACTGCTGGAGTCAGGTACACATTTCTTACTCTGCATGCATCATTGATTTCTCACGCATCGGCTTTTTCGACTTCTCCCCCCATTTTTGGACTTAAATAACTAGGAGAACCGAAAAATTCGTTAGGCGTTTGTTTTTATTTGAAAAATACCTAAAATTTTATACAATAAAATTGGGACTATTAACACTATCTGACCCTAAAAGACACTCACCCGAAAAAACTCTGTCTTGGGAAGAGCAACCCCCTCCTTGTTTGGTTTGCATGTGCGAGAGAGTGACCCGCACCCTAGGATAGAGCCACATCTGAACCTTCTTCAGACTACTGCTTCTGGGCTAATCGTTCCCCAGTGAGGATCGCTCTGGTCTCCAGTAAAGCGGGCCGCGATATCCTTAACAGAGCGAGCCGATCGGGTAGCCGTTAAACGGTCCGTGGCTTGTACTGACTAAGAAAGATCTAGTTCGGGATTGGGCCAGTCTCTTGGGGGAATCGGATTCCCAACAGGTCACGTAATCGCTCTGCTATCTTGACTTGATCACCAAATAAAAACTGACATGATAATTGACTGAACTCTTACGGACTTCAGCTCGCGTTGAGTAGCTGAATCAGGGATTTGTTTGCTGATCCTATTTGTTACCAGATCCCATCCGCCCGACTCGCCAGATCACGATGATGGGCAGGAGGTCACTTAGGCAGCCTTTGGCAGCACCGCTTGACCGCACTCCCGCCCATTCATCTAGGTCAGCTCGCGAGAGCCGAGACCCGCTCTCCGAACCCGAGTTCGACTCCACCCTGTCCCCCCTCGACCACCATTCTATTATTCCTGAGATACCAATGTCAGATGAGAGATCACAGTCAGATGATTTATCGGCACCGGATTTTAGGTCTTTTGCCTTTGCAGAGACCATGGCCGGCAGCAGTGACGATCACACCAGAGGTCCCCAGCCAGAGCAGACATTCATCTTGGACCAGGGTGCGATCAACTCCACCCCGATCGCCTCCCTCGAGACAGTTCAGCAGCAGTTGAGGGATCAAGGAGCCTTCATGATAGAGATGAGGTGCGAGATGGAGCAGTTGAGAGCCGACCGAGCCCAGCGCAGCCCAGGAGACGGGCCGAGGATACCCGATGATGCGGCAGCTGCCGCAGCAGCCGCAGCAGCAGCAGCAGATCCACCGCGACCGATGCGGGAGTTACACAACCCCGGATCAACTTTGACGCATCGTTGGGTCGTTCTTCCAGCCATCGTGGGGGACTTCAAGTTCCCCCCGAACACTGTGCAGCTCCTCCCCCGATTCCATGGGCTCGCCACTGAGGAGCCCCATCTCCACCTACAAGAGTTTTTGATGATCTGCAGCACCGTCCACGACAAGCGGGTGGACGAGGATACCATCCGCATGATTGCCTTCCCCTTCTCACTAGCAGACAGAGCAGCCACCTGGCTGAAGCACTTGGGGAAGTTTGTCTACACCTGGGAGCAGCTCCACATCGAGTACTTGAACAAGTACTATCCACTCGAGCGGACGAACGCAGCAAGGGTCCTGATCAGCAACTTCTCCATGCTCCCCAATGAGCAATTCCACGAGGCATGGGAGAGGTTCCGTGAGCTGACCGACAGATGCCCGCACCATGAGATTTCGAAGCCGAACCTCGTTCAGAGCTTCTTCTGCAGGCTGACACCAGAGCTACAGGGCCTGATGAATGCTTCTTGTGGTGGGTCCTACTTCACCAAGGATCATGATCAGGTCTGGGCCATCTACGAGGAGATGGTAGAGAACTATATGGTGATGTCCCTGACCCGACTCTACACACAGGGACGCCCTCGGCCACAGACCGTGCAGTACCAGAGGATCGCACGGGTCGACGTCGGTCCATCCACTTCGTCAGCGGCAGCAGCACAGACCGAGTCCACAGCCGCTGACATGGGCATCATCAGCGAGAAGCTGGACCGGATGGAGATCATAGAGAAGAAGTAGTGCCAGGGCATCACGCAGATGGAGCAGATGGCACAGACACTGAGTGACCTGAAGACACAGCTCATGTGTCTCCAGGAGGCACAGACGGCTTCCCAGCCCCGTCTTCAAGCACAAGGCGATCCGAGTAGCACCGGCAGCTCGTCCTAGTGCTCTAGCCACCAGCAGCCTAGACAGGTTCACCTTGTACAGGCGGAGCCGTACCAGCAGCCGCAGCCCACTTACCAGACGCCACCATCTCCAGACACACGGATGGTGGTCTACCAGCCGGATCAGCCTCTGGTCGTACTCCCACCAGCCACCTATGAGCCCGAGTCGTTGATGGATGTCAACGGGATTTGGTATGACCGTCCTCAGCCCAGTATCCGACGAGACCATCCCGGGTTCCGTTGGTCGACCGGAGGTGCCAGTTCCCAGCAGCAGTCTTCGGGTCAGGGTGGCCAGTACGGCCATCAGCGTGATCACCAGCAGCAACAGCCCCCAGTGTACCACCAGCAACAGCAGCAGCCGTCTTCACAGTATGGTCCTCGTCCATATCAGCAGGGACAGTCTTGGAGGCGTGATCAGCCTCAGCAGCAGCAGTATCATCCCCAGTCATACCCCTCTCACCCGCAGTACCAGCAGCAGCAGCAACCTCACTACCAGCGAGGCCACCCGTCAGGTTCTCATGGGACATCCTATGAGAGCCCCACCTTGGATGACATAGCACGCCTCCTGACCGATCAGCAGGCTACTTTCAGACGGGAGATGGATGATTTCCGCCAGGAGATGCGGGAGATTGTGAGAGGGAAGGCCGCCATCCCTGCCCAGATCGAGCCTAACCCGAACAACCTCAAGAGGAAGTCTGAGCAGGTAGATTTCACAGAGTATGCCACTCCTAGTGATGCATTTGGTGATATGTCTGCCTATCTTTTTGATAATGACTTTGTCACACTTAGGAGCGGTAGGATGCCAGTAGGTGGCACCTCATTTGAGCAACGACCCCAGGCCACTTCCAGAGCGCCAGGCGAGGAGGAGAGCGGTGCTGATGCCGCTATAGATGATGACGGTGTTGCTGATGCCACCATGGATGTTGATCCCACCGACTGTACTGAGGTCGTCGTTTCACCATATGGAGGAGGTGGTACTGATGCCACCAGTGTTGCCGAGCCAGAGCGCGGTGCTGATGTCGCGAGTCGACCAGTCGAGGGTGGTGCTGATGCCATCGTTTTTACTTCTGAGAGTCCTGTAGTCTTTCCTTCTGTTCATGTATCTCAGGACATTGTTGGCAATAAAGGAAAGGGTTTGTTTTATTCTGGTCCACCTGTGGTGCTTGATGTATGTGTGGACTCTGCCGTCGAGCAGCCTAGACCCTCTCCTAGTCCTTCATCTGAGAAGGACCCTGTGATCCCCTTCCCTCGAGCACTTCACATGGGAAAGGGGAAGAAAATAGAAAATCTGAAAAAGAAGCAGTAGGAAGAGTTCAGCCAGCAGATGATCGACCGCTTCCACATTCAGCTGACTCTTCAGGAGGCTTTGCAGCACATCCCTCTACTCCATAGATCACTCAGAGACCGGACCATAGTTAGGAGGAATAGGAGGAACCACCAGTCAGAGATCCATGTGCTGACCAGAGCCACTTGTTTCGCAATTCAGAACCGTCTGCCGACCAAGAGGCCAGATTCAGGAGCCCCATATGTCAGATGCCATATCCGTGAGCAAAGGTTCAACCGCACTCTATTAGACAGTTGTTCATCGATCAACCTACTTCCGGCAGCCCTTCTCGACCGCTTCGAGTTGGGCACTCTACGATAGAGCAGGACAGTCCTTCAGTTTGCTGATCGATCTGTCAAGAGGCCGAAGGGGTTACTGAGGGACGTTGTTGTCACGATTCAGGGCATGCAATTCCCCGTGGACTTCGTTGCGTTGGACATGGAGATCCTTGATTCGGTGACCGATACCCCCATCATTCTAGGTCGCCCGTTCTTGGCCACAACCAAGGTAGTGACCGACCATGAAAGCGGGAAGGTATACTTTCGCGTCGAGGGTGAGAGTGTACAAATAGAGACGGTCGAGGATATCAGAGTCAGAGATTCAGCATGCTCAGAGCCGACCACTGATTCAGAGCAGATGACAGATGCAGGGCCAGACATCCACCAGGACTACGACTTTGTGATTACAGATGATGAGGCGGTTTGGGCAGATCCAGTCGCACAGGCCATCCTCTCACCTTCGGAGTCCGCTGATGCAGAGATGCCAGCAGAGGAGAGCTTGGAGAGCGCATTCCTGGTCCAGGATACTTTCCAGTCAGCAGAGCCGGTTCTTGACCGTGAAATAGATTTGTTTAGTGATGATGATACAGATCCCTCAGAGTCAGATTTTGATTGGGTAGAGTTTGATGATTTCATACCAGATCTGACTTCTACTGAGCCTACAACTAGGGAGGAGGTAGATGCCATGCAGAGAAGAGACAGTCCAGCAGAGCAGCCTTCTCTAGATTCAGATTGTGAGCGAGAGTTTCAGTTTTCCCATGCGGATTTGGCAGCATTCACTCAGAGTTTTCAGAGGCCAGACCCGCCAGCACCTACTTGTCCAGAGCTGAAGCCACTTCCTGCGTCGCTGAAGTATAGGTTCCTTGCGGGTGTGTGATGTACCCAGTCATTATCTCCGCCGATTTGACTGGAGAGCAGGAATCCCTTCTGATGGGGTTTCTTGAAAAGAACTGCAAGATGATAGGATGGAGCGTAGCCGATCTCCATGGGATAAGTCTGGCCCTGTGCTCCCACCATATCTATCTCGAGGATGAGGCGAAGCCATCGCGTGAGTTCCAGCGGCGGCTGAACCCGAATCTGAGAGAGGTTGTCATGAAGGAGATTTCAAAATGGTGGAGCGCCGATTTTATCTGCCCCATCTCCGACTCCAAGTGGGTCAGTCCGTTGCATGTGGTGCCCAAGAAGACGGGCATCACTACAGTTGTCGGCGAGTCTGGAGAGGAGATCGCTACCCGGGTACCCACTTATTGGCGGGTCTGCGTGGATTACAGACGACTCAACCAGGCCACTAAGAAGGATCATTTCCCCCTACCCTTTATAGATCAGATCATTGAGAGTCTGGCAGGGAAGAGCCACTACTATTTCTTGGATGGGTACTCCGGCTACAATCAGGTGGCCATCGCTCCCGAGGACCAGGACAAGACTACCTTCACCTGTCCATTCGGTACATATGCTTTCAGACGCATGCCATTCGGGCTATGCAATGCCCCTATGACTTTTCAGAGATGCATGTTGTCTATCTTTTTGGACATGGTGGGGGAGTGCTTGGAGGTCTTCATGGATGATTTCTCGGTTTACGACGACGGATTCGACTCCTGTCTTGACTGCCTAGACCGAGTCCTTCAGTGATGCATTGAGGTTCACCTAGTGCTGTCTTGGGAGAAGAGTCACTTCATGGTGACTCAAGGGACTGTGCTTGGCCATATCATCTCCAACAGGGGCATGGAGGTTGATCCGGCCAAGGTAGATGTCATTAGAAAACTCGCACCACTATCCAACTTGCGGCAGTTACGGTCTTTCCTAGGGCATGTTGGTTTCTACCGACGCTTCATTCATGATTTCAGTAGGATTGCCCAACCGTTGATTGATCTGCTGACGAAATACACTGAGTTCCTTGTCGATGACAAGTGTCTTTCGTCGTTCGAGACTCTCAAGAGATGTGTTGTTGAGGCTCATGTCCTCCAGCCGCCTGATTGGTCTCTCCCATTCGAGATCATGATGGATGCCTCCGATTTTGCCGTAGGGGCCGTGCTGGGACAGAGGAGGGATGGAGTCCCATTTGCCATTCACTACGCTAGCCGTACATTGGATGCCGCTCAGCGGAACTACACTATCACTGAGAAGGAGATGCTAGCCGTAGTTTTTTCCCTAGATAAGTTCATATCATACATTATTGGATCTAGAGTGACCATCTATACTGATCATACCGCCATCAGGTACCTCATGGCAAAGAAGGATGCCAAAGCTAGATTGACCAGAAGGATCCTTCTACTCTAGGAGTTTGACATAGAGATTAAGGATAAGCCTGGAGTCAAGAATGTGGTGGCGGATCATCTCTCCCGATTAGAGCATCTTGAGGCTTCTGAGCAGACTGAGCCCATGTGTGAGACCTTCCCAGATGAGGTGATCCTTTCTATCGCCTCTCTCCCGTGGTATGCCGATATTGTGAACTTTCTTGTTGCTAAGAAAGTTCCACAGGATTGGTCCAGGCAAAGACTTGAGACCTTCCTCGCGAAGGCCAAGTCCTACCACTGGGAGGATCCCATCCTTTACCATGAAGGAGGGGATAGCGTCTGGCGTAGGTGCATTCCTCAAGAGAAGCACCATAGCGTCCTCACTTACTGCCACAAGCTTGAGGCAGGAGGACATCACTATGGGAGGAGAACGGCACAGAAAGTGCTCCAATCCGGCCTATGGTGTCCTACTCTCTTCAAGGACTCTGATGAGTTCGTGAAGAGGTGTACTGACTGTCAGAGGATGGGCACTTGTGGACAGCGTGATATGATACCGATGCAGCTCATTCACTTCTGTGAGGTTTTTGACGCATGGGGCATCGATTTCATGGGTCCATTCCCTAAGAGTCAGGGATTTGAGTACATTCTGTTGGTTGTGGATTATGTGAGTTGTTGGGTTGAGGCCATCCCCGTCCGAACCGCAGATGCTAGGAATGTTTGCAGATTTTTGAGGAAGCACATCATTTCACGGTTCGGGGTACCTCGAGTGTTGATATCTGACGGGGGGTCTCATTTCGTCAACGACCAGGTGAAGACCCTTGCTAGCGAGTTCGGCATAGATCATCGAGTTGCCACTCCATACCATCCTCAGACAAATGGTCTTTCCGAAGTGTCGAACAGGGAGATCAAGACTATATTGCAGAAAGTCGTCCGCCCTGACCGAAAGGATTGGTCGCAGCTTTTGGACTCGGTCTTGTGGGCATATAGGACGTCTTTCAAGACACCGTTGGGCACATCTCCCTTTCGCCTCGTTTATGGAAAGCCGTGCCATTTACCTATTGAGTTGAGGCATAGGTCACTTTGGGTTGTTACTGATATACTTTTGGATCCATATAGTGTAGGAGATCAGAGGAGGGCAGAGTTAGCAGCCTTAGAGGAGCTTCGTGATACTGCCTTCTCAAACAGCCTACAGTACAAGGAGAGAGTGAAGGAGTGGCATGATTCTCATATCAGCCACAAGCATTTTGAGCCTGGACAGAGAGTATGGTTGTTTGATGCTGGGCTTCATCTATTTCCAGGGAAGCTACAGAGCAAATGGAAGGGACCGTATTTGGTGAGAAAGGTACAGGACAATGGGAATATTGACATATCTGAGTTGTCTTCTGAGAGTACCTTTCGAGTGAAAGGCCAGCGGCTCAAGCCATATCTAGATCATGAGCCGCGAGTCGTTGATGTTGCCCCTATTCACTTTGCGTGAGATTTAGTCTCTTGACTCACATCTATTGCATCTCACGCCTGATTATCAATGTTCCTCCGACCTGTATAGATCCAGATGTCCATATCATTCCATTCTTTAGTCCCACATCCCTTTCCTCATCTTTTGATTATGTTATACTTAGGGTGTACTTTACCCTAAGTATAGGGGGGATGTAGGACTCTCAGGTATTTCTTTTGATTCATTTTTACCCATGTTTTTGCTGCCTATACTTAGGGATATTTTACCCTAAGTATAGGGGGGGTAGACCCTTTACATTCTTCACTCGGCTTTCCCTTTGTGTACAGCCTGCTATACTTAGGATTATTTGATCCTAAGTATAGGGGGAAATGTCAAGACCCTCTTGATTTTCTATTCTTTGATTCATCTTTGTATATAGCCTTCCTTTTCACTTCCCTATACTAAGCACGAGTTATGTCTTCTCCATCGCTCTTGACTCTGAGGACATCGTTCGAGCTAAGTATAGGGGTGTGTATATATTTCATATATACTTTAACCATAACTCGTACTTTGTGTGAGTGTGTTAATAAATAAAAATGGCTAAAAACCCAAAAATCCATAAAAATTAAAAATTTTTCCTTGTAAATAAACATTCTTTTATTGCACATATATAGCTATTGTACAAATTATTTTTGTAAAAATGCTTTCAAAAACTTTTTGTAAATAGTGTGTAAATATTTTCGTATCAAAATTATGTATATAGTACAAATTTTTTCCAAAATGTTTTGAAAATCAAAAGTTTGCAAAAACATTGTGTAAATTTGTGTAAATATTTTGCAAAACTTGCATTCATGCATACATCCATGATTTCAAAACGTTTTTCAAAACTTTTGCATATGTGTAAATATTTTGTAAATAACATCTTTGTATATACTTGTATAGTTTTTCCTGGATTATAGTTGACATTTAAACTAGCGTGGAATTAAATTGGAAAATGGAGCTTGATTAAGATCTTAATCCACCTAATTATAAGAGTAGCGTTATAGGGCTTAGGGTTAAGGTTTTTCAAGTCCATGGTGACTTAATTCTTTGAGTCCACTCGGCTATGATCACATGTCATCTCAATGAGCCTAAGTAAAGCACTTAACAACACACACATGACTCATATAGACAATAGCTTGACTTGGACCCGCACTTTACACCGAGCTCTCTATGGATGAGGTGGTGAGGAGGCAGTCTTCATTGACTTGGGGTAGCATATGAGAATAGTACTTCTAGGCGGAACCTCTCTTCTTCTTTTAGTGAAGGAAGTGTGTCTCAACTTGGTCTGGTTGCCATGAGGTCTAATGACAGGAGTTGTGGATTGCAATAATGCTTCAAAAGAGGGATAGTCTACTGGCTCAAGAGGAAAAACTCCTTATGTACATATGTTGCACCTTGTAAATATGTGTATAGATGCACTTGAAAAAAATGCAAAAAAGAAAGTAACTCCAAAAAAGTGGTGGGTCTGATAGAAAATGATAATCCCACCGGAGTATGTATATAGTGCAAATAAGCAAAGCTTGAGACTCATGTTCCATCTTATGTAGCTTGCAGCAGGGAGACTTAGCTACACTGGTTGAGCTCCCAAGGATACATGGCTACACTGGCCATGGTCTATTCTCTTCTTCATCCTCTTCTTGAGCCGGTTGAACTTGAACTTAGAAGGGAATACCCCGCTCCTCGAGGAAAGAGTGGCCAGACTAGGGTCATAGAGTTACCTTGTTGGGGAGGGTTGTCAAGTTACTACTTATGAGGTGGAGAGCAATACCTCACTCACACTGTACAAGGAAATATTCACAGTCTTCAGGGTTTGTGTATGTAGACTTGTTACGATCTAAATTATTGAGGAGTCTTGCTTATAGATTAATGGATCTTAGAGGCTGTTGAGTTTTAAACCAGAGTCTAAATAAGGTTCCGACACATTAATAATCCAAAGATCTGATTGAGCTCCATATTTCAATTTAATGAAGGCAAGTTTAATAGTCAGCATTGATTCATGCATTTTCTCCTCTTTTTCTTTTTCTTTCTCTTTTTCACTTCTTTTTCAAATAAGTGTTTGCTAAGGGACTGGCAAAGTTAAGTATAGGGGGTGATGAATACCCATTAATCACTCTTTATTCTTTTATTTTAGCTACAAAACCTATGCAAAACACATGTAGATAGGTGTAAATAGCAATAATTACAATCCAACATGCATTGTGTAAATATGCATTATTAGCATGTTTTTGTGCATAAATAAAAGAATAAAGAAATAAAAGAAAAAGAGGGAGATATTTAGAATAAATATTGAGCGACCTAATCCTAAGGGAGGGCTCAGCATGGGCCTGACCGCAAAAGAACCCAAGTAGAGAGAGATAGGGGAGCTCATGTGTTGTACATATACGTATGTGTATAAATAAAAATATTTTCGTCTAAATAAAACAAAAATACATTTTTGTGAATATGTATATATTTGTAAATATAAAATCAAAATAAAAATGGAAAAATAAAATAAAAACAAATATCAAAAATAAAAAAAATTCCTTCATCCTTGTACATAGACCATGTGTATATAAATAACATATATATTTATTTCACCTTGTAAATAAATACTTAAAATTCCATAAAAATATGTACATATTCCATATTTCATAATGTAAATAAATAAAATAAAAATCACAAAAATAAAAATAAAATAAAAAGAAATAAAAACCAAAATCAATATTGTATATATACCATGTATGTATATAAATAAAAGTATTTATTTAACCCATGTAAATAATTAATAAAAATAAAATAAAAATACCATATTATTCCAAATTTTATGCTCTAAATAAATAAAATATAAAATTGGAATAAATTGTATAAAAATAAATAATTGAAAATAAAAAATAAAAAATACATATTGTATATACCTATATATAATAATACTATTTTGTAAATACATTATTTATATTTCAAAAAAATAAATAAAAATCATAAAAAAATAATTTAAAAATAAAGAAACATTTTTCATGTATTAACTTTTTCAAAATTCGACCATTTATTATTTTTTATTTAATTATCAAATATTTAATAGTTGGCGGCCTCCCATTGGTCCATGGGGGATTGTTGACCCCGGTCAACTCGCCCCCTTGGACCACCAGCACGCGGATCCTGCGCTCTGACCCGATTTCTCCTAATTTTCGCGCAGTGATCCGACCATCAAATCCTTAAACCCCGGGCCCTAATCCTTCCTCTTGCATCCGAGATCCACGCCCGACGTTTTGCCTAGGGATCCGAGCTCTGATATGCTCGCCCGACCCTCATCTAGCCGGACCCCTAACCGTATAAAACTCCAGCTCAGGCCGCCATTTCATGCCATCTTTGGCGTTGCTTCTTCCACCCAGGACCTCCACACGATACCCTAGAATGACAGCTAGCTGTCGGTGTGTTGCAGAGAGGAGAAGGACCCCTCCGCCATTGATTCGGCGAGCTTCTTGCCGCCGTGCACCGCCCAGAGCAGCGCCCGAGCCTCGGGCCTCCGACGACCCTCGAGGCGACGACCAGAGCTACCTCAGCTCACCCCCAGTCGATATCCTTCACCAGGTAAACCTAATTCTTCCTATTTTCTGCTAATTTTTTATTAGCCCCAAATCCCTCCGTCGCCGTCTCCGATCAATTCACGTTACCTTACGCATCGATTCAATCATCGGACGACGCCATCATCTTCTCCATACTCCTCTTCATGTTCTACGCCTTCCCATCCAACCCAGTTCACCCCAGAACTGGGAGTCCACCCTCCTCCGTCGTCGCCTCGCCGGAGGGTGCCGTCATGACGCATCCACGCCCCCATTTCGCCCCTCACAGGATCGAGGCACTTTGCCTTCGACCCAGCGTGCTTGATGTGCTCTTTTTCAGGTCAGAAGAGACCCATCTGAGGGTCTACGCATTCAGGCACAAGAGCCTAGCTCCGCCTTCGTCGTCGGAGCTCCTCGGAGCCCCCCGGCATCATCGGAGGAGCTCAGTAGCTGCGGGACGTCTTGGCGGATCCATTCCACACTTTAGCAGCAGCAAAGGAGGCCCTCAACGCGAGTATCGAGCCAGCGAACTTCGCCGTGACCTGTTCATCCAGGACCTTCCTCAGCCGTCCGTTCACCCTCGCAACTCCAGTTCTAATCAGATCCGTTCATTTGAGGAGTAGTCCACCACCGTCGGATCTTCGAGGGTTGATCTGGACCGTCCGAGCCAATGAAGGGGTGCCCTTGATCCACGGCCGTCAGATCAACCACGTGGACACCCCTCAGCCATCAAATCCGAGCCAGCGTCCTTCACAGAGGCGCAACGCCCCTCAACCGTTCGATATCACACGTGGCGCGCCTCCAGCCCTCGGATAATAAGGGGTAATTTACCCTTAGGCCCTTTTCTTTTCTGTTTTTATTATTTAGTCCTGTAAATATAGAATATAGTTGTTTTTATTTTTGGATAATTGCACTTAGGACCTGGACCTTTATAGTATTTGCATTTTCATCCCTGTATATGTGAGATACGTGCTTCGTCGCGTGGTGTTTGGTGAATTTGCATTTTCTAGGCTAATGTTTTGAGGTGTTATTGAATGAAATATACTTTTCGATATTTGCATCCATACCCCTGTGAACACTTTTATTCGACATGTGTTGAAATCTTTGGGTAATTTACAACTTCTTCCCTGGACTTTTAGCACATGTTGCTAAAAAACCCTCAGAAGTAAGTTTATTGCATTTCAATCCCTTTGTGCCCAGATCATGTGAAGCGTGCGTGGGGACTTGGACAAATTGCACGAGGGACCCCCAACTTCCTGGCTTTGTTACTTTTCATCCCTCAAAAATACTTTTTATTGCGAATAGGTCCCTATGCACTGTGTGATTGTTTTTTATTTAAATAAAATATCAAACTTAACCCAAATCGTGTGAAAATTGGACACATGGCTCCTGCCACTGTGTAAAATTTTCACTAATTTTTGGGTACATTTTTGTGGCCCTTTAGTATTTTTAAAAATTCAAAAACAGCCATTTTTACCTCTGTCCAGATTAAAAATTCACTAAAAAATATAAAATCCTTTTAAAAATTCTAAAAAAAATAGGTTTTGCTTGTTTTTGCTTGTTTGATTTTCTGTGTGAATTTGGCTATTTTTGGATTTATAAAAAGCTTAAAATAAAAAAACCCTTAAAAACTCATAAAAATTCTAAAAAATCATAGAAAATTCAAAAATTCATAAACTCTTCTTCTGAATTTTCCTTTTGTTTATACTTTTCATAAAAATTACCTCTATGCTCTTCTAGGACCATTTTATATTTTAATTTGGTCCTCCAAGCCTGACTGGAATGTTTTCTTTTGTTTCTGCCTTCTTTTATTTTTAGAAAATTCCATAAAAATTATAAAAATTTCAAAAATTCACCAAAAATAGTAAAAACATATAAAATATAAAAATATTTTTGTTTGAATTGTTGGACCATTTTTTAGTATTTAAATAACTGGTTGAAGTTGATTATTTTTGGCATTTTTCTTATTTTCCTTCATCATTAAAAATCCAAAAAAATATAAAAATATTTAAAAACCACCAAAAATCATTTTTTTTGTTTTATTTTATTTCTGACTACTTCGTAGGCCGCAAGGCCAACTCGTGCTCCTTGAGACCGACCCTGGGTGCTACACCAGGCTAATCTCATAGCCAGGGCCACTATTTTTTATTTTATTGATTTTATATCTCTGTTTGGTGGTCTGCTTCTCTTTTTCTTGATTGACTGATTGATGTCCGAGGTTCGGGTTGCAACGACCCTTGATCTATTTTATTCACCCGAGTTTTAGTGATTTTTCGGTCATCATCTCACCCCTCCTCCTCTCGACACGTCGAGTTCAGGAGCAACGCTTGGGAGGGTGGGCTCGTGGTGCGGAGGCTCGAAGATGATGATGCGACTGTTTAAAATTTGAACTAAGTCCAAAGCGAAGACTATAGGTACATGCAAGATATTAAGGTGTTTTGAACTTAGTCTATCGCAAGCAATCCTAAAACTAGGGGCTCAATCACACAAAAGAAATAAAATCGAAAATCGAAAAACAAAATAAAAAATAATACGAAGAAAACACGAGAAAGCAATGGTGAGCCCCCAAGTGAACAGTCACTTGGAAATTGGGCCCGAAATTCCAAGTGTTCAGTGTACCTGTATGATTACAAATATAGAGCCTCTCTCTCATTAAAATTACAACAGTAAATACAGGAAATAAATGCTATGACTAAAGGTGGAGCTCGGTCTTCAAAATTCTCTTCTCGTCTCCTCGGTGCTAGGCTGGCTAGAGCCAGCTTCACGTGGGTGCGTCGGCGCCTCAGGTGAAGCGCCTCCCTCGATCTGTGGTTCCTTGCACGAAGTCTAAAAAGAGAGGGGTTAGACAGCTCAAAGGATATATCAAATAAAAAGTGAATAAATAAAGCCACAAAAGTAGACAAACAATCACAAGCACAAGCAAAAACTCGAACTACGCGTTGTTGCTCCCCGGCAACGGTGCCATTTGATAACTAGGGATTGGCAAGGGTCAAAGTATCTTACACAAGGCGGAGACAAGAGTCGCTGTGGTGATCATTCACTAATCCCTAATTAATCAACAATGAACCCACAACAATATTAATCAAGCAATGAAAAACAAATGTGGAGTCAAATTTATTATTAACTCAACAAATAGGTGTATAGTGTAAGTATGTAGAGGTCGAACACAGGGAGCAAGGCAGGATAGATCAAGCAAGTGCAAAAAGTGTGATGTGATTAATTGTCTACAATATGCCAATGTTTTTGGGGGGTTTTTAATTTTTTAATATCTTTTTTTTAAATTTAATTTTGTATTTTGATTTTTAATTTTCTGCGTTTATATTTTCTTTTTATATTATATATATATATATATTCTTTTTCAATAATAGAATATATGTATAAACAATATAAGAAAAGATAAGAAGGGGGTTTATAAAAATGAGGAAAATGCTCAAAATTAGAAAATAAAATGTTTTTGGTCTTTTAATAATTTTCTATAGCTTTTGTGATTTTTGGGGATTTTTCAGAATATTTTTGGTATTTTTAAAAGTGAAAATACTAGAAAATAGTGACTAAAGGTGCTGGCCGAAATTAAAATGGGAATGTAAAATAGCAAACAGTAACAAAATTTTGCCAATTTAATTTTAAAATAAAGGAAATAAAATAGGGAAGCTACAAGAACTGAGTTTATATTTTTAGGATTCTTCTATGATTTTTTAGATTTTTATGAAGATTTTTAGGGTTTTCTAATTTTTAAGGTTTTTGTTTTGAAACTTTTAGTGATTTTTTGACTGACACTAAAACACACTAAAATAGACCTTAGGTAATTTTTTGGAATTTTTCAAGGAGTTTTAGTATTTTTTAGTATTTTCTAATGCAAACAGTAACTAAAATGCATGTTTTTTATTTTTAATAAATATTAAAATGCAATAAAAGTGAAATGCAAAAATATGGCGTGAATGAGCAAGTTAACAGGAGCCTATGTGATTTTTTGGTAATTTTTCGAGTTAAGATGATGCGTGAAATAAATAGGGAAAGCATACAAAAATATAAGGCCTAGCAGGGGTATAAGTGCAAATAGACAAACTTCCAAGGGCCAAATTACAATTTTCACGCAAAATATAATATTGAATATCCAAATTAATGGACGAAATATCAATGTTGAAACCCGCATGGGTACCCCTGTAAAAACACCAAGGCCACGTACGCAGGCACGCGCGCCTGGGAGGGGCACAAATGTAATTTACAAAATGCTTAGGGGCTATAGTGCAAACATCACAAAAATATTACACTGCATTTCAAAGTTTCAGGACTAATCACAAATACCCAAATAACCGAGAGTCTCTTTGCAAAATGGATACGCTCCACACGTGCACAGGCACGTGAGTTGACGTGGCCAAGGACCTACGCTCCACACGTGCACAGGCACGTGCAAAATGGCTACGCTCCACACGTACCTCTCCGCCTCCTCCAAAGTGTGCTCCAGGCACGAGATGTTGCTCAAGACCCGCAGGAGAATAGTGAAGGCATCGGGGGCAAATTGCCCCTACCCTGCGGTGGTGCGAAAGTGATCGGGGATGGCGTGAACGTCGAGGCCGGAGGTACGCTCCGGCGAGGGTTTCGATGGAATGATTTGATCGATGAAATGCGGGGGTAAGAATGGCTAGATATTCCTACGAATACAGAGAATAAAAGGGGCACGAAAAGAAGCTAAAACAAGCACCTTAAAGGGGGTACCCAAGGTAGAAAGTACCTCAACGGCGAGGCTCGCCGGAGGTGTGGAACTCACCCAAGTCTACGACGCTTCACCTTCTTGAAGAGCTGACACTGGAGCTGTCACCTCCAGGTCTCAAACACGAGCCAAAGGGGGAACAATCGGGATGAAAATGGGGTTCAAAATTGAATCGAAAATCAAAATTGGTTTATGTAGGGTTGACGGACAGGTCTCAAAGATCGAGGGGTAGCGGTTGAATCGATGGCCCTCTCCCCCAAAAAACATAAGGGCGTGTATCATGGGTATACGAGCAATAAAAGTCAAGAAGACTCCTTTGAAAGATGGTGTAAGTGGCGTCCTCAAAAAATTGTTGAAGTTGGTCAACAATGCAGGTCTGACAAGGTCCGGACCTCGATCAGAGAGTTGACCGAGGTCAACCAATGGAGCCCTCTGGTTGGTCTACGTGGACCAACTAGAAAATTCCTTGGAAAAAAGCCTTGTAAAATAAATAAAAATAGAAAATATTTTATTTAATTTTTGGTTATTGATGACACGCCCGACGACTCGGGTAAAGGTAAACAAGGGTCGTTGCGACCCTAGTCACCAAGCGGTGTCAATCGAGAAGAAATCAGACCACCAAAATCAGATAAAAATTAAACAAGCTCAAGTAGCGGTCTCGCTATTATATTAACCTGGTATAGCGACCAGGGTCGAACACAAGGAGCACGTAATGGCTTTGCGGCCTACGAAGTAGTCTAAAAAAAAGAAATAAAATAAAAGAGAAGTCTTTTTGGTGGATTTTAAATGTTTTTATATTTTTTGGATTTTTAATTAATAAAGAAAATAAAGAAAGCAATAAAACAACCAAATACAAACAATTATTTAATCACTCAAAAATCACCCAAAAATTCAAATAAAAATATTTTTATGTTTTTTTATCTTTTTTACTATTTTTGGTTAATTTTTGGTGTTTTTCTGATTTTTATGGACTTTTATAAAAATCAAACAAGGTGGAAAATAAAAGGGGTTGTCCAGTCAGGTGTCAAGGGCCAATTTAAAATGCAAAATGGCCCTATTAACACCTGAAGGTAATTTTCCTGTAAATATCAAAACACAAGGAAAATTTGGCCACTGGAATTATTAATTTTAGGTTTTTCAATTAATTATTAGAATTTTTATAGGGTTTTTAGTGTTTTTCAATTTTTATAAGTTTTATAAAGCCAAAAATGACGAAAATTGGTCAGAAAATCAAACAAGGCAAAACAAACACTACCTAATTTTTTGTAATTTTTAGATGTGTTTTAATATTTTTTGTGATTTTTAAATTAGACAGTAAAGAAAATGCTTATTTTTAAATTTTTAAAAATAAGAAATGAAATAAAAAATGTCTCCAAAAATTATAAAAAATTTTACACCATGGCAGGAGCCATTGTCCAATTTTCATTAAATTTGGAGTTGATTTGCTATTTTATAAAAAAAAATAAAAACAAGGGTACAGTGCACAGGGCCCTGTACGCAAATAACACAAGTTTCAGGGGGTCCGGTGCAATTTCTCCAAGGTTGCACGCACGAGGTGCGTGACCTGGGCACACAGGGACCTAATTGCAAGAAAACTTAGGTCCCTGGACTAATTAGTAACACGTACTAAAAGTCCGGGGGCGTAAGTGTAAAATACCCACTAAAGAAAGCACATGCACAATAAAACCACACACAGGGGTATGTCTGCAATTAATAAAAACTTTAATTCATTCAGTAACAACCTGAAACATGAAGGCCATACATGCAATTAACCCCGAAAAGCATGTGTCAATGCACGTGTCCCACTACACATAGGGGCATAAAAGCAAATAAACTACAGTACGAGGTCCTACATGCAAATGTACCAAAGTAAAAACAACTAAATACGATATTTACAGGACTAACTACTAAATGAAACAAACAAGGGGGCCTACAAGATATTTACCCCTTATTATATCCGAGGGACGGATGGACGCCACGTGTAGATCCAACGGTCGGGGAAGGGAGGCGCCTCTGCAAGTATCCCTCGGTCCTGATCGAACGGCTGGGGCCTCGCCACGTGGAAGATCGGGCGGCTGGGAAGCAACGTGGGAAGCCCTCACTGATCAGACGGTCATGATCACTCCTCCAAGGATCGAGCGGTGATGGTTGCTCCTGGCGTGGACGGCTACGATGCAAACTGGAGCTGAAGGACGATCGGACGGCTGCGGAGGGTCCTCGAAGAACTGGGCTCCGACGAGGTTCGTCGGGCTCGTGTACGCGCTGAAGACCTCCTCGTGGTCTACTGAAGATCGGAGAAGCTACGCCTTGGCCTCCCGCGTCGATTGGTTCCCTCCGATGGTGCCGAGGAGCTCTGGAGAGCTCCGGCGGCACTGGCGGAGGTCGAGCTACTGCACCTGGATGTCGAAGCCCTCAGATGGGCTCCTTTGGACCTGCAAAGATGTGCAACAAGCTCCTGGGTCGAGGGCAAAGTGCCTCGACCTGGTTAGGGGTGGTGAAGGTGGTCGGTGCGGCGGGGCGTGCGAGCCCCGGCGGAGCGACGACGATGGAACTCGAGACCCAGTTCCTTTGCGAACTGGGGTGAATGAGTGGGCGGAGAAGGTGCGCGGAGGAAAGGAGAAGGTGGTCAGCGACTCCGATGATCGAATGGATGGCTAAGGTGGTCGGAATCGGCAATGAACGGCGACGGAGCGATTTGGGGGAAACTAAAAATTCGGGAAATAGAGAAAGAGAAGAGGCTACCTACTGGCCGCTGTCGACTGGGGAAGAGCAGGGGGTGCTCCAGGTCCTTGCCTCGAGGACCGTCGGTGTCCGAGGCTCGAGCGTCACCTCCAGGCGGCGCATGACGGCGCAACGTCGCCGGATCGATGGTCCTCTCCTTCCTCGCTGCAACACGGCCTGAAGCGAGCTGTCACTCTCGTGAAGGCTATGGAGGTCCTAGGGTGGCATGAAATGATCCATAGATGCATGAAATGGGAGGCGGAGCTAGGACTTTATACGGCAAGGGGTCCAGCTAGATCAGGTCGGGTAGGGCACGGCGAGGCGCGGATCCCAATGAAATCACCCGGGCAAGGATCTCGGATTCACCAGGAAGAAGTAGCGCCCGGGAAGATCGGATTTGGTGATCGGATCGTGACGCAGTAATTCGGTGAAGTCGGGTCGGGCGTCACGGACCCGTGGGAAGTGGTCCAAGTGGGGGGAGTTGACCGAGGGGTCAACGTCCCCCGTGGACCAATGGGGGCTGGCCACGTCAAAATGATTTGGAAATTAAAAATAAAATAGAAAATGGCTGAATTATTAAAAACTCAAAACATGAAAAATTTTTATTTTATTTTTTTTCTATTTTTTTGTGATTTTTAATTAATTTTTCGAAATAAAAATAAGGTATTTACACTATAGTGTTATATGTAGGTATATATACAATATGGCTTTTTAATTTTTGATTTTTAATTAATTATTTTTGTACATTTTTATTTCCCTTTGATATTTTATTATTTATAGCATAAAATTAGGAATAAAAAGGTATTTTTATTTTATTTTTATTATTTATATACAAGGGTGAAATAATTAGCAATATACAAGTATATACATGGTATATGTACACTGTTCTTTTTTATTTTTAATTTTGTTCTTTTTATTTTATTTTTGTTTTTATGGTTTTTATTTTATTCATTTACAACATGAAATATGGAGTATATACAAATTTTTAGGGATTTTAATTTATTTATTTACAAGGTGAAATGAATATAGGTAAGTGTTCTATGTACAAGGTGAATATATACAAGTGAGTTATTTTTATTTTCTTTTTAATTTTTCTATTTTTATATGGATTTTATTTTTACAAATATATACAAATATATACAAGCCCATTTATTCTATTTTTAGAGGAAAATATTTTTATTATATTTACAGGCATATTTACACATATGAGCTCCCTATTTCACCCTAATTTGGCTTTTATGCGGTCAGGCCCATGCTGAGCCCTCCCTTGGGATTAGGTTGCTCAATATTTATTCTAAATATTTCCCTCTTTTTCTTTTTATTCTTTATTCTTTTATTTTTGCACAAAAACATGCTAATTATTAGTTTTTACACCCTGCATGCCTTTGGGTAATTATTGGTATTTACAAACATATACATGCATTTGCAAATGTTTTTGTAGCTAAAATATAAGAATAAAGAGTGATGAATGAGTATTCATCACCCCCCCTATACTTAACTTTGCTAGTCCCTTAGCAAACACTTATTTGAAAAAGAAGTGCAAAAGAGAAGGAAAAAGAACAAGAGGAGAATGTACATGGACCAAGGTTGATTATTAAACTTGCCTTCATTAAATTGAAATATGGAGCTCGATCAGATCTTTGGATTATTAATGTGTCAGAACCTTATTTGGACTCAAGTTTAAAACTCAACAGCCTCTAAGTTCCACCAATCTATAATCAAGACTCCTCAACAATTTAGATCAGAACAAGTCACCAAACACAAACCCTGAAGACCATGAATCTTTCCTTGTACTGTGAATGTGAGGTATAAGCTCTCCACCTCAGAAATGGCAACTTGACAACCCTCCCCAACAAGGTAACTCTATGACCCCAATCTGTCCACTCTTTCCTCGAGGAGCGGGGTATTCCCTTCTAAGTTCAAGTTCAACCGGCTCAAGAAGAGGGGGAAGAAGAGAATGGACCATGGCCAGTGTAGCCACGTATCCTTGGGAGCTCAAACAGTGTAGCCAAGTCTCCCTGCTGCAAGCTACATAAGGTGGGACATGAATCTCAAGCTTTGCTTATTGCACTATATACATACTCCGGTGGGATTATCATTTTCTATCAGACCCACCACTTTTTTGGAGTTATTTTCTTTTTGCATTTTTTTCAAGTGCATATGTACAACATATACATGTGCAGCATATATACAAGGAGTTTTTCCTCTTGAGCCAGTAGACTGTCCCTCTTTTGAAGCATTATTGCAACCCACAACTCCTGTCGTTAGACCTCATGGCAACCAGATCAAGTTGAGACGTACTTCCTTCACTAAAAGAAGAACAGAGGTTCCGCCTAGAAGTACTACCCTCATATGCTACCCCAAGTCAAGGAAGACTGCCTCCTCACCACCTCATCCGTAGAGAGCTCGGTGCTAAGTGCGGTGTCCAAGTAAAGCCATTGTCTCTATGAGTCATGTGTGTGTTGTTAAGTGCTCTACTTAGGCTCATTGAGATGACATGTGATCATAGCCTAGTGGACTCAAAGAATTAAGTCACCATGGACCTGAAAAGCCTTAACCCTAAGCTCTATAAGGTTCCTCTTAGAAATTAGGTGGATTAAGATCTTAATCAATCTCCATTTCCCAATTTAATTCCAGGCTAGTTTAAATGTCAACTATCATCCAAAAAAACTATATACATTTATACAAATATGCTATTTACACAATATTTACACACATGCAAAATTTTTGAAAAATGTTTTGAAATCATGAATGGATGACTGCATGAATGCAAGTTTTGCAAAAGTATCTACACACATTTACACAAGAATTTTGCAAACTTTTGATTTTCAAAACATTTTGGAAAAATTTTGTACTATATACATAATTTTGATAGGAAAATATGTACACAAACTTTACACAAAAAGATTTTTGAAAACGTTTTTACAAAAATAATTTGTACACTAGTTATGTATGTGCAATAAAAGAATGTTTATTTACAGGAAAAATTTTAATTTTTGTGGTTTTTAGGGTTTTTAGCCATTTTATTTATTAACACACTCGCACAAAGTACGAGTTATGGCTAAAGTATATATGAAATATATACACCCTCCCCTATACTTAGCTCGAACGATGTCCTCAGAGTCAAGAGCGATGAAGAAGACATAACTCGTGCTTAGTATAGGGAAGTGAAAAGGATGGCTATATACAAAGAAGAATGAATGAATAGAATATCAAGAGACTCTTGGCTTTTCCCCCTATACTTAGGATCAACTAATCCTAAGTATAGCAGGTTGTACACAGGGCAAACCGAGTGGAGAATGTACAGGGTCTACCCCCCTATACACAGGGTAGAATATCCCTAAGTATAGGCAGCAAAACAGGGATAGAAAGAAACAAAAGAAATATCCAAAGGTCCTACATCCCCCCTATACTTAGGGTAAAGTACACCCTAAGTATAGCATAATCAAAGATGACAAACGGGATGTGGGACTAAAGAATGTGATGATATGGACATCTGGATCTATACAGGTCGGAAGATCAGTGATAATCTGGCGTGATATGCAATAGATGTGAGTCAACAGACCACATCTCACGCAAAATGAATCGGGGCAACACCAACGACCCGCGGCTCATGATCTAGAAATGGCTTGAGCCGCTGGCCGTTCACTCGAAAGGTACTCTCAGAAGACAACTCGGATATGTCAATGCTACTGTTGTCGTGTACCTTTCTCACCAAGTAGGGTCCCTTCCATTTTCTTTGTAGCTTCCCTGGAAATAGACGAAGCCTCGCATCAAACAGCCATACTCTCTGTCCAGGCTCAAAATGTTTGTGGCTGATGTGAGAATCATGCCACTCCTTCACTCTCTCCTTGTACTGTAGGCTGTTTGAGAAGGTGGTATCTCTAAGCTCCTCCAAGGCTGCTAACTCTGCCCTCCTCTGGTCTCCTACACTATCTGGATCCATAAGAATATCAGTAACTGCCCAAAGTGACCTGTGTCTCAGCTCAACAGGTAAATGGAACGGCTTTCCATATACGAGGCGAAAGGGAGATGTGCCCAATGGTGTCTTGAAAGATGTCCTATATGCCCACAAGACCGAGTCCAAAAGCTGTGACCAATCCTTTCGGTCAGGGCGGACGACTTTCTGCAAAATAGTCTTGATCTCCATGTTCAACACCTCAGCTAGACCATTCGTCTGTGGATGGTATGGAGTGGCAACTCGATGATCTATGCCGAACTCGCTAGCCAGGGCCTTCACCTAGTCGTTGATGAAATGAGACCCCCCATCTGAAATCAATACTCGAGGTACCCCGAACCGCGTGATGTGCTTCCTCAAAAATCTGCAAACTGTCCTGGCATCAGCGGCTCGGGCGGGAATGGCCTCAACCCAACGACTCACATAATCAACTGCTAGCAGAATGTACTCAAATCCCTAGCTCTTAGGGAATAGACCCATGAAATCGATGCCCCATGCGTCAAAAACCTCACAGAAGTGAATGGGTTGCATCGGCATCATATCACACTGTCCACAAGTGCCCATCCTCTGACAGTCAGTACACCTCTTCACGAACTCATCAGAGTCCTTGAAGAGGGTATGCCACCACAAGCCGGATTGGAGCACTTTCTGTGCCATTCTCCTCCCAAAGTGATGTCCTCCTGCCTCAAGCTTGTGGCAGTAAGTGAGGACGCTATGGTGCTCCTGCTGAGGAATGCACCTACGCCAGACGCTATCCCCTCCTTCGTGGTAAAGGATGGGATCCTCCCAGTGGTAGGACTTGGCCTTCGCGAGGAAGGTCTCAAGCCTCTGCCTGGGCCAACCTTGTGGGACTTTCTTAGCAACAAGAAAGTTCACAATATCGGCATACCACAGGAGTGAGGTGATAGCAAGGATCGCCTCATCTGGGAGGTCTCACAAATGGGATCAATCTGCTCAGAATCCTCAGGCTGCTCTAATCAGGAGAGATGATCCGCCACCACATTCTTGACTCTAGGCTTATCCTTGATCTCAATGTCGAACTCCTGGAGTAGAAGGATCCATCTAGTCAGTCTGGCCTTGTCATCCTTCTTTGCCATGAGGTATTGGATGGCGGTGTGATCAGTAAACAGGGTCACTCTAGATCCAATAATGTATGATCTGAACTTATCTAGGGCGAATACTACGGCTAGCATCTCTTTCTCTGTGACTGTATAATTCTGTTGTGCGGAATCCAATGTGCGGCTAGCGTAGTGGATAGCAAATGGGACTCCATCCCTCCTCTGTCCCAGCACTGCCCCCACGGCAAAATCGGAGGCATCCGTCATGATCTCGAATGGGAGAGACCAATCAGGCGGCTGGAGAACATGAGCCTCTATAACACTCTACTTGAGAGTCTCGAAGAACGAAAGACACTTGTCATTGACAAGGAACTCGGTGTCTTTCGTCAGCAGGTCAGTCAATGGCCGGGCAATCCTACTGAAATCATGAATGAATCGTTGGTAGTAACCGACGTGCCCCAGGAATGACCGTAGCTGCCGTAAATTGGACGGCGGTGCAAATTTTCTAATGACATCTACCTTGGCCGGATCAACCTCCATGCCCCTATTGGAGATGATGTGGCCAAGCACCGTCCCTTGAGTCACCATGAAGTGACTCTTCTCCCAAGATAGCACCAAGTGAACCTCTATACATCGCTGAAGTACTCGGTCTAGGCAGTCAAGACAAGAGTCGAATCCGTCGCCATAAACCGAGAAATCATCCATGAAGACCTCCAAGCACTCCCCTACCATGTCCGAAAAGATCGATAGCATGCATCTCTGAAAGGTCGCAGGGGCGTTGCATAGCCCAAATGGCATGCGTCGGAAGGCGTATGTGCCGAAGGGACAGGTAAAGGTGGTCTTGTCCTGGTCCTCGGGAGCGATGGCCACCTGGTTGTAGCCCGAGTACCCATCCAGAAAACAGTAGTGGCTTTTCCCTGCCAGCCTCTCAATGATCTGATCAATAAAGGGCAGGGGGAAGTGATCCTTCTTGGTGGCCTGGTTGAGTCTCCTATAGTCAACGCAGACCCACCAAGAAGTGGGTACTCGTGTAGCAATCTCCTCTCCAGACTCACTAATCACTGTAGTGATGCCTGTCTTCTTGGGCACCACATGCAAAGGGCTGACCCACTTGGAGTCAGAGATGGGGTAGATAAAATCGGCGCTCCACCATTTCGATATCTCCTTCATGACAACCTCTCTCAGATTCGGGTTCAGCCGCCGTTGAAACTCACGCGACGGCTTCGCCTCATCCTCGAGATAGATAAGGTGGGAGCACAGGGCCGGACTTATCCCCTGGAGATCTGCTACGCTTCATCCAATCGCCTTGCGGTTCTTTTCAAGAACCCCCATCAGACGGGATTCTTGCTCTCCAGTCAAATCAGCGGAGATAATGATTGGGTACATCTCAGGCTCGCCCGCAAGGAATCTATACTTCAGCGAAGTAGGGAGCGGCTTCAGCTCTGGACAGCTGGGTGCTGGTGGATCTGGCCTCTGAAAAGTCTGTGTAAACGCTGCCAAATCTGCATGGGAGAACTGAAACTCTCTGTCAATCTCAGAAACTAGAGAAGGCTTCCCTGATGGACTGTCTCTGCTCTGCTCAGCATCTACCTCCTCCTCAGCTGTAGGCTCAGTGGAAATCAGGTCTGGCATGTAATCCTCACAATCTGCCCAATCAGACTCTGACTCCGAGGGATCTGTATCCTCTAAGGTGGCATCAGCACCACCATCATCACAAGAATCTGTCTCACGGTCGCGAACCGGCTCTGCTGCCTCTGAAGTATCCTGGACCAGGAATGTGCTCTCCAAGCTCTCCTCTGCTGTCGTCTCTGCATCAGCGGAATCTGAAAATGAGAGGATGGCATGTGCTGCTAGGTCTGCCCAAACTGCCTCGTCATCTGTGATCACAAAGTCACAGTCCCGGTGGATGTCTAGCCCAGCATTTGTCATCTGCTCTGTGTCTGAAGTAGTCTTTGAGCATGATCTGTCTCTGGCTCGGTTGTCCTCGACCGTCTCTATTTGTACACTTTCTCCCTCGACGCAAAAGTATACCTTCCCGCTATCATGGTCAGTCACCGCCTTGGCTGTGGCCAAGAATGGACGACCGAGAATGATGGGGGTATCGATCACGGACTCAGGGATCTCCATGTCCAACACTACGAAGTCCACGGGGAATTGCAGGCCCTGAATCGTGACGACAATGTCTCGCAACAACCCCTTCGGCCTCTTGACAGATCGATCAGCAAACTGAAGGACTGTCCTGCTTTGCCTAAGAGTGCCCAACTCGAAGCGGTCGAGAAGGGCTGTCGGAAGGAGGTTGATCGACGATCCGCTATCTAATAGAGTACGGTCGAACCTCTGCTCTCTAATGTGGCATCTGACATAAGGGGCTCTGGAATCTGGCCTCTTGGCCGGCAGACGGTTCCGGATTGCGAAACACATGGCTTTCGTCAGTACATGGATCTATGAGTGGTGGTTCCACCTCTTCCTCCTAACTGTGGTCCTGTCTCTCAGTGAACGCTGAAGAAGGGGGATGTGCTGCAAAGCCTCCTTAAGAGTCAGCTGTATGTGAAACCGATCTATCATCTGTTGGTTGAACTCTTCCTGCTCTCTCTTTTTAGGATTTTCTTTTTTCTTCCCCTTCCCCATCTGAAGGGCTCTAGGGAAGGGGATCACGGGGTCCTTCTCAGATGAAGGACTAGGAAAGGGTCTAGACGGCTCGACGGCCGGATTCACACATACATCATGCACCACAGTGGGACCAGAAAAAACCAAACCCTTTCCTTTATTCACAACAGAGTTCCGAGATACATCAGAAGTAGGAAAAACAACAGGTCTCTCAACAAAAGCATGGGTGGCCTCAGCATCACCATCGGCTGGATCAACTGGAAGACTCGCGGCCTCAGTACCGCGCTCTGGCTCGGCATAGTGGGTGACCTCAGTACCACCTCCTCGAACTGGTGAAACGGCGGCCCCAGCACTGCCTGTGGAATTAGCATCCTTGGTGGCATCAGTACCACCATCATCGTCTCTAGCGGCCTTAGTACCGCTCTCCTCCTCCTCGTCGGGCGCTCTGGATGTATCATCATGATGTAGCTCAGACGAGGCGCCGCCTGCTGGCATCCTACCGCTCCTAAGTGTGACAAAATCAGTATCAAAAAGATATCCAGTCATATCACCAAATGCATCACGAGAAGTGGTATACTCAGTACAAGCTACCTGCTCAGATTTCCTCTTCAGGCTATTGGGGTTCGGCTCGATCTGGGCAGGGATGGCGGCCTTCCCTCTCACAATGTCCCGCATCTCCTGGCGGAACTCGTCCATCTCTCGTCGAAAGGTAGCCTGTTGATCTGTGAGAAGGCGGGCTATATCATCCAAGACGGGGCTCTCATGGGAGCCCGACGGGTAGCCTCTCTGGTAGTGAGGCTGCTGGAACTGGGGCTGTGGCTGAGAGGGGTATGGGTGATGCTGCTGCTGGTGGTGAGGCTGATCTCGCCTCCAAGATTGTCCCTGCTTATAGAGACGAGGACCATACGATGATTGATGTTGCTGTGGTTGTGGGTACACTGGGGGTTGCTGCTGCTGCGGCTGGTGAACCCTCTGATGGCTGTACTGGCCTCCCTGACCTGATGGTTGCTGCTGGGGCTGGGCACCTCCGGTCCCCCAGCGGAATCCAGCATGGTCTCGTCGGATACCGGGCTGAGGGCGGTCATACCAAATCCCGTTGACATCCATCAACGGCTCTGCATCGTACTGGGGTGGCAGGAGTACTGCCAGAGGCTGATCTGGCTGGTATACCACCATCTGCAAGTCTGGAGATGGTGGTGACTGGTAGGTGGGCTGTGGCTGCTGGTACGGCTCCGCCTGTATAAGGTGAACCTGTCTAGGTTGCTGGTGTGAGCTGGAGCGTTGGGACGAGCTGCTGCTGCTGCCGGAATCGCCTCACGACTGAAGACGGGGATGGGAAGCCATCTGTGCCTCCTGGAGACACATGAGCTGGGTCTTCATGTCGCTCAGAGTCTGTGCCATCTGCTCCATCTGAGTGATGCCCTGGCACTGCTTCTTCTCTATCAACTCCATCCAGTCCAGCTTCTCGCTGATGATCCCCATGTCCGCAGCTGATGACTCTGCCTGTGCTGCTACTACTGCGGACGAACTGGAAGGATCGGCGTCGACCCGTGCTATCCTCTGGTACTGCACGGGTTGTGGCTGCTGGGGTCTGCCCTGAGTGTATAACCAGGTCTGAGACATCACCATGTAGTTCTCAGCCATCTCCTCGTAAATGGCCCAGACCTGGTCGTGATCCTTGGCGAAGTAAGACCCGCCACAAGAAGCGTTCACCAAGCCCTGAAGCTCTGGTGTCAGCCTGCTGAAAAAGCTCTGCACGAGGTTCGGCTTGGAAATATCGTGGTGCGGGCATCTATCAGTCAGCTCTCTGAACCTCTCCCATGCCTCATGGAACTGCTCGTTGGGGAGCATGGAGAAGTTGATGATCAAGGCTCTCGCGGCATTGGTCCGCCCGAGTGGGTAGTACTTATGCAAGTACTCGGTGCGGAGCTGCTCCCAAGTGTAGACAAACTTCCCCAGATGTTTCAGCCAGGTGGCTGCTCTGTCTGCCAAAGAAAAGGGGAAGGCAATCATCCTTATCGTGTCCTGGTCCACCTGACGGTCGTGGACAGTACTGCAAATCATGAGAAACTCCTGGAGGTGGAGATGGGGCTCCTCGGTAGCGAGCCCATGGAAACGGGGAAGGAGCTGCAAGGTGTTCGGGGGGAACTTGAAGTCCCCCACGATGGCTGGTAAAACAACCCAGTGATGCATCAGGGTCGATCCGGGTTTGTGCAACTCTCGCATCGGTCTCGGTGGGTCTCCTGCTCCTGCCGCGGTGGCTGCCGCTGCGGCGACGGCCGCTGCGGCTGCTGCTGCTGCATCATCTGGAACTCTCGACCCGTCTCTACGCTGCTCTCGCTCTGCTCTCATCTGCTCGATCTCTCTCCTCATATCTAACATGAAAGCTCCCTGATCCCTCAACTGCTGTTGTACCGTCTCGAGGGAGGCGATCAGGGTGGAGTTGATCGCACCCTGGTCCGGAACAAAATGCTCGGGATGTGGACCTCTAGAGCGATCATCAGAACTACCGGCCATGGTCTCTACAAAATCAAACGATCCATACTCAGGTGCCAATAAATCTGAAAGTCTCTCCTCTGGCACTAGCCTCTCGGAATGGAAAGAAAGGGGGTCGAGGGGGAACAGGGTGGAATCATATTCGGGTTCGGAGAGCGGGTCTCGGCTCACGCGAACCAACCTAGATGAACGGGTAGGCGCGCCCGAAAGCGGTGCAGCTAGAGGCTGCCTAAGAGATCGTCTGCCCATCATCTTGATGTGGCGAGTAAGGCGGATGAGATCTGGAGAAACTATGATCACAAGCAAACCCCCAAGTTCACCAACGCAACGCGAGCTGAAGACCGTAAAGGCTCGGTCAATTTATCTTGTCAATTTTTATTTTGGTGAACAATCAAGATATCAGAGCAATTACGTGACCTGTTGGGATACCTGATACTTTCCCAACCGACTGTCCCGCACAGAAGTAGTCGGTAATCAGTCGAGAAGAGTACCGGAGGGCTCTACCTAGTGTTCGGGTCACTCTCTCGCACAATCAAACCTATCAATGAGGGGGTTGCTCTCCCCAAGACAAGTTTTTAAATCAAGTGTCTTTTAGTGATCAATAGTTTTAGCAGTCCCAATTTTATGATTTTTCTTTTTAGGTCTTTTTCAATAAAAATCAAAACGCCTAACGAATTTTTCGATTCTCCTGGTTATTAAGTCAAAAACAGGGGGAGAAAACGAAAAAGCCAATGCGCGATGAAATCAATGATGCATGCAAAGTAAGAAAGGCGTACCTATCTCCAGCACTCTACATGTAATATGATCCGCGCAGAATTTAAAGACAAAAAGTAAACTACCTATATGGTTGATGAATCCACGATTCATCATCTTAATATCTTGATCTCAGCAAAATCCCCAAGTAAAATCCCAGAAAAAATGTCCATAAAATCAATAAATTAACAAAATAGCTCTTGTAAATAAAACACACTAATTATTGTATATTAAATTGTATAAAATAAATTAACATAAAAACGGCCGCAAAATCAAAGGAGTTTTATACATGTAAATAGCCCAAAACTTCATGTATTTTTAATAATTTCATTTCAACTCCTTTTTGCCTAATTCTTTCTCTAACTTGTTTATAAAAATGTATATAAAAATACAAAAATACAAAACAAATTTCACCTCAAATAAATGCTCCTAGATCCTAAAGAGAAAAAGCCGTAAAGACCAACTTCCAAGCTAAATTCCCGCTCTGTATGAACTCCAAATTCACCAAACTCACTTTTAAAGTTCAAGTTAGAAAATTATCTATCCAACGGAAGTGGTTTCATTAAAATCGGAGCTCATTTGCAAAAGTTGGGTTTTGGGACCTAGATGTACATTGTATACCATGTATATATTCATTCTTTCTTTAATTTTTATTGTATCTTTCTTAATTACTAAAAATACAAAAAAAATCATATTTGTGTTGTATTTTAATTGTAGTATTTTATTGTACTTTTTTTCGTTGTAAATATCTCTTATTAAAAAGACAAAAAAATTACATATTAGAAAAGTAAAAAAAATGTGTACATGGTGTTTTGTCTTCTTTTGTAATTTCTCCACTATTTCTCTTCTCTTTTTATTTTATTGTATTTAAAGTAGACAACTTTATTTATTTATTTATTATTTAATTTCCATTCTCTACAATAACCACCAATTCAACTCCATTATTCCACCATTTTTTCCCAACTTCCCATTCAACTCCATTAATAAATCAACCTCCCATTCAACTCCACCACTTTAATAACCTCTCCTTCCATTCTCTTTATATACCTCTCATTCTCCTCAATTTTGCCTTTGATCCATCTTTATGTGAGGAGAGCCTAGTTCCCTGAGTTGAATCGGTGACAGCGACGCAACCGCGGTCGAGCGACGACGGCCCTCTCTCCGGTGTGATCCGTTGGCTTTTTGGCCAACATCACAGCCGCAACCGCGCGCTGCTCGAGCTCATCGTTCGCCGGCGATTTGAGCGAAGACCGTGCTCTCGTGAGCACTCCATAGGTGCCCGCGTCCATCGTAGGTATTTTTAATTTCATCTTGTCATTATTTTATCTTTGCAATTTTTTTAAACCATCACATTACCATCTATATAAACCCATTTGTTCATCTTCATCACCATCATTCACCATTCCTTGTCCTCCATATCCTTTGTTTTATTTCCTGTCTAAAGAAAATTAAAAAAAAAAGATAAAAAAATTTAAAACAAAAAAAAATCTCTTTTATTACAGCAGTAAAAAAAAAAAAAAAGAGTTAACGCAGCAGCGGTGGGAACACCCACCGCCGCCGCCCCCTCTCCTCCAAGCGGCTCACCGCCGCCCCCTATCGCCGCCAGCCGGCGTCGCCGCCAACCCCGCGGCCCTCAGTTGCCCACGCGCGGGCCGCTGTTAGCTCGCGGCGCCGCCGCCTACTACCACCGTCCTCCCATCGGCCACCCCCAACGACCTCGCCAACTTCCAGCCGCCGCGGCCTCCGCTCGCCGCCGTGGCCTCGCGGCGCCAGCCGCCCAGCGACCTCGTGCCCCCCTCCGCGCGCGGCGCGCAACCGCCGGCACCGCCCGACCCCCTTTGGGTTCTTCATCCCCACCTGGAACACGAAGAAGAAAGGTTTATTATTTTTAAATGTAAAAATTGCAATTTATTTATTTTATATTTTTGTAATTGCCGTTTAGTCCCTGTGCATAAGTTCAAGTTGTATTTTGTTTTCTGAATTTGCGCAAAGACCCCTGTGTTCATGCTTTAATTTAGACCTCTCTTTTGCATCATTTTATGCAATAAAAAATGTTTTTTTGTTGAGCAACTTATCCTCTGGCATGTGAGTATTTATTTGTATTTTTATGATTGTTGGGTAATTAATTAAAAATGGTTAACTGAGATTTTGCATAATTTACCCAATTTGGACTCTTAAATTCATATCTAACACACAGTTGCTCTAAAAATTCCAAAAAAATTATATATGATGCCTTGATATGTGATGAACTTACTATCCAAATTTCATCAAAAAAGGATATGTCTTGTGCTCAAAATAAATTATTGAGTGTTTCTAGTATTTGATTTTTAATTAAATCCACATACATCTTTTTTGCGAAATTTCAACTCTCCTGGATAGCTTATCTAAATATCTTTTTGAGATAATTTGCTCTCTGACTAATTTGGTAACGTGGATTTAATAGGAATTAATTACTCATTTCCACTCTGTTTTCACTAAAAAATTCATAAAAACTTCATAACTTGTCAAAAAATTCTAAAAAAATTACTATAGTCTCCTTGCATCATGTTTTACTTTCACTAATTTTTTCATATTTTTTGCTTACTGTTTGTGTGAGTTTATTGCGAAAAAACCCATAAAAAGTGTGCATTTTTCATTGTTACATTTTAAACCCTAAAATTTAAAAAAAATGTGTTTTGTGTTCATCTCTGGATTAGGACTCTGGGAAAAATACGAATTGGCTAATTTGGACTTCTTTTCCATTAAAATTAATTTGGCCTTGTTGTATATTTTCTTAGTGTTGTAATTCACCCGCATTTCGCATTTGACATTTGTTTTTGCATAAAAAAATCTAAAAAAACCGCATTGGATATCTAGATCTTAAATTTGCAAATTAACCCCAAAGTTGTTCCTTTGCCTCCCTGAGTTCGACCCCGGACTTGCCCGGGATATAAATTAAAGCCGAGACACTCTTCACGGAGATCTTCTCTCGGTTCTGACAGAATTGCTAAGTACACGTATTACAACGAACACGAATTAAACACCGTATTTAGCGACTCGTCAATGGTGCAGCGGGAAAAGCTGAGTACCTAAGCAGGCAACTTCTACTCGAAAGAACCGTCTAGCTGGTCACCAGCCTTCGATCCAAAAAGTCTGGTCTCGGTCTACCCCTCCTCCTCTCAACAAATCGGGTTCAGGAGCAGCGCTTGGCAGGGCAGGCTGCGGCACGTAGGCTCGAAGGAAATGAGTCAGCTATTTTTATTAGTCTTTTATTAGTAGGTCCAATTAACGATCTATAGGCACAAGCAGTCTATTAGGTGTTTGGATCCTACTCAGTACGGCACAGTCAAACAGAAAGTCCTAAAGCTAGGGGCTCGAGAAAAACCGCGTAAAACCGTAAAAGGAAGCGAAAAACAAAAGCCGCGAAAAAGCCGCGAAAAATCTAAGGGTCCGCCGAGCACACCGGTGCTCGGCGAAACAGACCCGAGAAACTGTTCAAGTCCTGCTGAGTGTCGTTGTGTTATTACAATAATCAAATGAACTGAAGTAAAGTCTACTCTATTCTAATCCTCCCCCACTCTGCTACTCTCTCACGCTCTCTTGTGGCTCCGTGCAGAAGGGAGACGCCTCTGAATCCCACGGTTGCGTCGGCTTCTCAAGAGTCGCCACCTCGGTCCTCGGGCCCTCGCAAGAAAACGGACAAAGTGTCAAATACCAAATAATCAAATATAGACAGAAAAAGCCAACAAGTGTATATGTGCAAAATTGACAGATAAAAATAGACAAGCAAAATTAGTCAACAACAAAAATAAAAGAAAATAAAAGAAAATAAAATAAAATAAAAATAAGAGAAAAATAAAAAGCCGCGAACAGCCGCAGACTCAGAAAGAGCTGCAGAAAGCCATGAAAAAGAAAACAAAAAGAAAATGAAAAATAAAGAAAAAGACTACTAAGCCGTGCTCCCCGGCAACGGTGCCATTCTGATGACACGCCCGACGACTCGGGTAAAGGTAATCAAGGGTCGTTGCGACCCTAGTCACCAAGCGGTGTCAATCGAGAAGAAATCAGACCACCAAAATCAGATAAAAATTAAACAAGCTCAAGTAGCGGTCTCGCTATTATATTAACATGGTATAGCGACCAGGGTCGAACACAAGGAGCACGTAATGGCTTTGCGGCCTACGAAGAAGTCTAAAAAAAAGAAATAAAATAAAAGAGAAGTCTTTTTGGTGGATTTTAAATGTTTTTATATTTTTTTGGATTTTTAATTAATAAAGAAAATAAAGAAAGCAATAAAACAACCAAATACAAACAATTATTTAATCACTCAAAAATCACCCAAAAATTCAAATAATAAAATTTTTATGTTTTTTATCTTTTTTACTGTTTTTAGTTAATTTTTGGTGTTTTTCTGATTTTTATGGAATTTTATAAAATCAAACAAGGTGAAAAAAAGGGGGTTGTCTAGTCAGGTGTCAAGGGCCAATTTAAAATGCAAAATGGCCTTATTAACACCTGAAGGTAATTTTCCTATAACGAGCAAAATACAAGGAAAATTTGGCCTCTGGAATTATTAATTTTGGGTTTTTCAATTAATTATTAGAATTTTATAGGGTTTTTAGTGTTTTTCAATTTTTATAAGTTTTATAAAGCCAAAAATGACCAAAATTGGTCAAAAAATCAAACAAGGCAAAACAAACACTACCTAATTTTTTTGTAATTTTTAGAGGTGTTTTATTATTTTTTGTGATTTTTGAAGTTAGACAGTAAAGAAAATGCTCGTTTTTTAACTTTTAAAAATAAGAAATGAAATCAAAAATGTCTCCAAAAATTACAGAAAATTTTACATCATGGCAGGAGCCATGTCTCCAATTTTCATTAAATTTGGAGTTGGTTTGCTATTTTATCAAAAATAAAAACAAGGGTATAGTGCACAGGGACCTGTACGCAAATAACACAAGTTTCAGGGGGTCCGGTGCAATTTCTCCAAGGTTGCACGTGCGAGACGTGTGACCTGGTAATACAGGGACCTAATTGCAAGAAAACTTATGTCACTGGACTAATTAGTAACACGTACTAAAAGTCCAGGGGCGTAAGTGTAAAATACCCACTAAATAAAGCACATGCACAATAAAACCACGCACAGGGGTATATCTGCAATTAATAAACACTTTAATTCATTCAGAAACACCCTGAAACATGAAGGCCATACATGCAATTAACCCAGAAAAGCATGTGTCAACGCACGTGTCCCACTACACACAGGGGCATAAAAGCAAATAAACTACAGTACGAGGTCCTACATGCAAATGTACCAAAGTAAAAACAACTACATGTGATATTTACAGGACTAACTACTAAATGAAACAAACAGGGGGGCCTACAAGATATTTACCTCTTATTATATCCGAGGGACGGATGGACGCCACGTGTAGATCCAACGGTCGGGAAAGGGAGGCGCCTCAACAAGTATCCCTCGGTCCTGATCGAACGGCTGGGGCTTCGCCACATGGAAGATCGGGCGGCTGGGAAGCAACATGGGAAGCCCTCACTGATTGGACGGTCACGATCACTCCTCCAAGGATCGAGCGGTGATGGCTGCTCCTGGCGTGGACGGCTACGATGAAAACTGGAGCTGAAGGATGATCGGATGGCTGCGGAGGGTCCTCGAAGAACTGGGCTCCGGTGAGGTTCGTCGGGCTCGTGTACGCGTTGAAGACCTCCTCGCGGGCTGCTGAAGATCGGAGAAGCTACGCCTTGGCCTCCTGCGTCGACGGGTTCCCTCCGATGGTGCCGAGGAGCTCTGGAGAGCTCCGACGGCACTGGCGTAGGTCGAGCTGTTGCACCTGGATGTCGAAGCCCTCAGATGGGCTCCTTTGGACCTGCAAAGATGTGCAACAAGCTCCCGGGTCGAGGGCAAAGTGCCTCGACCCGGTTAGGGGTGGTGAAGGTGGTCGGTGCGGCGGGGCGTGAGAGCTCCGGCGGAGCGACGGCGATGGAACTCGAGACCCAGTTCCTTTGCGAACTGGGGTGAATGAGTGGGCGGAGAAGGTGCGCGGAGGAAAGGCGAACGTGGTCAGCGACTCCGATGATCGAATGGATGGCTAAGGTGGTCGGAATCGACGATGAACGGCGACGGAGCGATTTGGGGGAAACTAAAAATTCGGGAAATAGAGAAAGAGAATAGGCTACCTACTGGCTGTCGACTGGGGAAGAGCAGGTGGTGCTCCAGGTCCTTACCTCGAGGACCGTCGGTGTCTGAGGCTCGAGCGTCACCTCCAAGCGGCGCACGGCGGTGCAACGTCGCCGGATCGATGGTCCTCCACTCCTTCCTCGCTGCAACACGGCCTGAAGCGAGCTGTCACTCTCGCGAAGGCTATGGAGGTCCTAGGGTGGCGTGAAATGATCCAAAGATGCATGAAATGGGAGGCGGGGCTAGGACTTTATACGGCAAGGGGTCCGGCTAGATCAGGTCGGGCAGGGCACGATGAGGCGCGGATCCCAATGAAATCACCCGTGCGAGGATCTCGGATTCACCAGGAAGAAGTAGCGCCCGGGAAGATCGGATTTGGTGATCAGATTGTCACGCAGTAATTCGGCGAAGTCGGGTCGGGCGTCACTGACCTGTGGGAAGTGGTCCAAGGGGGGGAGTTGACCGGGGGGTCAACGTCCCCCGTGGACAAATGGGGGTTGGCCACGTCAAAATGATTTGGAAATTAAAAATAAAATAGAAAATGGCTGAATTATTAAAAACTCAAAACATGAAAATGTTTATTTTATTTTTTTCCTATTTTTTGTGATTTTTAATTAGTTTTTCGAAATAAAAATAAGGTATTTACACTATAGTGCTATATATAGGTATATATACAATATGGCTTTTTTATTTTTGATTTTTAATTAATTATTTTTGTACATTTTTATTCCCCTTTGATATTTTATTTTTTTATAGCATAAAATTAGGAATAAAAAGGTTTTTTATTTTATTTTTATTATTTATATACAAGGGTGAAATAATTAGCTATATACAAGTATATACATGGTACATGTACAATGTTCTTTTTTATTTTTAATTTTGTTCTTTTTATTTTATTTTTGTTTTTATGGTTTTTATTTTATTCATTTACAACATGAAATATGGAGTATATACAAATTTTTAGGGATTTTAATTTATTTATTTACAAGGTGAAATGAATATAGGTAAGTGTTCTATGTACAAGGTGAATATATACAAGTGAGTTATTTTTATTTTCTTTTTAATTTTTCTATTTTTATTTGGATTTTATATTTACAAATATATACAAATATATACAAGCCCATTTATTCTATTTTTAGAGGAAAATATTTTTATTATATTTGCAGGTATATTTACACACATGAGCTCCCTATCTCTCCCTACTTTGGCTTTTATGCGGTCAGGCCCATGCTGAGCCCTCCCTTGGGATTAGGTTGCTCAATATTTATTCTACATATTTCCCTCTTTTCTTTTTATTCTTTATTCTTTTATTTTTGCACAAAAACATGCTAATTATTAGTTTTTACACCCTGCATGCCTTTGGGTAATTATTGGTATTTACAAACATATACATGCATTTGCAAAGGTTTTTGTAGCTAAAATATAAGAAGAAAGAGTGATGAATGAGTATTCATCAGTTATTAAATAAAAAATGTTTATAATTTTATAAATTATTTTATGGTGATTTTTAATTATTTTTATGAGTTATATTTTTACAAGTTCTCTTTTATACCCCTTTATAGGTATATTACATATGTATTTTATTAATTTATTTTTATTTTATGATTTTAATTCATTTATTTTTGTTTATTATTTTATAAATTTGTAAAATACTTTTATACACTTAAAAATACTTTTATTTTATTCTTCTGATGTGTTTTGTACATTTAATGAAATATAAGTATGTATTATATAGGTATATATACATGTATTATACCTATGTATATTATTTACAAGTATTTTTATTTTGAGTTTTGTTTGAGTTTTTATTCTGATTTTAATACACAATTATATTATAAGTAATATTTACATAATTATAAAAATATAAACTTATAAAAATAATGAATAAATAATAAAATTGAATATTTTAATCTGTACAAGTATACAATGAGGGTCCAAAACTCAACTTTCAAATCGTAGCTCTGCCAAATGCGAAACCACTGCCATTAAATAGCCTATTTTAAATTATATACAATTAAAGGTGAGTTTACTGCATTTGGAGTTTTCATTTGTGAGATACGGGTCTGGGAAGTTGGGATTCTGGAATTTTATTCAGACCATAACTTTTTATCTGTACATTATTTTTAGGTGAAATCAATTTTGTATTTTTCTTTAATTAATTATCTAAAACTTTCATGTACAAAGTTTCTTTATTTGAGGTATAAAAAGTGGAACCAAAAATAGTTCCCAAAATGAATAAAGAATGAATGAAAAACATTGTACTCTGGCCCTTATCTCCCCCTACTTTATTCCTTGTCGACCTATTCATCGAGATGCCTAGGTCTCTGGGTTTCGGGTCATTAAATATTTACAATATTTTATTCTTTTTCTTTTCTTTTATTTATTCTATAATTTTAGCTTTAATTACAGTATTTTATACACTATTTACATGCACATGCATGAATGCTAAGATGTTGGATTTAATGTTATTTACACGCATTTGTTAGGGTTTTTGAGGCCAAAATGATAGAATAAAGATGATGAAATGTGGATTCATCATTCACCTACACAACGCTTGAGCTGATGACCATAAAGGCTCTGTCAATTATCTTTTCAATTATATTTAGCTGATCAATCAATCTATCAGAGCGATTAAGCGAGGTGGAAGGAACCCGATGCTCCTAGAAGAATGTCCCACTCTAAGGCTAGATCTTTCCTGGCCAGTATGAATTGCGGACCGTTTATCGGCTACCCGATCAATTCACTCTGCAAAGGACGTCACGGTCTGCTTTACCGGTTACTGGAGAGATCCTCACTAGAGAATGACTAACCCCAGAGCAGTAGTCTGAGAGGAGTTCAGGTATGGCTCTATCCTAGTATGAGGGTCACTCTCTCGCTGTAGATAAATCAACCAATGAGGGGGTTACTCTCCCCAAGACAAAATTTTTGAGTGAGGTGAGTTTTAAAGTCAAGTTGGCATTAGCAGTCCCAAATTTTATTGTTATCACTTTTTTAGTATTTTTAATGAGAATGCAAGCGCCTAACGAGGAATCAATTCCATTAAGCACCTAGATGATCAAAATCAGAGGTAGAGGAGCGGAAAAGCAATGCAAGCGGCAAATCGATGATGTATGCTAAAGCGTAAATGCTCACCTTGCCTCCAACACTCTACATGCAAGGATGCTCAGCAGAATTGAAACCTATCTATATGCAAATGTAAGCCGATGAAATCGCCCTAGAATGAGAAGCTGCTATTATCGTGAAGCATAGTTTTCAAAATTTGACTAAGTCCAAATGAGATTATAGGTGCATGTAATGGTGATTAGTGTGTTTGGACCTAATACTACGTCAAGCAGATCCTACAGCTAATGCTCAATTACACAAAAGAAATAAAACTAAAATCGAGTAACAAAATAAAAAAATGCGATGAAAAATCGATAAAACCGCGGTGAGCCCCCAAGTGAACAATCACCTGGAAATTAGGCCCGAGAGTCCAAAGTCTGAGTACCTGTATTATTACAATAATAAAGTCTCACTCTCACCTAAATTACAAAAATAAATACAAAAAATAAATGCTACAACTAAAGATGGAGCTCGGTCTTCAAAAATCTCTAAGTCTTCTTCGGTGCTAGGCAAGCTAGAACCGGCTTCACGTGGATGCACAGGCACCTACGGTGGAGCGCCTCCCTCGATCCGCGGTACCTCGCACAAAGTCAACAAGAAAAGAGGTTAGACAACTCAACAATTAATATCAAAAATAATGAAAATAAAATAAAAGCTGCAAAAATAGACAAACGAACACAATCAAGCAAAAAGTCGATCTATGCGATGTTGCTCCTCAGCAACGGCACCATTTGATGAACCCAAAAATTAGGCGGTCTAAATATGTCTCACACAGGGAGGAGACACAATCGCTGTGGCGACCACATGAAATCTGAAATTCAAACAATAATTAACCCACAAAAAAGATCAACAATGAAAAGTAATTTGTGGAGTTAAAATTTATTATAACTCTACAAAAGATGTGTATAGTGCAAGTTGTGTAGAGTGTCGAACACAGGAATCAAGAGGTAGATCGGGGCAAATGAATGCTTAAAATGCAAATGTGATTATTTGTCTATATGTGCTATTTTTTGTGGATTTTAATTTTTTAAATTTTTATTTGATTTTTAAATATTCAAATGTTTTTTTGTAGTTTTATATTTATAAATAAAATTATAGTAATAATAATATAAATAATAATGACAGATATATAGATATCTAGATATACTAAGAGTGAGATACAAATGAAAGAAATAGAGAAAATATTTTTTGGATTTTTAAAATAAGTCAAATAAATTCAAAATAAATATTCGAAAATATTTTTAGTGTTTTAATTATTTTTGCAAATATTTTTAGAAGTTTTTTAGAAAAAAAGTAAGTAATAAGATGAAACATGCATTTCTAAACTTGGAAAAATAAGGCAAATAGGATACTCAAAAAATTACTATCAGTGGTTCAAAATGAAGTCCTAAAATTATATCTATATTTTTTCTAGATAGAGAAGATTATATCAAAGAAAACAGGACTTTATTTTTGGATTTTTGACACTATTTCAATTTTTAGTGATTTTTGCAAGTTTTGAAGTGTTTTTGAGTTTTTGGACACTAGACCTAATATTACTGAATGCCTTTCGGATATAATATAGATAAAGGTGAGAGAAAGCTACACTATGTTTTTGGCATTTTTCTGAGATGTAATGAATATATTAAAAATAATAGCAGGAAGTAGAAATGATGTTTTTGATTTTTTTTGACTACTCAAACAAAAGGATAAAAATATAACAAAAATCCCTAATTATAGAACAGAATCAGGGGCACGCAGACATATTTTTAGATTTTCAAATAGATGAAAGACCCAGAAATAAATAAATCACTCAAAATATTAAAGAAATTCTACAGGATACAAATCACAATATCTTTTGATAAAATTTGAATACAAATTTGGCCCTACTAATTCCTACAACATATCCAAAAATGAGCAAATGATATCAAGTATTTAAAGAGATATTAATAAAATACACCAAATCAGTATCCTGAGTTCAAATATTCACCATTAATAATTCATACATCAGAATATTTTGAAATTTGGACATGATGTAGATCTTTGAAGCAGCTTTCTAAAAAAATCTCACAGGAAACGGAGTTCAGATAAATGATTTATGAGCATTTAAGTGCAGGGGAACAGATGAAAATAGTAAGTACGAAAAAGCAGTTCAAAATATAGCTCAAAAACTCATGGAATATAGAAAAAACGAGGGGACGTGATTGCAAAATGTCCCAGTAATCCAGGTGGGGTCAATCTGCTCTTGGACAGTAAGGGGGTGTGCGTGAAATTTCAAAATGATGAGATTTTATGCATAAAACTTCTACCCCGTGGCTGGATGGTTAAGATTAAAAGGAGGGGGATAGATCCAATGGTGGTTGTTATCCACCCCCTCCCTTCTTCTTCTTCCTTCGAAAACCAGCAATAAAAAAGCCAATCCGAGGGCCGACGAAGTGCCACGGCGTGGAGCTCTGCGCGAGAGATGGTGGTGCGGTTGTAGGACGTTCAGACGAATACCTGCGAGTAGAAATGATAGCTCGAGCGTGGGCTCGGCTTGCGTTATGCACACACAAAAATATATAGGGTGTATGGGTTCTCCTAAGAAAATGGTAGAAGGAGATGGTCTCCAGCCACCGTGTGTGGCCGGAGTTGGTTGAGGTTGCGTGAAGGTAGTACGAAGAAGTGGATGAAGGCGACGGTGAGATGGTTAGCCGCGACGAATGAGGATGGAAAAAATGGTGAGTCTTACACTAAAAATATGAAAAGCAAGAACTAATTAAAACTAAATTACCTCTACACTAGAACAAGAAAAACATATCAAGTGGATGAAATCGCCTGGGATGATCAGTGCTCCGATAAGCACGATCGGTCTTGGCCTCGATTTCGGTGGTGAAGAGGCTTGACGGAGACGAACTCTGTGGTACAATGGAGCTTGAACATCAAGGGATCACACCAATGGAAGGTGTCTCATGCCCACAACCTCTCTGTCACAAAGGAAATGGGGAGTTAGAGAACACTTGCAAAAAAGGTGGATGAATTCAAAAATGGAAGATGAAGCTCTTTTATTTGGTGGAGGAATGGAAGAGATGATGGCTATTGGGGGAGGCCTCCACCAATGGGAGAGGACTATTCAAATTTTTTGGACACTAGTGATTGTCTTTATGTTCATGTGCACTAATAAAAAAAGAGAGGTCTTTCCCAATGAAAATATGTTTGAAATGAATAATAAGAGACCTCAAAATAAAAACTCAAATCATAAAACTATCTCAAAATAATGTAATCTAGAATAGTGCAGAAGAAAGCCTTTTTTTCGAAAGATGTAGATTAAAAACATGTTTTTTTTAAGGTATAAAATACCCATTTTGGATTTTTATGTTTTTTAGTCTTGTTTTCTTGTTAATAATATACAAAACTTGGAAATTTTTTTGTTGATTTTTAATTTTATAAGATAAAAAAAGTGATAAAGATAAAATACAAGCCAAATTGACTTGTATAGAGAAGATCTATTTTTGTATCTTTTTTATTTTATATTTTTTAATTGATTTTATATTTTTAATAGAAATTAGAATATACAACTAACAAAATAAAATTTAAATAAAAATAAAAGGAGTTAAAAAAAAGGAATCTATACAAAAGAAAGAAAAAGGCTTAAACTATTGTACATCAGGGGTCTAAAACCTAACTTTTGCACCGTAGCTCCGAAAAATATGAAACCATCATTAAATAGATTATTGAAAATTATATACAATTAAAGGTGATTTTTATACAATTTGAGTTTTTATTTGAGAGATACAGGTCTGGGAAGTTGGGATTATGGAAACTTATTCAGACCATAACTTTTTGTCTGTGCATTATTTTTGTGTGAAATCAATTTTGTATTTTTTTATATTTAATTATCTACAACTTTCATGTGAAAGTTTCTTTATTTGAAGTATAAAAGGTGGAACTAAAAATAGGTCCCAAAATAAATAAAGAATGAATTAAATAAAAGGGATATTGAAAAACGGGAATGCGAGAGCCGCTAAATAATGGTCCGACAAATCAGACTCACTATCGCTGAAGCGACTACTCAATCCTTCACGTTGATCAACAATTAACCCACACAATTAATCAAGCAATCAAGAGCGAGGATTAAAATTTATTATACCGTACTAAAAATGTATAATGGCAAGTAAGTAGGGGTTGAACACAAGAAACAAGGGTGTAGAGCTAGCTAACAAAGGTAGCACACAAGTACAAGTACCACTTAGCCAAATTAGCAAATTTTTGTGGGTTTTTAATTTTAGATTTTTTTATTTGATTTTAATTTTATATTTTTGTATTTTGATTTTTAATTTTTCTAATTTTATATTTTCTTTTTATATTTTATATTTTTATATTTTTTTCAATAATAGAATATATGTACAATAGAAGAGAGAGAGGAATGGAGTATTTATAAAAATAGAGAAAAATACCCAAAATTCAGAAAAAAATGTTTTTAGTCTTTTTATAATTTTATAATATTTTTATGATTTTTATAGATTTTTCCTAATTTTTTGGTATTTTTAAAGTCAAAAAATACTGAAAACAGTGGATAAAATAAAGATCTAAAACTAAAATGGAGAAATAAAATAGAAAACAGTAACACAAATTCTCAAAATTAATTTTCAATGAAAGATAATAAAACAAGGAAAATTCAGAGACAAAAATTAGATTTTTAGTTTTTTAAAGAATTTTTTAGAATTTTAGAAAGGTTTTTGGGGTTTTGTATTTTTTTATGAGTTTTCTTTTGTATTTTTTAATGATTTTTGGAATGAAGTTAAAAGAAACTAAAATAAGCAAAACTTAATTTTTTGGGAATTTTCTGAGATATTTTTATATTTTTATGGGTTTTCTAATGCAAACAGTAGTAAAAATGCATGTTTTTGAATTTTTAGAAATATTAAAATGCGATAAATATGTAAATTAAAAATATGATATGAAACTACAATGCAACAAGAGCTTATGATGATTTTTGTGGATTTTTAAGAAATTTATAGATGCATGCAATAAATAGAGGAAACAAAGAGAAAATGCATTCTAGCAGGGGTGTTTTTGTAATACGAGAAAAGTTGCGGGGCCAACATGCAATTTTCACAGGAAATATATAACTATATAAAAACATTGCTGGACTAAATACAAAAATCCAAAACCTGAGGGCTTCTCCTACAAAATTGCCTAGTCACGCACGTGGCGCACGTGACCTGGCAGGGATCAACCTGTTATATTACAAAACCGAGGGGGCGATATGCAAAATGTCCAACTTATAATAACTTCCGATAAAGGTTTCAGTACTAATAAAATATTACAAAAGATGGCAATGGTATGGTTGCAAAAATCCCTCACCAAGGCGCGATCCAACGGCCGTAGGCGCTCCACTTATACACGTGGCGGCCCAGGAGCGTGTGATGACGCTTCGCGTGTGCGGCTGCGATTAGATCATCAGACGGGAATCAACGGTGGTGGCGTCCCTTAATCCGATGGCAGCTGTGGCGTGCCCCCTTCTGTTCTTGTTCCAACAGTTCTCGATAGATGACGAAGAACACTGAATTGGTCGAGCTTGGATCGAAAAATCCGAACGTTCTATGTGGTCCTAGGCGTATTTGATTGCTCAAAGACGTGCCTGGGAGGGATCCGCGTTGATTGAATGGCTCCTCGAGGGCTGAAACGATCTGGAGCGTCCCGGGGAGGCCCCCACGCCTAGGTTTGCTTCCCGAATCGATGGGGCACAAAGGAGCCCTCTTTGAATGTTTAGAACCTGCAGGGTTAGTCGCAAGAAACAAGCGATACTATGGCGAGCATCAAAAGGTGGAATGGATGCGAGATGGGGTGTGTGCGAGGAGCTCCGGCGTAAGGCGGAGATGGAAGCTCCGATCCTTCGATTTGAGCAAAATCGAGGTGAATGAAAGGTGCGTCGGGTTGACGGAGTGCAGGGGATTGAAGTGGATGTGATCGCGGAGGCTTTCAGTGACTGGTGAAGGCGGAGGGTGGAGGCGGAGCTAAGCTCTGTCGTGAACTTTGACTGATGATTCACGACGAATGATACAATGAAACCCAAAACTGTTACTAAGCTAAGTTATACTAAGCTAAAGCTACAAGAAAAGGGAACAAGAGATGAGGGAGGCTCACCGGTGTGGGCTGCAGCGAGCTGCAGGCGGCGCTCCGGCGAGGGGTTGGACCACCTCGATTCGACTCCAAATGGCTCGAGCTCGGGCTTTATGTGTTCCTGCTGTCACCAGGAGCACGAAGAACTCAAGAGCAGGTGTTGAGGATGGAGGAAGAGGGATCAAAAATTGAATTGAAGGTCAAAGGCATTTTTGAAGAAGATGGCGATGGCGGCTCCAAGAACGAGGCGCACGAGGCGGAGCAGTGATCCAATCCTCGAGGAGAGGCACGGGCATGTAAGACCATTCCACAAGGACAAAAAGTCGTGAAGACCATATCGCCAAAAGATGAAGGGATTAGCCTCGAAAAATCCGAGAAGATGGGACAAAACATGTCCTGACAAGGTTGAAGAGGAAGAGTCAGATAGTTGACCCGCGGTCAACTGTCAGACTCACCTGGTTGGTCCACGTGGACCAACCAGGAAAAACCTCTAAAAAAAGTTTTGTAAAATCATTTTAAAATAGTAAACAATTTTATTACTTTTAGGTTATTAAATAGAAAATATTTATTATTTTATAAATTATTTTATAGTGATTTTTAATTATTTTTTAGAGGTGTAAAATAACAAGTTACCTTTTTGGGCTTATATAGGTCTATATATCTAGATATTTTAAGATTTTATTTTTATTTTGTATATTTATTTTATTTATTTATTTTATTATTTTATAAATTTATAAAGTATTTTTATACACTTAAATATATTTTTACTTTATTTTTCTGAAGTGTTTTGTACATTTAATAAAATATAAGTATTAATTGTACAGGTGTAAGTATAGGTATTATACCTATGTATCATATAAGTATTTTATTTTTGTGTTTTATTTAGTATTTCATTCATGTTTTAATGCACATATATATTATAAAAAAATTTCAAAATTATAAAAATAAGAAATTATAAAAATAATGAATAATAAATAAATTAAATATTTTAATCTATACAAGTATACAATAGGGGTCCAAAACTCAACTTTCAAACCGTAGCTTCGCCCAAAGCGAAACCACCTTCATTAGATAGATTATTTTAAATCATATACAATTAAAGTGAGTTTGATGCATTTGGAGTTTTTATTTGGGAGATAGAGGTCTGGGAAGTGGGGATTCTGGAATCTTATTCAGATCATAACTTTTTATCTGTACATGATTTTTGAGTGAAATCAATTTTGTATTTTTCTTTATTTAATTATCTACAACTTTCATGTACAAAGTTTCTTTATTTGAGGTATAAAAAGTGGAACCAAAAATAGGTCCCAAAATGAGTAAAGAAAGAATAAAATAAAAGGATTTTTTATTGTATTTTGGCCCTTATCTCCCCTTACTTTATTCCTTGTCGACCTATTCATCGAGATGCCTAGGTCTCGAGGCTTCGGGTCATAAAATATTTGCAATATTTTATTCTTTTTCTTTTCTTTTCTTTATTCTATAATTTTGGCTTTAAAAATCGCATTTTATACAGTATTTACACAATGATGCATGAATGCTAAAATGCCTAAATTAACAGTATTTACACGCATTTACTAGGTTTTTTAAGGCCAAAATGATAGAATAAAGATGATGAAACGTAGATTCATCATCCCCCTATACTTGCCTTTGTTAGTCCCTAGAAAACACTTATGCAATAAGTAAAGAAAAACAAAGAAAAGAAAAAGAAGAAGATGGATTAAGCTTAATTATCAAACTTGTCTTCACAAAATCAAAGTTTGGAGATTAAGTCGAACCTTTGGAAATTTAGTGCAGGCGGAACATTAATGAGAATCGGATTTGAAATCCAACATCCTTCGAGAATCCCAAAACTCTGCTCAAGTCTCCTCAATAGCCAGGTCAGAAATATCTCAGATCATACGCAAACCCTTACGACTATGAATCTGACTTGTACAGTGTAAGTGATCGTGGCTCTCCCCAACTAGAGTGACAAAGAGACTGACTTCTCCAGTACGACAACCCAATGATTCCCCAATCCAATAACTCCTTCCTCGAGGAGCGGCGTATTCCCTTCTAAGTTCAAAGTCAACCAGCTCAAGAGGAGGAGGTGAAGAGAAGAATGGACGGTAGCCAGTGTAGCTACCTATCCTAGGATGCAAGACCAGTGTAGTTAAGTCATCCAGCTGCAGGCTCACATGATTTGACTTTGGAACTCAAGCTTGCTTATTGACTTTACAACATATTCACATACTTTGCAAGCATTTTATTTTTGTACAGGCCTGCCTCTTCTTCTTCTTCTTCTTTTTTCTTTTAGAAATTTCAAAATACTATTCACAGCAGCATTTACATAAGGAGTTTTTCCTCTTGAGCCAGTAGACTATCTCTCTTTTGAAGCTTTATCGCAACCCACACTCTCCTGTCTTTAGAATTCCTCATCACCGGATGGGTTGGGGTGCACTTCCCTCCCTAGAGGAGGACAAGTGTTTCCACTTGTGTGCATCTCATACCGGCAAATCCAACCCCCTCACCACTCCAACTGAGTCAAGCCATGTGAAAGGTGCAGGTGTCCAAGTTAGGTCATTATCCACAAGAGGTGTGCGTATGTTCCGAAATACTCTACTTAGGCAGTTAAGAATCCATTGAACTAAGTCTCGTGATCCTCAAAGAATCAAGTCAACTAGACCTGAAGTACCTCAAACCCAATTCCTATAAGGTTCCTGTTATTAGGTAGATTTTAAGGTCCAATCAAGCTCCAAGCTCCGGATTTTACTTATACTTGTTCATCTATTAAACTCAATCCAAAAAATGCTAATGCTATGCGAAAGAGATGCAGGATATATTTTTGTGATGCAATTTTCAAAGATTTGGAACTTTTTATGGATTTTTGAAAAGATGATGATGCATATGCATTTTTTGTATATTTTTTTCAAAAAGGTTTTTTCAAATGTTTTTGGATTTTAGTTTTGAAATGTTTTTGGGATTTTTGAAAACAAAGATTTTTGGCTAAAAACTAGGTACAAATATTTACACGGGGATGCGTCTCATATTTACAAGAAGTGGATTTTAGGAATTTACCGGGTAAGTGACCGATTATATATATAGTGGATTTTTGGTGTGATGTATATATTCCTCAAATTTATTTGACATATGTGTTTCAAACAATTTTGAAAACTATAGTCTAAAATAATTTACAAACAATTTTACAAACATGTACAAACATTTGAAAATCATTTTGCAAAGGTTTTCAAACAATATAGATAGATTTTTCAAAATATTTTTGCAACCATTTTTCAAACTATTTGCAAATCATTTTTCAAATATTTTATTTCACACAAAGAAAATAAATTTTTCAAACAACATATTTTTACAAAGGTTGAAAACATGTAACAAAACGTTTTCAAAAAAAATTCAATAGATTTTCACAAAGATTTTCAATCTATTTTTTAAATATTTTGCAAAAAAATATTTTCATCTGATTTATTAATCAGTAAATACACAAAGATTTTTGAGGAATGACCAACATCTTTTTATTATGGTTTTTAATGATTTTAAAGAATTATAAGCCATATTATTAAGAAAAAAATACGAACGAAAGAGTTATGGCTAAAGTATATACATAGTATATACGACCCCCTATATTTAGCTTGAACTATGTCCTCATAGATCAGAGAGAAAAGAGAAGACATAACTCATACTGAGTATAGGAAAATCTAAAGAATAAACGCAATAAGAAATGAATGAACGAATGAGAAGTTGACTGTCCCCCTATACTTAGGATCAAATAATCCTAAGTATAGCAGATTGTACACAAAGCAGGGAGGGTCAAGGGTGGGAATGAACAGATCGTACTCAGGTTGTCTCCCCCTATACTTAGGGTAAGATAGCCCTAAGTATAGACAAGAAGAGGATACAATGGAGAGGATCAAAGAATCGAGAAACTCGGGGTACACATCCCCCCTATACTTAGGACAAAGTACGTCCTAAGTATAGAAGACTGTCTACAAGGGGCGGCACCTTTTGATAGATAAAGAGAATAGACAAGGAAAAGAAGAAAAGAAGAAAAGAGATGAAAGTGGATATGAACAACTCGGGATGCGCATCCCCCCTACACTTAGGATAAAGTACATCCTAAGTGTAGCAGTGATGAAAGGGATGACATCATGTCGGTAGAATAAGATAAAAGAGACTGAAAAGAAGAAAAGAAGAAAAGTCATTCAAAAATGTTTTGCTCTGCTTGGCCTTCCTCAGCCTCTTTGGAGTTATCCAACTCATCCCTGTGGATTACTTGAATCAAGTCAACGACATCCATGAATGTATCATGTTCAAGGTATGGCTTCAGAAGCTGACCATTGACTACAAATGGTTGTGCGTCAGCTGACAAATTGGATATCAATACACTTCCTTTGTCACGCACCTGCCTAACCATAAACGGCCCCGTCCATTTACTCTCAAATTTGCCTGGAAAGATCTTCAATTTCGCATCAAACAACCACACCTTCTGACCTGGATCGAAGGACTTGCGGCGTATATGCTTGTCATGCCATGTTTTGACCTTCTCCTTGTACATCAGGTTGTTGTCATATGCATAATCTCTGAATTCCAATAATCTGTTCAGATCCAATTTTCTGTTCTTTCCTGCTTGCTTGGAGTCCAAATTACAGATGTTAATGGCCCATAAAGATTTGTGAATTAGTTCAACGGGCAGATGACATGGCTTGCCATACACAAGGCGGTAGGGAGACATTCCAAGGGTGACTTGTACATTGTTCTATAAGCCCAAAGAACAGAATCAAGCAGCTGAGACCAGTTCTTGCGATCCGGATGCACAAGCTTCTGTAAAATTATCTTGATCTCCCTGTTTGAACATTCAGCTAAGCCATTGGACTGCGGGTGGTAGGGTGAAGCAACGCGATGTTCAATACAGAATTCTTGAGTCAGCTTCTTCACCTCTCTGTTTATGAAATGACTACCCCTGTCAGATATGAGAATCTTGGGAATCCCGAACAGTGTTATGATATGATCTCTCAAGAGTCGACAGACAGCCCTACTGTCGACGGTTCGGGCAGGAATAGCCTCCACCCAGCGACTTACATAGTCAACAGCAAGCAGAATATATTCATAGCCTGTCTGTTGGGAAACGGGCCCATAAAGTCGACGCCCCATGCGTCGAAGATGTCTGATATCTGAATGAATTTCATAGGCATCGTGTCTCTCATTCCTATGGTTCCGCCCATCTTCTGACAGTCAGTGCAGCATTTGACATAATCATCTGCATCTTTGAATAGTGAAGGCCATCAGAGGCCACTCTGAAGAACTTCTATTGCCGTTCGTTTTCCTGAATGATGTCCTCCAGAATCTTGGTCATGACACAAGGCGAGGACACTTGGAACTTCCTCTTGAGGAATGTACCTTCTCCAGATACAATATGCCCCCTCACGAAATAAATACAGATCCTCCCACTGGTAGAAATGGATTTTAGACAAGAATCTGTCTATTTTCAACTTCGGCCAATCCTGTGGGATTTTCTTGATCACCAGATAATTCACGATGTCTGCATACCAAGGAAGAGAGGTGATTGGAAGAATTGTCTCGTCTAGAAAGGTCTCTGTGATAGGATGCAGGCTCAGCTCAGAAGATTCCGATTCAGGAAGCCTTGATAGATGATCGGCCACCACGTTCTTTACCCCAGGTTTATCTTTAATTTCCAAGTCAACTTCCTGGAGGAGAAGGATCCACCGGATAAGACGGGGTTTGGCGTCCTTCTTCTGTTGTAAGTATCGAACGGTCGAATGATCAGTGACGATTACTTTGGATCCAAGGAGATAGGATCTGAACTTTTCCAGGGCAAAGACCACCGCTAGCAGCTCCTTTTCAGTGACAGTGTAGTTTAGTTGGGCTTCATCGAGCGTTCAGCTAGCGTAGTGAATTGTAAATGGTACATTATTTTCCTCTGTCCGAGTACAGCACCAATGGCATAATCTGACACGTCGGTCATTATCTCGAAGGGCTGAGTCCAAATCGATGGCTGCAAGACAGGGGCCTATGTGATGACTTCTTTCAACTGATGAAAGGCAAGGAGCACATGGTCATCCACAATGAATTCATTCTCCTTGCTGAGAAATTCAGTCAACGGTCTGGCCAGCTTGCTGAACTCTTTGATGAATCGTCGATAAAAACCGACATGGCCTAAAAATGACCTGACTTGTTTGATTGTTGCAGGTGGCTCAAGTTTGGAAATTACCTCCACCTTGGCTGGGTCAACTGATGAATACCCATTCATCACTCTTTATTCTTCTATTTTAGCTACAAAAACCTTTGCAAATACATGTAGATATGTGTAAATACAAATAATTACCAAAAGCATGCATTGTGTAAAAACCTATAATTAGCATGTTTTTGTGCAAAAATAAAAAGAATAAAGAGCAAAAAGAAAAAGAGGGAAATATTTAGAATAAATATTGAGCAACCTAACCCAAGGGAGGGCTCAGCATGGGCCTGACCGCATAAAAGCCAAAGTAGAGGGAGATAGGAGCTCATGTGTATATACTTCTGTAAATACAATAAATTATATTTTCCTCACCCAAAAATATATTTGTCCATATTACATGTATATTTAGAAACTATTAAAAACAAAATAAAAATAAAAAAAATCAAAAATTCAAAAATATACCTTCACCATGTGCATAGACCATCACCCATGTATTTATTTAACCTTGTAAATAAATTCAATTATTTTCTAAACTTTTTGTAAATATTCTATGTTACATTTTGTAAATAAAATAAATAAAAAGAAACAAAACAAAAATCAAATAAAAATTACAAAATTAAAATACAAAAATACATTGTATAAATACCATGTATATAAATGTATTCAACCATTTATTTCACCCTTGTATATAAGTGATAAAAATAAAATAAAAATATTCTTTTATTCCTCATTTTATCTTGTAAATAAATAAAATACAAAATGAGCATAAAAATACATAAAAATAACAAATAAAAAAATCAAAAATAAAAATCCATATAGTGTACATATACCTATATATAGAGCTACCCTATTTTTTATTTCCAAAAATTAAATAAAAATCACCAAAAAATAGAAAAAAATAAAAGAAAAATATTTCATGTTTTGAGTTTTCTTTAATTCGGCCTATTTCTACCCTAAAATAAATAAACAAAAATTGGAAACACGTGGCCGCTCCTGATTGGTCCACGGGGGAATGTTGACCCCGGTCAACTCCCCCGCGGACTCCTTCCTTTTCTGGAAGATGCGTGCCGCGCCTCCTTCGCCGATTTATCCACGCTTCTCCAGGCTGTCACCCACTCAACCCCCGTGCTCGGATTCTTCGCCGTTCATCCCTCTCCCTCGCCGGATCTTCCGCCATCAAATCCACGCCTTCTATAGCTGTCGCCACTCAACCCTAATCGCCCCTGTCACCATTTATATCCCGACCTCCGCCGCCTCCGCGCCCCATCTTTGGATCGCCATCCTTATTCCTGTGACCTCCAGAGCGAAGCCCGAGGTGACAGCTCGCGTTTGCCCCTGTTGCAGTGAGGTGAGGGTGTCCCGACCATCGATCTGGCGTGTTTCGCCGTCCTTGCTCCGCCGCCGGCGTTGAGCATCGAGCTTCAGGCCTTGACGCCCTTCGAAGCTACGACCAGGAGCAAGATCAGCTCCAGCATAGTCTACTGCAGCCACCAGGTAACCTTAGCTCCTTCTAATTTCTTCCAATTTCCGATTTCGCCCAAATCAACCCACCGACGCATTTCCTTGATTCCGGCCATCTCACGCAATAGCTCGACCATCCGAACCGACCATCATCTTCGCCAATCCCTCACGCACCTTCTACGCCCTTTCACTCAACCCAGATCGCACAGGATCTGGGAGTCGAGCTCCACCGTCTCCGCCTCGCCGGAGCTCGCTCGCCCCACCGCACAGACCATCTTCACCCCGCTTTCTGGGGTCGAGGCATTTTGCCCTCGACCCGCGAACCTTCGTGTCTACTTTGCAGGTCCAAAGGGAGGCATCTGAGCCCCCCTACAGTTCAGACCGGAGCTTCGCGCCGGTAGGCCTCGCCGGAGCCTCTCCAGGGCTCGGTTGGGCCATCGGCCATCACCATCAGCTGCGGGAAGTCACCAGGAACGTGTTCCAATCAGTAGCAGCAGCTGAGGAGGACCGGAGTCCACGCACGAGGCCGGCGAAGTTCGCCGGCCATCAGTTCTTCCTCCATCTTCCAGAGCCGTCCGATGAAGCCCTCGCTCCAGTTCTGATCGCGTCCGTCCATTCTTCGAGGAGCAGCAGCCGTCGATCCATCCGAGGAGCGCATCTGGACCATTGATAGCAGAGGAGAGAGGCGCCAGCGTTTCAGACGTCAGATCCTCCACGTGGGCCTCTCGCCACCGTCGATCGAGCCGAAGGGACGAAGAGAGGAGTCGCGCCGCCATCCCAGCCGTCAGATCACCCACGTGGCGCCTATCCGACCGTCGGCTAATAAAGGGGTAAATATCGTAGGGCCCCCTCGTAGTTTGTTATTTTCTTTTTAGTCCTGTAATTTTTAATTCAAGTTGTTTATTTTCTGGGCTATTTGCACCAAGGACCCCGTACTTGTTTTTATTTGCACTTATACCCCCGCCAGTTGTGAACCACGTGCTTCGTCACGTGTTTTGTTGGGATATTTGCATAAGACCCCTTGTAGTTCTGGATGTTATTCATTGAATAAAAAGTTTTGTTTATTTGCATATATACCCCTGTGAGCATTGATTATGCGCATGTGCGTTTTATTTTGGGTAAATTGCATATAAGCCCCTGGACTTTTGATACGAGTTATCAATAGGTCCTTGGAACTTATCTTTATTACATTTAGGTCCTTGAGTGCCCCAGGCACGTGCTTGGCACGTGACTTCTTGGGTATTTTGCACCAGGACCCCAGAACTTTTGGGTATTTGCACATAGGTCCCTGTGCACAGTGCCCCACCTTTATTTTTGAATAAATTATCAAACGACCTCCAAATCCAATGAGATTTTGACACATGGCTCCTGCCATGGTGTAGGAATTTCTATGATTTTTGGGGACATTTTTGATTTCATTTATTATTTTTAAAAATTCAAAAACACATATTTTTGCCACTGTTTGACTTTAAAAATACCAAAAAAATATAAAAACTCCACCAAAAATTCTAAAAAATTTGGTTACTGTTTCTTGCTTGTTGCTTGATTTTCTAGCCAATTTTGGCTACTTTTCATCACTTAAAAACCCTAAAAATTGAAAAACCCCTAAAAACCCATAAAAATTATAATAATTAAATTAAAAATCCAAAAACAATAATTAGGGTGCCTAAATTTTCCTTATTCTTTCTAGATTATAGGAAAATTACCTTTAGGGCTTTTTGAGATCCAAGAGTATTTTATTTTTGGATCTTAAGCCTTGCTGGACAGTCCCCTTTGTTTTTCGCATTGTTTGATTTTTAATAAATAATTTACCCATTAGAAAAATTCCAAAAATTCACCAAAAACAGTAAAAAAAACTTAAAAAACCTAAAAATCAATTTTCTGGAATTTTTGCATCATTTTTGGTGTGTGTAATAAATTGTTGAAGTTCCCTTGTATTTACCTTCTTTAATTTTCTCATCATTTTAAAAAAATCTAAAAAAAATATAAAAACAAATAAAAACCATTAAAAAAAAGATTCCCTTGGATTTCTGACTACATCGTAGGCCGCAAGGCCAATCTGTGTTCCTTGTGTTCGACCCTGGGAGCTATACCAGGTTAATCCTATAGCTAGATCGCTCTTTCTTGTGCTTGCTTGTTTTTATCTGATTTGAGTGATTGATTTTTCTTGATTGACTCAGCCCGAGTGATTGAGGTCGCAACGACCTATTTATTTTACACCTTTACCTCTGTCGTTCGGGCGGTCATCATCAACCTCCATGCCTCGTTTAGAAACAACGTGATCCAGCACGATTCCTTGGGTCACCATGAAGTTGCTCTTTTCCCACGAGAGAACAAGATTTACTTCGCAGCACCTCCGCAAAACTCGATCTAAATAATCCATACATTGATCGAATGAATCCCCGTAGACCGAAAAATTGTCCATAAAGACCTCGAGAAAGTTGCCCACCATATCGGCAAAAACTGCAAGCATACACCTCTGAAATGTGGCTGGGGCGTTGCAAAGCCCGAATGGCATCCCTCTGAAGGCATATGTACCAAAAGGACAGGTGAACGTGGTCTTCTCTTGATCTTCAGGAGCAATAGCAACTTGATTGTATCCAGAGTATCCATCCAAGAAGCAGAAGTATTCCTTCGCGGCCAGTCTCTCCAAGATCTGGTCGATGAAGGGTAAAGGAAAGTGGTCCTTCTTGGTGGCGAGGTTAAGTCTTATGTAATCCATGCACACTCGCCAAGAGGTGGGTACTCTGGTTGCGATCTCCTCTCCTTTATCATTCTTCACAATGGTGATCCCTGATTTCTTTGGCACAATATGCAGAGGGCTCACCCATTTGCTGTCGGAGATGGGATAAATGAATCCCGCATCACACCATTTCTGGATCTCTTTCATAACAACCTCCCGCATATTAGGATTTAATCTTCTCTGAAGTTCTCGAGAAGGCTTGCAATCATCTTCCAGAAAAATGCGATGCGAGCATAGTGATGGATTGATCCCATGGAGATCCGAAGTTCGCCAGCCTATTGCCTTGCGGTTGCGTTCAAGAACCTCCATCAGACGAGATTCTTGGTCTTCGGTTAGGTGTGCATTGATAATGACCGGGTACATGTTCGGTTCTCCCGCAAGAAAGGCATATTTCATGTTGGGGGGCAAGGGTTTCAACTCTGGCAGGGTCTGAGCTGCTTCAGAGGTGACCTCAGCTATTAATGCAGGTGGCGATTCTTTCATCTGTTCGGTGTCCACCATAATCTGTTATGCCTCTTCTCTCAAATCTTGACAGAATGTCTCGATGATTTCCTCTTCATCACAAGATTCTTCAACTATTTGCTCTTAGTTTTGAAGGCACATCACCTCCACGGCAGTCTCATTCAGCACATCAGCGAGTTCCTCGTCCTGATTGATAAGGGGAAATTCGACTGCGGTCTCCAATCCCTCCTCGGGGCAGAGGAGTTCATGGATCTCATTGTCATCCAAGAATAAGTTGGTCTTGAATTTCTGCTAGAAAGTCGATGTCGTCAGAATGCTCAATCACCCTTGCGCATGATGCAGATGGTCGTTCTGCTGGTGCTTCCTCAGGCAGGGTCTCCACTCTGATTGTTTCCTTGCCAGCATCAAAAGTGATTTCTCCCATCCCATAGTTCACTACTGCGTTTGACGTCCGCATGAATGGTCTTCCAAGTATGATTGGGGTAAGGAGCAATGGAGCGGGGACGTCCATATCTAGCATCACAAAATCGGCCGGGAACTGCTTTCCCCGAACTGTAACTATCACGTCCTCCAACAGGCCCCTAGACCGCTTGAATGATTTGTCTGCAAACTGCAGAATCATCTTTGTAGGCTTGAGCGGTCCAAGCCTGAATTCTGTAAGCAGTGAGGCTGGCATCAGGTTGACGGAAGACCCGCTGTCGAGAAATGTTCGTTCAAACTCCTGATTGAACATCTAACAATGCACAAGAGGTGCTCCCATATATGGCTTTTTATCCAGAAGGTTGCTGATGGAATTAACGGTGGCCATTGTGAGGATATGCTTTTCGGGCTTGCCACCCTTGCTTCTGTAGTTGTGAGGGTGAGGCCTGCGCTTGGTTGTACATGCCTCTTTCAATCCTTTTTTTACAGCTGGCATGTACTCAAGAGCTTTCATTAAAGGCATGTTTAATACTAAATTCTGAATGATTTCAATGATAGCAGGATCAGACAAAGTATTTTTCAAATTTTTCATTTTTTTCTGTTTTTTCATTGCTTCTGGGAAAGGAATATTTACAACATCTTCATTGCCATTCAAAATATTGTCAATATGTTGTTACAGGTAGATGGCAAAAAGGAATAGAATCATCTACAAGATGTGGACCACAAATGGCAGGCTTGGCTTTCGATGCTGGCGTTGGACTCGCTGCAGGTGCAAGATTCCTTCTGTCCATAGCTGGCTCTGTAGCAGGTGCAGACGTCTCCAATGCTGGCCTATCTCCGCCGAGGTTGTTGCTATCTTTTTGTGTTTTGTTGTTTTCTTCATTTTTTTTGTGATTTTCTGGGTGATGGTGCTGCTCCAAAAATGCTTCTTGGCCCTGGTGTTGGCTTGGTTGACGATTCCTCGTCAGATGTAAGATGCTTCCCCTTTGCGGTTGCTGATGGCCTGAGTGTCCTACCGCTCCTGAGAGTAACAACATTAGATAAAAAGTAATTTAATTCACCTGATTTTGGTTGGACACTACCGGCTACCTGCTCCTTGCATTGGAAATTATTCGGGTTTTCCTCGACTTGAGCAGGGATGTCTATTTTCGCAGCTGTCAAGTCGTCGATCTTTTGGTTCATCTCAGACATATTCTTCATCAACTGTTCAAAGCATGCAAGGGCTGGATTAACCGGTACAATCTCAGAAGAATCTCCCTGCTGGGGCCTAGAGTGTTGGTATGATGGCTGAGACTGCGACTGGTAACCCTGAGAGAATTGGTGAGGAGGAGGGTTGGAGGAATACTATGAGTTCTGGTGATATGTAGCAGCCAGTTACTGATGATACCCTTGTCTGCGGTATCCGGACTGCTGAGGACCATGCTGGTAGTTCTGCCTCCATGTGTTGCCATGTGACGGAGGCTGGTACTGATATGAAGGCTGAAAGGGTCTCCCACCCTGCTGCTGCTGGTGATAGGGCATGTTGCCCATGTTTTGACCCTGAGGATATCCCTCAGGACGGGTCAGCTGTGCTTCATTGTTCCATACACCATTGATTTCCTAGATCAGTGGCGGGGGTGGAGAGAACTGCTCGGAATAGGCTGGCCAGGTTGATATACAACCATCTGTGTCTGAGGTTGCGGGGGCTGCTCCAGAACCTGCACGTAATACACATGCTGAACAGGTTGGGTCTGCGATGGAGTCGGCTGAGGGTTCTGCTGCATTGTAGGCTCCTTCATATCAGCTATCGGCTCGGCCTGAGTAGATGCAGCATTGCACATGTTGGTGTTAAATGCACGAACGAGCTACTCCAGTTGCTGGGAAATCAAATCAAGCTTTTCCAAGCCCTGGGTCCTTTTCTCTATCACACAAATAGTTTTTCGAGGTCCTGCGACCTCTTCTCAATGATATCCACCTTAGACAGGTGGCTCCCAATGATACTCAAGTTGGAGCTCTCATCCTTGTGTTCGGTGTGAGAAGCCATGTTCACCGGCTTGCTAATGGCAGTTGGCATCTTCATGTAAGCTCGGGACGAGGATTGAGCGGCTTCTCCTTCAGCCATTTCCTCGAAAACGTTCCATACCATGTCCTCATCCTTATTAAAATGCGAACCGCCACAAGCAACATCTATAAGCTTTTGGCTCTCAAGTGAAAGCCCACCAAAGAAGTGTTGCACGAGACTAGTCTTTGGAATTTCATGGTGGGGACACTTCTCCTGGAGATCCTTGAATCTCTCCCACGCTTCATGGATAGTCTTGTGGGACTGCTAGCAAAGACTGAAGATACGGGCACACATCTTATTCAATCGCCCGAGAGGATAGAACTTATGGAGAAATGCAGACTTCAGCTCCTCCCAGGTTGTGACTACCTTCCCAAGGTGGTCGACCCAATATAGGGCCTTGTCTTGAAGGCTGAAGGGAAAGGCGGTCATCTTGACTACCCCCAGAAGAATACCAATGTAGTGACCAGTAGCACAGATGCGACCAAACTTCTTGAGAAAGATATATGGTTCCTCAGTGGTATTCCCGTGGAATGTAGGAAGCAGGGACAGAAACTGCGACTTCAGCTCGAAGTGGGCATGAATACGTGGAACTTGAATCCACTCTATGATGCGGCCCGCTCCTTGGTTGTATGTCTCCTTCAGCGTAGGCTTTGGCTACGGTGGGTCTGCTTCCTCTCTATCGAATTCTGGTCCTTCCACTGAGAACTCATCTCTAACCTCTTCGAAGTTGAACTCTTGATTTGGATCATCCTCCCTGCAGCCATCTCATGCATCGGCTCTCCTCCTTAGGTCATTCAGCATGTCTTGGAAGCTAGTCTGGGCCAGGGCTTGGTTAGTCAGCTGCTGCTGGATGGCTTGGATAGAAGCTAGCAATTGACTGTTAACTTCATTTTGTGTAGTGTACTGCCCTTCCCCCGGATTGGCTTCAGCTTCAGGTTGGGGTTGTGGTCCCTTTCCTCTTCCACCGGCCATCTCAGATTCTGCTTGGTATGCTGGCTCGGAATCGGGTTCTAAGTATGCACATGGAAGAATGCCCCGATCAGTCTGAATTGCAGCACCAGATAGAGAGAAATGGTTTGTGTTAAGGTCAACACAGAACTTTGTTAAGGACGTCGATGTGTAAGGAGTGAAATCAATTGCCATCCAAAATGGACAGAATTCGGGACAAGAGTGATCCCGGTTTATTGTGGAAGACGGGGAGTCTGGAGATCGGTTCGCGGAGTCTGAACCGGGTTCTCGAGAATCGCCCCGAATTATTAGAGAGGGTGAGCGGATGGAACTGATGTGGGTGTCGACAGATTCTCGACTAAACTGTCAATTCGTCGCCATCTCGAAGGTCAAGAGGAAGATCGATGCGAATGAAGATACAGAGGTCAACGAGAAATAAATGGAGTGTAAAACAGTAAAAGGCTCACGATGAGCAAGGGTCAAATAGAAGGAGAACAAAATGGCACAACGGCGTGGTGTTTTTGATCTTGACCTTAACTCGACTAATTAATCAAATCCAAAACAATGGATTCACCAACGCGACCCGTGAAGCCATGAAGGTTCGGCAATTATCTTTGTAAGTTTTAGATTTGATTTTTCAGGCAATTATCTTTTCACGAGTCCTTAGAGTGTTGCGCCTATAGGAGAGAGAGTACTGCCGGAAAAGTATCCCGTACTTGTCCTCCTCCTGTGTAACATGTACTCTGCACTATTTGAAGTCTTGTAACCCTTCCTGGATCCCTATTCAGCCAAAGAAATAGAGGGAGGAAGCCGATAGGCGAAACCAATACTTCGGATCTCGCTCGCAACAGAATCACCCGTGAGCGTACGAGAACCTACTCGGACGCAAGACGATGAGACAGACACCCCCGTGAAGGCGTGGCCTATGCTTGATACTTCGGACAAGGTCAATGCTCTACAGAATAGAGAGTCATCAATGTCGACCAAGACCTACTCGTCTTCGTACGATAGAAGCGCCAATACTTCGAAAATCCAAGCGATACACAAGGCAGCCGCAGACTGGGTTTGGGCTCTAATCCTTACGACGGTGCTCACCTCACTGGGAAGGAAACCTTCCTATGCAACCTGAAAACAAATGAGGGCTTTGCTCACCCCAAGGCAATGAGTCCAATTAATTGGTTTTATTTTGGTCAAGTATTTTTAGCAGTCCCTTTTTTTATTTTTTTGTGTTATTACTTGTTTTGAGTAGATTTAATACAAGTGTCTAACATTTTGGTATTTTCTTTGATTCCTATTGATCCTAAAATAGAGGGAGAAGATTGGAAAAGCAATGCAAGGCGACACCAAGATGGAAATCTCACCTTTGTGCCTAGATGATGAATGCAAAGATAGAAGACTTACAGTACCTCCCAGCTCTCTCCATGCAGGATGCAAAACAGGAATTTATAAACCTAATCTATATGCCGATATGCACACGGAAATCGTCCTAAGCAGGCAATTGCTAGCGTGAAGCACCACAAGTCGGTCACCGATCTTCAGTCCAGGAGTCCGGTCTAGGCTCACCCCTCCTCCTCTCGACACGTCGAGTTCAGAAGCAGCGCTTGGTAGGGTGGGCTCGCAGCACGAAGGCTCGAAGATGATGAGGCGACTGTTTAAAGTTTAAACTAAATCCAACGCGCACTATAGGTACATGCAAGATATTAAGGTATTTAGACCTAATTTACACGATCAAGCAAGCCTAAAAACTAAGGGCTCATTCCACGTTTGTAAAGAAAAATAAAACAAAACCAGAAAATGACAAGCGGGAAAACACGTCAAAAATGAAGGTGAGCCCCCAAGTGAACAAACATTTGGAAATTGGGCCCGAGTGTCCAAAGTCTAGTGTACATGTATTATTACAAATTTAATAAAATGTCTCTCTCTCACAAAAAATAAAAGCTAATTATCTCTCTCTCTCAAGTCCTCCTGCTCTCTCCTACCAGCTAGGATCGAATAGCCGGCTCCTCCTCCCAAGGCTGCTCAGGATCCCCTAGGTGATCCTCCTCGGTCAGTGGTCCCTCGCAAGAAAAAAATAAAGAAATGTCAGACAGTTCCAAAATTAATTATGCAATAAGCTAAGATAAGCAGAAATGGCTAAGCAGATAAAAAAACACAAGTCTACTCTACAAGCCGATGCTCCCCGCCAATGGCGCCATTTAAAAAACGGGAATGCGAGAGCCGCTAAATAATGGTCCGATAAATCAGACTCACTGTCGCTGAAGCGACTACTCAAGCCTTCACGTTGATCAACAATTAACCCACACAATTAATCAAGCAATCAAGAGCAAGGATTAAAATTTATTATACCCTACTAAAAATGTATAATGGCAAGTAAGTAGGGGTCGAACACAGGAAATAAGGGTGTAGAGCTAGCTAACAAAGGTAGCACAAAGGTACAAGTACCACTTAGCCAAATTAGCAAATTTTTGTGGGTTTTAATTTTATATTTTTTATTTGATTTTAATTTATATTTTTGTATTTTGATTTTTAATTTTCTAATTTTTTATTTTCTTTTTATATTTTATATTTTTATATTTTTTTCAATAATAGAATATATGTACAATAGAAGAGAGAGAGGAATGGAGTATTTATAAAAATAGAGAAAAATACCCAAAATTAAGAAAATAAAATGTTTTTAGTCTTTTTTATAATTTTATAATATTTTTGTGATGTTTATAGATTTTTCCTAATTTTTTTGGTATTTTTAAAGTCAAAAAATACTGAAAACAGTGGATAAAATAAAGATCTGAAGCTAAAATGGAGAAATAAAATAGAAAATAGTAACACAAATTCTCAAAATTAATTTTTTATGAAAGATAATAAAACAAGGAAAATTCAGAGACAAAAATTAGATTTTTAGGATTTTTATAGAATTTTTAAGATTTTTATAAAGGTTTTTGGGGTTTTGTATTTTTTATGAATTTTCTTTTGTATTTTTTAATGAATTTTGGCTGAAGTTAAAAGAAACTAAAATAAGCAAAACATATTTTTTTGGGAATTTTCTGAGATGTTTTTATAATTTTTATGGGTTTTCTAATGCAAATAGTAGTAAAAATGCACGTTTTTGAATTTTTATAAATATTAAAATGCGATAAATATGTAAAATAAAAATATGATATGAAACTACAATGCAACAGGAGATTATGATGATTTTTGTGGATTTTTTAGAAATTTATAGATGCATGCAATAAATAGCAGAAACAAAGAGAAAATGCATTCTAGAAGGGGTGTTTTTGTAATACGCGAAAAGTTGCGGGGCCAACATGCAATTTTCACATAAAATATATAACTATATAAAAACATTGCTGGACTAAATACAAAAATCTAAAACCCGAGGGCTTCTCCTGCAAAATTGCCTAGTCACGCACGTGGCGCACTTGACCTGGTAGGGATCAACTTGTTATATTACAAAACCGAGGGGGCGATATGCAAAATGTCCAACTTATAATAACTTATGATAAAGGTTTCAGTACTAATAAAATATTACAAAAGATGGCAATGGTATGGTTGCAAAAGTCCCTCACCAAGGCGCGATCCAACGGCCGTAGGCGCTCTACTTATACATGTGGCGGCCCAGGAGCGCGTGATGACGCTTCGCATGTGCGGCTGCGATTAGATCATCAGACAGGAATCAACAATGGTGGTGTCCCTTAATCCGACAGCAGCTGTGGTGTGCCCCTTCTGTTCTTGTTCCAACAGTTCTCGATAGATGACGAAGAACACTGAACTGGTCGAGCTTGGATCGAAAAATCCGAACGTTCTATGTGGTCCTAGGCATATTTGATTGCTCAAAGACGTGTCTGGGAGGGATCCGTGTTGATTGAATGGCTCCTCGAGGGCTGAAATGATCTGGAGCGTGTTGGCGAGGCTCCCACGCCTAGGTTTGCTTCCCTGAATCGATGGGGCGCAAAGGAGCCCTCTTTGAATGTTTAGAACCTGCAGGGTTAGTCGCAAGAAACAAGTGATACTACGGCGAGCATCAAAAGGTGGAATGGATGCGAGATGGGGTGTGTGCGAGGAGCTCCGGCGTAAGGCGGAGATGGAAGCTCTGATCCTTCGATTTGAGCGAAATCGAGGTGAATGAAAGGTGCGTCGGGTTGACGGAGTGCAGGGGATTGAAGTGGATGTGATCGCGGAGGCTTTCAGTGACTGGTGAAGGCGGAGGGTGGAGGCGGAGCTAAGCTCCGTCGTGAATTTTGACTGATGATTCACGATGAATGATACAATGAAACCCAAAACGGTTACTAAGCTAAGTTATACTAAGCTAAAGCTACAAGAAAAGGGAACAAAAGATGAGGGAGGCTCGCCAGCGTGGGCTGCAGCGAGCTGCAGGCAGCGCTCCGGCGAGGGGTTGAACCACCTTTATTCGACTCCAAATGGCTCGATCTCGGGCTTTATGTGTTCCTGCTGTCACCAGGAGCACGAAGAACTCAAGAGCAGGTGCTGAGGATGGAGGAAGAGGGATCAAAAATTGAATTGAAGGTCAAAGGGGTTTTGAAGAAGATGGCTCTGGCGGCTCCAAGAACGAGGCGCACGAGGCGGAGCAGTGATCCAATCCTCGAGGAGAGGCCCGGGTGTGTAAGACCATTCCACGCGGACAAAAAGTCGTGAAGACCATATCGCCAAAAGATGAAGGGATTAGCCTCGAAAAATCCGAGAAGATGGGACAAAAATGTCCTGACAAGGCTGAAGAGGAAGAGTCAGACAATTGACCCGTGGTCAACTGTCAGACTCAAAAAACCTCTAAAAAAAGTTTTGTAAAATCATTTTAAAATAGTAAACGATTTTATTACTTTTAGGTTATTAGATAGAAATTATTTATTATTTTATAAATTATTTTATAGTGATTTTTAATTATTTTTTAGAGGTGTAAAATAACAAGTTACCTTTTTGGGCTTATATAGGTCTATATATCTAGATATTTTAAAATTTTATTTTTATTTTGTATATTTAAATAATTTATTTTTGTTTATTATTTTATAAAATTATAAAGTATTTTTATACACTTAAATATATTTTTACTTTATTTTTCTGAAGTGTTTTGTACATTTAATAAAATATAAGTATTAATTGTACAGGTGTAAGTATAGGTATTATACCTATGTATCATATAAGTATTTTATTTTTGTGTTATATTTAGTATTTCATTCCCATTTTAATGTACATATATATTATAAATAATATTTACAAAATTATAAAAATAAGAAATTATAAAAATAATGAATAATAAATAAATTGAATATTTTAATCTGTACAAGTATACAATAGGGGTCCAAAACTCAACTTTCAAACCGTAGCTCCGCCAAATGCGAAACCACCTTCATTAAATAGTAAATTATATTCAATTAAATGTGAGTTTGATGCATTTGGAGTTTTTATTTGGGAGATACAGGTCTGGGAAGTGGGGATTCTGGAATCTTATTCAGCTCATAACTTTTTATCTGTACATGATTTTTGAGTGAAATCAATTTTGTATTTTTCTTTATTTAATTATCTACAACTTTCATGTACAAAGTTTCTTTATTTAAGGCATAAAAAGTAGAACCAAAAATAGGTCCCAAAATGAATAAAGAATGAATAAAATAAAAGGAATTTTTATTGTATTTTGGCCCTTATCTCCCCCTACTTTATTCCTTGTCGACCTATTCATTGAGATGCCTAGGTCTCGAGGTTTCGGGTCATAAAATATTTGCAATATTTTATTCTTTTTCTTTTCTTTTCTTTATTATATAATTTTGGCTTTAACAACCGTATTTTATACAATATTTACACAATGATGCATGAATTCTAAAATGCCTAAATTAACAGTATTACACGCATTTACTAGGATTTTTAAGGCCAAAATGATAGAATAAAGATGATGAAATGTAGATTCATCAGATATGTATTGGTTTCTGGCCCTTATCTCCCCCTACTTTATTCCTTGTCGACCGAGTCATCGAGATGCCTAGGTCTCAGGGTTTTGGATCATAAAATATTTACACTATTTTATTCTTTTTCTTTTCTTTCTTTTCTTTATTCTATTATTTTAGCTTTGAAAATAGTATTTTATACAATATTTACACATACATGCACGAATGCTAAAATGCAGGAATTAGGGGTATTTACATGCATTTACTAGGGTTTTTGAGGTCAAAATAATAGAATAAAGATGATGAAATGTGGATTCTTCAGTGATCCTCAACCTCATATTCAAATTTTAATTAATTATCATGAATCATATTCATATAATTAATACTTCCAAGGGAAATACACATCTATTCATAATAGAGCATTTTTATTTGGATATAATTAATTTAATCACATTAAATCAATTATCAATCCAATTCAATCAACAAACTTGATTGTTACTTGAATATATGATGTTATCTCAAAGTACATATTAATTCAAATTATAATAATTAGAAAATATACCATGATTTCTCCAGCATTATTGAGTCCCTACCCGATGTCATGGTCAGTACCGATGGGAGTGGGATAGACCGTATACGGTGCAATCTGCTACCCCAACGCTCCCCGACAAGACACCATATCTACCTCAAGAAAGGATAATGCCAAATCGATCATTGTGTATTTATGATTTTCATCGGATTTTTAGCTGAAATTATACCATATAGTAATGATCAAAACCATTTTGATTATAAGGAAATCTGCTAGACAAATTTCCAAACCTATTCAAGCAACATGTTTGTTAAAAGCGTATCAAGTAACCAATTGGTGATCTATATCAAATCTAATCATTTATTGATTGAGGCAATATCATTTAAGGGAAAATTATCAATCAAATATTTCTCAAATATTATCCATAATTATTCTAGGAAACTAACCATTAATTTTACAAGATTCTTAAATGAGTATCACAAGATTCATGATTAGGATTGCAATTTTCAGCAGTGACCCTTACTTACTAAAATTAGCATATCTCATTCATTTTAAATCTAAATTATGCAAAATCAGTTTTTAAAGATTTCTAACTTGATTTAAAACAAAATTAAAGTGATAATTACGTATTTCCAGGCGTTTCAAAACTGTAACCAATACTTTAATTACGTCGTGATTCGTCATTCCGAAACAGTGGATATAGGTTCATTAAAATGATCATATCTAGAGATATCGTATTCCAAATCACGTAAACTCAAATCCTACTATTTCCTTATTTAATGGGTAACATTATTCAATTTAAAATTTTGTATTTAAATATTTTAAACAGGGCCGAAATTTATCACAAAATAGGGCTGCAAAAATTGAAATGCGATAAAAATTTTCACGAACCCTCACGAGCCCAAATCTACCTAGGTTTATGGATCATATCCAAAAACTTCCAACCTAGCTCTGATACCACTTGAAGAATATGGTAAGATCCTCAAGCGCATCACGGAAGTGTGTGGATCGCATCGAATGCGATCGGGAGTGACTAGTCGCACTAGTTGCTTGATGCAGCGGAATTTAAAAAAAATAAATGTGATGAAACCACATGATCCAAGAACCTTTCTCGGATCGTTTCATCTAAATGACAAATAGGTACAAGGGATACCTCTTAAAGCGTGGTTGTGATCGAGTCTCTAAACGAAGAGACCTCATATCTCAAGTCCAATTAAACGGAGGAGATGCTTGCGAGCACATTGATGAGACGCATCCTTCTCGCAATCCAAGTTGATGATCCAAACGGAGAATCTCCTGATCTCGTCACACGAGATCCGACGTCTTCTTCACGAGCGAGGCGCACCGAAGGAGACAGAGATCCACAAGTAAATACTCTGGTAGCATAACAGTGATGTTGCAGCGATGGCGACTCTCTCTATGGCTCCATGGTGGATGGCCATAAGAGAGAGAGGGAGAGAGGAACATGATGTGTAGAGAAAGGGGAAGAGAGTATTCGTTGTTATCGTAAAAAGTGTCTCTCGAAGAACAAGGGGTGCCTCTTCTTATATAGGGTTTTGGGAGTCCATGGATCTCAATCCATGGACAACACACAATCAATGGTTGAGATTGATTTGTGTTTCTTTCAATGGCTAAGATGTCATTGTAAAAACACAACAACAAATGATTAAAGTTAAATTAAATTACATTGATAAATCAACATAATTAATTCCAAATTAAATCACATTTAACTAGAGATGAGATAATGAGGAGACTAACCTCTTTCCCTATAAAAGGGGGGACGGCTACCAATCATCCCATGAAATCTCACTATCTCATGAGATCTCATTATCTTATGATATGAGATCTCATTGTCTCATGATATCTCCAAGATTTACAACAATAATTTTTGTAAATATTTTTCACAATATCATTCACAATTATCTTGTGAAAAACTTCAATCAAGCCACTGAAATTATGTGAATCTCATTCACAACCCAAAATAAAATATAATTATATTTTCAATTAATCATTCAATGTGAATCCAATTCACATTAACAATTCATCGACATAATATGCTCTCTTTAATATAATATAAATCACATTTATAATATATCTGAATAATATGGATTGTGCTATCCACATCATTCTTATCCATGATAATTAATTCACATTTAATCATCTTGGATCTCAATTCTCATGTGCCCAAATAATATGAATCACATTCACATTATTCACATCTTTGATAAATAAATCACATTTATTTATCTCAGATAACCCTCATAATAATATGAATCGAATTCATATTATTCATGATAATTAAATCACATTTAATTATCCATTCTCTCAATGCTCGGATACATATATCAACAATGAAATTATCCGTGAACTCTTTCAAGGATAATGTGCTTTCTCCGCGGATACTTGGAGATAAGGACAGGGCGATTGTATTGTTCCGCGTATAATGACTTGGATATTAAGATCACATCTTAAATCCAGATCTTGCGGACCTCCCATAGATGATTTATTAAATCAAGACTGCAAATCTAATCTTCTCATTACATCTGAATCACATTCAGATCAATGTCCAACATTTGGACTAAGATCAGATTACTTCTCTATGAGAGGAGTCACTAAAATCCAGATATGTTTCATCACTCCCTCGGAATGGAAGCGTCATGGTTATACAATCGTTTATGATCACATCACCCTCAGGCATTCCTAATACATGTACATCCTGCATACTGGAAAACCCAAAATAAACCCGTAGTATAAGATCAATTTTACACTGTCTACTTCAGGGTTTTATCATTAAGTTTCTCATTTGATCATCGGGAGTCAGTATCGATCATATGCTTTCCAAAAGCATATATCATACCCAGGTGTTGATCATATACTTTTCCAAAAGTATATATCAAACCTACAAATTCAGTCAGGCTTCCAAAGCGAGACGACCGTGCACGGAATTTGATTCTTCTCAATATCTCATGAGTGAGCTCGTATCTTCCGATTCAGTAATGAACCTGTATGATCTCTTTGAGAGATCGTATTACTCATATACCCTTATATGCACACCAGCGCGCCGATGTATAGACCTTGATTAGGTCATCAACCTATTGGTCTGCCAAATGTACATACTCAGACATATAGTAACACACATGTCTCCGGTCAAAGGATGCGTGCCTATATCGTGACAGCATACGACATAGGTCTTTGGTTATCTCGATCTCGTTAAGTCAATTCTTTGACCTAACTTATCTGACACCTCTGAATCTCTGTTCCCATGCAGAGGACCTGCATCAAGAGGTCGATCAGGTATCAACCAAGTGAGAAAGTATTGCCATCTCCTACTCAGGCTGGAGATCCTCTCTTAATAATCATTTGATGGTACTTGATGAGTCGTCAATCTAACTCTTTAGACATTCATCCAAGCACCATCCTCTATGATTCAATAATTGAATCAACACCTGTATGATCATCAAGATGGCCATGGTACATAACCCTAATTTTACTAAGGGACCTATTGTGCAAATTAGTTATTCTTCATTTCAGATTTGGGAATGCTATTCGCAATAACATTTATTGCATAATGGCTCGACATGGGCTTGCATGTCCAACAGTGCTATCAACCATGCTCTATGTCGCATCGGGTGCCCTCAAACCTTTTTCAACTGGGTTAAGGCCCTTCTCTACACTACCGCCCTCTCTCTTAATACTAACAACCTCACCTTTAGCTTCTTTAAACCAAACAAAGGGGTTTGTCAAGGTGATCCAATCTCCCATCTACCCTTCATCAACATGATCAACTTTTTAGACAGCATGCTTTAAAATCTAGCCAAAACCACGTGATTGAGGGTTTCCAATTACCATGACAAGACCTTGTTATCACAAGCATCCTCTTCTCCGATGACATACTCATCTTCGTCAAGCGATTTGATGCCTCAAATTCACACTTAAGAGTTTTCCCCTATTCTCGATCCCTTTCGTCAACAAAGGAAAATCTGCCATCATGGACTAAACCTAAACACACGAGTCTATTTTTGGCTTAAGAAATCCTTGACTAGTAACTAAATGATTTCTCAATCAACTGCCTTGGAATACCACTAGCTCCCAGACCCCTTAAACGCGCTGAATGGGCACTAATTATTGAGAAATTCGAAAAGAAACTACTCGGTTCAAAACTCGCATGTTATATTTATCCCTACATGTAGCCCTACTCAAGTCTTCACTAACCCTCCAAATAAATCACATGTTAGCCTCCCTAAAACTCCCCAAACACGTCATTATTAACATCGATAATATACGAACATGTTTTTTTTTTGAATAGCAATTGTACCGATAAGAATAAAGAGGAAGCCCATTGGGAACACATTTGCAGACCTCAGACAAATGATGAGCGAGGAATCCAAATTCTCGAGATATGCAATAATACCCTTCTTTCAAAATCCTTGAGTTGATATTCAGGAAAACCAAACTTCAACTTGTGCCACGATGATCGGGGCAAAATACCACAACCCTTTTGGAGATCCCTAAGGGCATGTTTGGTTGCAGGGTTGGGCAGGGTTGGGTTGGGCTGGGTTGGGATGGGTGAATAGTAATCTGTGAGGAGGAAGTACCCTTGTGAATAGTAACCAGGGTTGGGCCAACCCTGCCCAACCCTGCAACCAAACAGACCCTAAAGAACGGATCTTCATCCATCAAAGCCTCTTCTTATAAATAGATCAGCAAAGGAGCAAAAACTTACCTATGGATCGATCGAATCAATTAAAATAACTCACTATCTGAGCTATTCCCTACCTTTGGTTCATCACAACCAACAAAAAAAACCACCCTCTCACAAGCCCTTCAAACCCTCCCGGTCAAATTGAATTTGTTTAAAGCCTTGTCCAAAAGAGTGGTCCCTCACACAAAATTCTAGAGCTACATTCGTTCCTTCGAAACCGCCAAGTTAACCAAACCGGTGTTGATACTATCTCCTTTCCTGGTAGGATCACCCCCTTTCATTTTATAAATGATATATACTTAACACGATCACATTGTAGTTTGGGTCCCAAACTACACTTAAAATTTTGGTCTAAGCCATTCCACCCACATGTATCCTTTTTCTTATGATCCCTCTCCCATAACAAACCCTTCAACCATGACAAGATCAATTTCTTGACTAAACCCTCTGCAAATGCTTGCCTCCTTTGCCTAGCTGATGTCGAATCAATTGAGCACCTATACATGAAGTGCATCTATACTTCATTCGTTTGGTTGCAGGGTTGGGCAGGATTGGGTTGGGTTGAGGTACCCCTGTGAATAATAAACTGTGAGGAGGATTGGAAGGGTTGGAAGGAGGGGTACCCCGGGTCGGGCCAACCCAACCCTACCCAACCCTGCAACCAAACGAACCCTAAATGTGTTTGCAATTTCTAACGTTTCTCTGCCAAGGATGAGGTTGCATTGCTTTTTTGACTAATATAAATTATACCTCTATGGACATTCACTTTAGTGCATAACCGCTATGCACCGATTTGGTGGCTGAGTTGTAAAATATGTTGTCTTTTTGTTTAATAACATCCATTAGCATCACATTTACCCCACCTTCCTTTTGCCCAATGCTCGTTCTCCTTACAAATTTTGTGTTGCAGAAGTGAGTTAAGAAGTCCAGCAAGTTCGCGCCCCGTACACATTGCCAACGTATCGCTAGAAGCTAAGCAATTACTACCAGCAATGGTGGTCCAGCGATTATGAACTTCTGTTTTTTAATAGGCTTATTTTTAACTTGAACATTGAACTATATGCTCTTTTTTGTGCCCTCCAAAGGGGTTAGCTAGTTGTACTAAATATTGACCCCCCGTGAATTAGCTTACTTTGCTTATTGTTTTGTTAATCACTATTATGCTACCATTTTTTGACGAAATAAATTACGACCTTTTAGAAAAAGATGTATATAAATACTTAGGGTTTAGGGTTGTCATACAAAAGGGATTGACGGCGTAGTTTGTTGCTCGTCTTTCAGCAATTTCTATGTAATGACTAGCATTTTGTAGTTAATTATCTTATAATCGAATTTATAAATACTTGTATGCTAATATTTTCACACCTTTTGCGATGAATAGCTTAACAAAAAGCAACGATTTGGCGAACTTTGATGCATTTCTCGTTGTGTCATTAAAAAAAATCCAACGATGCATCGGAGAAAGATAGAAAGAAACACAACATTTCATTAAACAGAAATATAGATACCAGTATACAAAACGGACATGTTTATGTTGTAATTACTCCATATCACAAGAATGATGGCACATGTGAGCCTTGCTATCATCCCCACAGGATAAATGAGCCAGAATCTCATGATTTGATAAAAGCGACTCTAAATGTTAGAATGAGTTGATGTGACGGTTCAGTTCTCAAAAGAAGAGAACTTATTCTCCATATGATCAACTCAATCAACAAGGTGGTTGATTCCTTGAGCTATAAGTGGTGAAATCAAAAGCAAAATCCAACGTGGCGTGCATCTAAGGCGTGTTCTTCAACCCTTTCTTCTCCTCCTCTTATCTGCTGATTGAATAGCTATCAGAATATGCTAAACCCTAGAAACATGAAAAGTGCAGTACATATGTCCACCTAATTGGCATCACTGACGTACGTCTAAAATCTAAATAAGCTGCACGAGTTGTGCGCATTTTTTGAGCTCGTTCATTGTTCTTAATTAGTTTTCTGAATTCTAAATGGCAGATGCAGTGGACGCATATAATAAAGGGGGAATTGAATCCTATCTGGAACGAAGAGTTCACGTTTGCAGTCGCAAACCATCATCTTATCACATTTGTAAGTCGCAGATATTATTAATATTTCGTTCTCTATCATTGTTATGGATCTTCTTCGTTTCCATATATTTAATTGGCTTCCTCTACATATCTGAACAACTTTCTCCTGAAATGCGATTAAAACTATCTGCAGAAGGGAGGATTAACTGAGAGTAGTACTTCATCTTCTTACCTTCATCTTGCAATGCCTGCTTGGATTCCAATCTTACTGTGACCTGACCTAATTTTATCAGGATTAATTCTCATGCAATATTTCAGGAGGTATACGACAAGCACAGTCTCCGAAAGGATAATCTGATTGGCAGAGTTGATCAATACATCGAAGAATTCGCGGAGGCCGCCAGGACTCGTCAGGCATTGGCCAGAGAATTTAGTTGCAGGCTTCAGATGTATAATAACAACAATAACTTAGGGATTGGGAGCTGGTTAGATTTTATCATATCCACAGATTGAATATCAGAGAAATAGTACTGTAGACTGATGACATGAAACAACATGGCATTAAATGTTTGCCTTGCTTGGACATGCACTACAAGAAAAAGCGGATTTTGCTACCACATATTTGCTACTACAGCTAGCGCCAACATAGTCGCAGTTTTTTAAGGACTAATTTGCGACCATATTACCACTATATTGCAGTCGTAAAAAAAAGAAACACCATTTTACGACGATGTGTAGTCGCAAATGTGGTAGAACATATTACGACTACAATGCTACGACTATATAGTAGCTATGTGGTAGTAAAATATTGGGAAAAGTTTTTTTAGCGGGCTTCTAAACCTAATTTCCCCCCTTCCCTCTCTCCCCCCACTCCTCTCTACGGCTATCCCCTCTTTCCCTCTCTCATCGAAACCCTAATTTGCAATGCCACACCACTCTTCTTCATCGCCACCTCCACTCTAACCATCGTCGACTCCTTCACCGTCACATCCTCCTCTCTAGGCCGCCCCTCTTCAGGCTGACTCTGCACCAACTTCGTGTCCTCTCCAGCCTGCCCCTCTCCAGGCCGCCCACGACCTCCTCGTCTCCAGGGTGCCCACGTCTGTGTCCTCCCCTCCAGGTCGTCCCTCTCCAGGGTGCCCACGAGGTGTGGAAATATTTGTTTCTCTTCTCATCTTACCATGTTCGAAAGTTGGTATCTTTATAGGGTATTATTGGGGTGTATTTTTATACATGATTCAGGCTTCTTACGGAGACAGATTTGTGGAAAGCCTCCTGATCTGCATATTCCATATATCCCCCAGCACGGTAAACCTTTTGAGTTTTTTTCTGTAGTGCTTTATTTCTACTGCACATTTCTACTTTGTGTATAGATATGCCCTTTTTTATTGGGCAATAATATTAGCATATGGCTACCACATTTGGGGGAGGTGTGTGTGTTGTCTGATATGGGACTGTCATCCTCGATGACATTGCCATGCAGCACAAAGAGAAAATACATTGGTTCCTTTAATCAGTCACATTCTTTTAATTCACATTATCCCCTGTATGATAATCACCCAAGACTGTGGCAGTGGGAAGCTCTTTATTCAGCAAATTCACAACTCAGTATCAATTTGGGACCCTGCAATTGCCATAAATATATTGATCGTCAATATAGTGTTAAACTGTGTTAAAATTACGAGATAAAAAATTTCAACTGGATCGCATGCTCTAAAAGGCAAGTGCCTTGGGTACAAACAAAATCCAATCCAAGACATGCACAGATACAGAGAACTTCTCATGCATTAACGATCAAGTAAGGAACATCAAATGTTACGTAGCTACTAGTGTGTAATGCCACTTAGGATGGGTGTTTTTTTAGTTTTTATGTATGAGAATCATTTCTCGATTCTTTTTCATGAGAAATGCACAATTCCATTAGAAGGAACGTCTTCAAAACTTCACACATGCGCACACACTCGGCATGCAGATGGAGACAACGACCATTTTTAGAAGACACGATGGGCACATAGGTGAGAGGACATGATGGCTCTAGATCAATGTTCTGTGCTAGAATACCTACTCTGCTTCCAATCATTAACGTTGGTCAATTAAGTGATAAGGTTAATTTGCAAAGGACTATTGCAATGTCCGGAGTCATGTTTACCCCACCGAGGTGATTTGTCAAGGATAGTCGGTTGCAACGACAGACAACAAGAGAATGCAGGGATTTTAGTAAAAATATTTACTGCTTCTGTGAAGAACTTGTCTGACTAAGCTCTACCCATCAACAAGATATCCTTTTCTTAAAGCCCCAAACTGAAATTTACAAGTCGCCATGGGACTAGGATAAAGAGCCGTACCAGCACAATAAGAAACACAATGGCCACTGAAGAGACTTACAGATCGACACTAAGACAACAAGCAAGATAAAAATTGATGTTACTCATAACTAGAATGTAAAATACGTCGGTCGCACCCTATTAGAACTGCTGAGCAAAATGGAAGTCGAAGCCTTCGAAACAAAACACCCAATCTCATTGAAGCTGCACGAAAAAAGTGCATACCAACTACAACAACACATGCACATAGTTACAGCCAGACACAAACACGATAAGGTAAACACATATAGTACATGTCCTCAACAGATTATCACATCACAATAATCTGTCATTATTTCTAACTACAAAACACGTACAACAGAGCCCGTAAAACATCAAGGCCTGATTTATGTGAAGGTTTTAATGCAAGCGAAACCATCATCAATACTAATGTATGTTATATATATTAGTATTGATGATTAACTAGTAAATACTCCAATGATATTTAAGTGAGCATAATCAGGATAATTAATCAATGATTAAGATAAGTTTGTAATACATAAGGACACGTATTCATGATTAACAACAATTAATCACTTGTTAGTAAAAATTATAGACATTGATGATAGATGGGCATAAGAAAAACAATGGGCGATGACAACATATATATCTCAAGATGACATGGCTTCTGTTAAGGAAGTCCGGTCGTCTGTTACATATTTACTCCTTTCAAATCCCTCTGGCCCGATGATAGGTATGATGAGTAGGATGCCACCTAGGGGGTAATATCCTAAAAGCATCTCCTCTCCATTCATTTTTAATCAGTTATCTTGTAGTCAACTATATTTCGTAAGTTTTGCTTTCTTTGAAGTTAGCAAGATTAGGAAGCTCAATTGGATCACATGCTCAAATTATGTGACTAATTACACATTTTGATTTCATTGTAGGTAGAGCAATGAGTGCAACAAGGGATTGGATGTATAACCGCATAGTGAATGGATCCATTTGCATGCCCTTTCTACTAGGTGTAGAGGGCTTTCTTAATCTTGCTTATGCCCAAGGAGATGGAATAGTTGATTTAGGCGGGAAGATAATTTGCCCGTGCATTCAATGTGGATTGATGAAGAAGCAATTTAGGGATGTTGTAGCAGAGCACCTATACAAGAAGGGTTTTGTCGATGATTACTCATGTTGGTATGCACATGGAGAGAGTCGAACAACTTACCAAGAGAGATCGCAAATTCCAGACAATCCTCTTATTGAGATGGTTATGGATGCAGCAGGTCCGGACTTTGACCCCTCATTAAGGGATTTTGAGGCTGAATTCAGTGGGGAGTCCAAAGAGTTTCTTGAATTGTTACAGAAGGCTGAGGAGGCATTATGGCCTGGTTGTACATCATTTTCTCTCCTATCTGTCATTACGGAGCTACTAACAATTAAAGCTGAGTACAACATGACTGATGCTAGTTTCAATGCCATGATTAAGATCATAAAGAGAATGCTTCCAGATGATAATGTTCTTCCAGGTTCCTATTACAAGGTAAAAGCCATGATGAGCACACTTGGCTTATCAGAAAAGTTAATTGATGCCTGCCCCAACCATCATATTATATACTATGGGGATAAATATAAGAATGAGACTGAATGCCCAGAATGTGGTGAACCTCGGTATAAACCAAATATGAAATCAAATGTTCCACAGAAGGTTCTCCGTTACTTTCCCATAGCACCACGTTTACGAAGGCTCTATTATTGCAAAGAAACAGCTAAAGATATGACTTGGCATGCAGATCATGTCCGTGGTGACTTTATGGAACATCCTTCTGACACAGCTTGTTGGAGAGCTTTGATGGAGTCATCTTCCACTTTTGCTATGGATAAGAGAAATGTTGTAATTGGATTGTCCACTGATGGATTTAATCCACATGGTCAGGGGAAAGATTACTCGTGTTGGCCAGTAATCATTACTCCATACAACCTGCCACCTTGGTTGTGTAACAAGAAGCAGTATATGTTTTTGACTTTACTTGTGTCTGGTCCAACCAATCCTGGAAAGTATTTGGATGTGTATCTCCGACCATTAGTCGATGAACTGAAGGAACTATGGGAGAGAGGCCAGGAGACTTATGATGCTATTAGTCGTTGTAATTTTCAGATGCGAGTGGGTTTATTATGGACAATTAGTGATTTCCCTGCATACGGAATGCTATCAGGATGGAGTACACATGGGAAAAGAAGTTGTCCATATTGCATGGAAAGTACTAAAGTATTTCAGCTTACGCATTGTCGAAAACCATGCTTCTTTGACTGTCATCGACAATTCTTGCCAAAGGATCATGTTTATAGGAAACAGAAGATGTCATTCAAAAGAAATACAATTGAAGATTCCGATCCACCGCCTAGATTGTCGGGACTTGAGATATTCAAGAGATTAATGGAGTTGAAGGGATCATATGATTTTGTTCAACCTCTTCCAGGTTTTGGAGATAGTCATAATGGGACTAAAATGAGCATGTTCTGGGAACTACCATATTGGTCTAATCTACTCATCAGACATAATTTAGATGTGACGCACATAGAAAAGAATGTATTTGATAATGTATTCAATACAGTATTGAATGTGACTAATAAGACAAAGGATACCGAGAATGCTCGCAGAGATCTTGTGAAAATTTGTGCGCGTCCTGAATTAAGCTTAATAGAATCTGAAGATGGTCGTGTTCATATGCCGAAGGCCAAATACTGCTTAAGTAGAGATCAAATAAAAGATGTTTGTCAGTGGGCAAGTAAATTAAAAATGTCAGATGGTTATTCATCAAATATACCCAAGCTTGTTGATTTGAAGAAAAATATATTTAAGGGAATGAAAAGTCATGATTGTCACGTTTTTATGGAACAATTATTGCCTCTCGCTCTTAGAGGTTTATTGTCGAAGGGAGTTCACGATGTCATAACAGAGTTGAGTAACTTCTTCAAATGCATATGCTCTGCCAAGTTATTAGCTGAAGATATGGCAATTCTTGAAGAAAGCGTGGTTATAATACTCTGCAACCTTGAAAAGATTTTTCCACCAGCCTTTTTTGACTCTATGGAACACTTAATGGTTCATCTTCCCTATGAAGCTAAAGTCGGTGGGCCAGTTAAGTACCATTCGATGTATCCATTTGAGAGGTACATGATATATTAAATTTATTCCATTATGTTTTTAATGTTCTGCTATCTAATTATGTATATTGACTTACCTATAGGTATATGTTTTTCTTAAAGAAAATGGTGCGCAATAAAAATAGGGTGGAAGGTTCAATAAGTGCGCAATACATTTCTGAAGAGGTAGCCAACTTTTGTTCCAGATATTTGTCGGACGACATTGAAACTGTACATAATCGTCCAATGCGAAATGAATTCAATGAAAGTGAAAGCGTATATGGTCTCTCAATCTTTCGTACACGTGGTCGGCCTTTGAAAAAAGGAAAGCTACGCATGATGAGCTCTCAGGAGAGAGAAGTTGCTGAGCTTTACGTTCTACATAATACAGACGAAGTGACACCTTTTGCGGAGTATGTATTTATATCACATTGTCTTCCGATTAGAATATATATATGTGGGTTAATTAAACTTTCTTTTGTATACAGGGAGTATAGGGATAAAATAATGACAGAGAATCCTTTATTTACTGATGATGAAGTGGTAGATAAATTTAGGAGAACATTCTCATCTTGGTTTAAAGAAAGAGTGAAGATTATTGATCCAGCCGATCATAAATTCAAGATTCTAAATGATCTTTCTCTCGGTCCCAATTATATGGTGATGTCGTATGGTGGTTTTTTAACTAATGCGTACAGATTTCATTGCTTGGACACGACCAACAGCTTAACTACATATAACTCCGGCGTTATGGTTAAGGGATCATGTTACGGTGAGGATAGCCTAAACTACTATGGGATATTGAATGAGGTGCTTGAGCTTGAATATAATATGCCATCCCCTAATAAACTCTTCTTATTTTCATGTGACTGGTACGATCCACAACATGGTGTGGTGGTTGACCATATACATGATATTGTGGATGTCATTCCTCGAAAGTATATTCGAAGATTTGAACCTTTTGTCCTTAGTTCGCAAGTTGATCAAATATGTTATGTACCGATGGTTGAGAAAAAGCAAAAAAGAGATGATCGTCTCACGGTATTGAAGAGGATGTCACGTGCTTATATCGATGATAAAGAACAATCAAATATGGATGATGCATCAACAAATTTGTTTATTTCAGAATATGAGCCACCCCAAAATGTTTCCATATACTATTAAAGTAAGAACCCTCTCGATTTTTATTTTTATTTTTTAATCTAAATTATTCATTTATATTTGTTTTTCTAATGATTATTGCATAATGATTTTCATACAGGAAATGCCTATGACACGCGGTCGAGGTCATAGGGGGAGCAGTTCACGCCAAGATGATCGTCGTACATTAGACCATCATACCCCAGAACCCAATGGTATATATAAATCTCATTATATATTATTATATTTTATGTTCAATTAATCAAAAATATTGTGACAGTTGAACACAATGACGAGGTTGCGAAGCTTGTCGCGTACATGCTTGAGAATGGTGTTGAAGTCCCTCCACAATATGCACATTATATTCCTCAAGCAGGAACACCTCCCAGTGTGACACGTAATCGCCAGCCGACCCCGCAGTCCTCAAGCCAACATCATAGCCCACGTGAGTCTCAGGGCCCTGCTCAACCTACTCGACCCTCTCGGCCTCTCCCACCTACTCATGATTTTATCAGTACACATGAGGCTCCACAACCTCAAGGCCCTCCTCCATCTAAAGACCCACGCAGAGTCTTGCAATTTCTTCGTGATGGGTATTTCCGACACACATGACTCATCATTTTTTAGGGAAAAAGCTTATTCACGGTCGAGCTTCATGTATAAATTTATTTCATAATTTTAAATACTTAGGTACACTTTTGATAATCAGCATGATGTCGCTCAAGCACTTAGTAAGGCCTTTCGCTCTATGCAAGATTGCTCTGATTACAGATGGAGTTACATGACTCCAGATGAGCAAGAGAGAATTTTGAATGGTGTGATGAATCTCCATTTCATCACCTTTATTCTATCATTTTGGCCTTAAAAACCCCAGCAAATGCATGTAAACAGCATTAATTTGGACATAATAGCATTCATTATTCATTTGTATTTATTATACATTAAATAAGGTTTTTAATGCCAAAATTATAGAATAAAGAGAAGAAAAGAAAAAGGAATAAAATATTGCAAATATTTTATGACCCTAACCCCGAGACCAAGTCCAGAATGGAATTGGTCGACAAGGAATAAAGTAGGGGGAGATAAGGGCCAATTATACAATAAATATCTCATTTATTCATTCATCCATTTATGCATTTTTGACACCTATTTTGAACATAACTATTTATTCCTCAAATAAAGAAACTGTGTTCATGAAAGTCGTAGATAATAATGTAAATAAAAATACAAAATTGAGTTTGTGTAAATATAACACTCAGTGTACATTTTATACACAGAATAAAAAGCCAAAATCTCAACTTCACAGACCCATATCTTGCAAATAAAAACTCCAAATCACCCAAACTCACCTTTAATTGTATATAGCATCTCATAAACTATTTTATAAAATTGATCTCATAATTTTTGGAGTCCATCTGTGAAAGTTAGGTTTTTGGCCCTCCTTGTATATAGACCTGATTAAAATATTCATTTTATTCAATCTTTAGTATTCCTATAAATTTGCATTTTTATATATATCTTGTAAATAATGTATATAATACATGTATATATTGAAATTTGAATAAAACCAAAAAAGAAGTTGTAAAAATAAAATAAGTCTATGAATCTATAGACAAAATACCTATACTACCTGTATGTGCATAAATAAGAGGAAAAGCATTCTTTTATTCTTTATTCTTTTATATTTTTATAATAATGTATATATTATATGTGTCTTATTAAAAATACAAATCCTTAATAAAAACACATAAAATTAATTAAATAAATACAATGTGTATAATATATAGGTAAAGTACCTATATATATACTTAGAAATACATGGACCTATTTATTTAAAAATACAAATAAACTTATAAAAATCAAACAAAAATACCTTTATACTCACAAAAATAAATTATAAATTTATAAAATAAGCCAAGAAAATAACAAAAGAAAATAAATAAATTAAAAATAAAATATCCAAAAATACATGTAAATACATACATATACACATTACTAAAATAAAACTACAACAAAACACCTCGAAAAAATAAATAAAAATCATAAAATAATACTACATGAAATAATACACATTTTCTATTTTATAGGAAAAAAATAATAAAATCATTTACTATGCCAAATAATTCAATTTCGCGAAATATTCCCTATTCTGTCTTGTAGCGGGCTGAGGTGGACCAACCCAATCCCTCCGCGCGTTGACCCCCGGTCAACTGGACCTCCAGGCGTCTGACTTCACGCAACCTGTCTTTTCCCCGATTTCCGCCATTTTTCCCGCCTGGCTCAGTGAACCATCGCACTCGCTTCCTTCACAAGAGTTGTCCTCTGATCATCCATGATGCCCGCCAAGATCATAGATCAATCTGATACTCATTGGTTTAATCAATAATCGCCGGTCAATAAGGCCACTCGTCAATGTCTATAAATAAAAAGCTCCGCCTTCCTCCTCGAATTCGGCCATTTTCACTCCACCAAAACGCCTTGTTCCTGCTCCTGGTGTGTTCCTCGTGACAGGAGGAGTCGCCCAGCACCTCGACTTGGCCGGAGGTCGGAGAAGTTTTGACGCGGTGGTGCTCCGGCGACCACCCTGCTCCCTGGCGGCCCCCAGGTATAAGAGTTGTTCTTTCTTGCTTAGTAGTTAGGTTTTAGTATTAGCTTTAATTCCAGTCCTTAGGTTAGCATTTAGATGATTGGCTTAGGCCAAAATCCGAAATTCGAAGTTCGCCGGAGCTGAGCTCCAGCGACTTCCCCACTGTGATCCTATCTGTCTCCGACCGCCTAAATCGCCTCATCTCCATCCCCTTCGAGTTCTCCATTAAATGCACACACTTGTTCAACCCAGGACCCCAGGTCTTGGCGAATCGGAGCTCCTCCTCCGCCCTTCGTCGGAGCTCCTCCGTTCCACCTCATTTTGCTGCACAGCTTCAACCTTCTTGGTCGAGGAGCATCCCCTCGAGCCATGCTATCTTCCTGTGCAGGTCTGGTGCGCAAATAAGCACCCTGAGGCGAAATCAAGTCACGCCGGAGGTACCTGGAGCCCCACTTCTTCTCCGACCTCGCGAGGGTGCTCCAGTGTACCTCTGGTCGATCCAACACCTCCGGACGACAGAGGAACCTTCCAGGAAGCTTTTGGGACATCGTGGAGCAGTGATGGACGGCGGAGGTGCGAGATCCAGTCGGGAGAAGCTCGCTCAGGCGAGCGTTCTTCCATGTTCTTCCAGGCGCCCTCTCCGCCGTTGGATGAAGATGAAGGTCCCAGATTAGAAGGGAGCCGTTGGATGGAGCCCCGCAGCAACCGTCAGATCACCTCAAGTGATCTAATCCCAGCCCTCCATCGGCGAAGCGGCATCGGCTCACGTGGAGGCGCCACGTGTCAAGTAAATGAAGATCAGCCGTCGGATGAAACGCCTCTTTTGGGGGTAAATTGCAAAAACCATCCCCCGCCTTTTTGTATTTAAAATTTAATTCTGTAAATATTTTAGCACGTTATAAATAAAATGTAAATTTTGTAGAAAGGACCCTGAGTTTATAGTATTTGCATTTAGGTCCTTCCGCGCCTCACGTGCAGTCCCACGTGAGGCGCGTGAAATTTTGCATGTAGACCCTGGCGGTTTTTGAATATTGTAATTTGATGCCGAAAATTAAAATAAATGTTTATTTCAGTATGTATTTTTGCACTGAAGCCCCTGTAACTTATTTTATTTGCAAAAATACCCCTGCCAGGCTTAATTACTTTTGGTGTCTTTATCTATTTATTAAAAATACCTATTAGGCTTCTAAAAATCCACAAAAATTAGGATAGATGCTCCATGCCATGCTTGTTCACGCCCATATTTTAGTTTGCATTTTTTGCATTTTTTCCTGATTATTAAAAATGAAAAAGAAGCCATTTTTGTACTGTCTAAATTAGAAAATACAAAAAAAATAGAAAATGTTTTTGAAAAATTCCAAAAAAAATTATATATGATCTAATTATATATATATTGAGTCCAGAAAATGAAAAAACCTAAAAAAATGAAAAAGAAAAAGATAAAAATCATAAAACCCCAAAAGCAACATAAAAATTAGAAAAACTCTTTAAAAACCCTAAAAATACATTTTTCTCTTTTATAATTATCTATATATTATTATTAATATGTGAAAATTAATTTGGGCAATTTTGGGTATTACTTGATATTTATAAAACCCAAATTATATGCGGCTATTCATTTAGTCCTATATTGTGGACATTTTTGAATTGAAAAATACATAAAAAATAGAAATATAAAAAAAATAATAATAAAAAAAATTTTAAAAAAAATATATATGTCTATATATTAAGTTTGTATGTTAGATATATATACCTATTCTATATTACTTCTCTCTCTCTCTCTTCCTATATATATATATGTCTCTTTATATATATATAGTATATCTATTTATATAATTAATAAAAAAAAGTATAAAATATAAAATCAAAAAAAATGATAAAAACAAAAATATAAAAAAATAAATTAAAAAAAAATATATATATATATATATATATAAAATTAAAAACCCACATAAAAACAAGCTTCACACATGGATGACTTGGTGATACATCTAGGCTACGCATTTTGTATTGCTCTCTGTGGTTCGACCTCTACATGCTTGTCACTATACATTTTGTTGTAGAGTAATAAAAATTAATTCACATTTATTTTTTTGGACTTAATTGATACATTCTTGCTTTGTGGGTTAATTGTTGATTGACCCCAGGATTTGGTTGGTCGACACTACGACTGTGCTCCCGCCTTGTGTGGAACACAAGACCGGTCGGTCCTGGGGGGCCATCAAATGGCGCCGTTGCCGGGGAGCAATGAGCATAGCCTACGTTATTTTTGTCATTCTTGTGTGCATTTTTGATTCATAATTGATGATATTTTGTGAGCAGCTATTTTATTGCCATTAATCACTGTGCTTCATTGATCCATTCCTTGTGATTATCTTTATGTGCTCTATAATTGATTGATTCGAGCTATTCTAACACACTCTTTTTGTGACTTTGATGCGAGGGTCCGCCACGCAAGGATGGCTTCTTAGGAGGCCAATGCAGCCAAGCTTGGAGGAGGATGGTCTTCCCTTCGCATGACCATCAGGAGAGAGTATCAAGGAAGCAAGGAGATGTGGGTTAGATAGGCTTAGAACACTTAGGATTATCTCTGTAATTTTTGGTGAGAGAGAGACAATTTTGGCATGTAATAATTAACAGGACTCTACTCTTCACAATGAGGTCCAGTGCCCGGGTGTCTGTTCACCTGGGGGCCTCATCGTTGTTTTCCGTGATTTCTACCGCCTTCTTTCCTTTGTTTTCCGCTGTTTTGTGCTTTTCGCCTTTATTTTACTTTGTTCTGTGTGCTTGGAGCCCCTAGATATAGGTTGCTTGACTCGGTAGCTAGGTCCAAACATTAATAAGAATGCATGTTCCTATAGTCTACTTCGTATGGAGCTAGTCAAACTTAAACAGCTAAGTCATTTATCTCTTAACCCACGTGCCGTGAGCGAGCCCCATCAAGCGCTACTCCTAAACTCGAGTGTGTCGAGAAGAGGAGGGGTGAGCCAAGACCGGACCCTTAGGTTAAAGATGAATGACCAAGCTTATGGTTCTTCACGTTAATAGCAGCTAATGTTTAGGGCGATTTTGACGAATGCACACCGCCATGTAGATAGTTTTAAAAATTCTGTTTTGCATACCACATGGAGAGAGCTGGGATGCACTGTAAGTCTTCTAACTCAGCATGCATCATTCGGTTCAATGGTGAGATTTCCATCATAGAACCACTTGCATGGCTTTTCCGCTATCTCCCTCTGATTTTGAGCACCTAGGACTTAAATGAAAATCTACAAAAACGTTAGGCGCTGTTATGAAAACAGATCCAAAAAAAGTGAAAACCCAAAAATTAAAACAAGGGGACTGCTAAATAAACTTTGACCTTAATTAAAATCTGTAATGGACTATCCTTGTACCGGGTTCATAAAGCCCTCATTGTTTTCAGGTACTTTGGAGGGGGACCAAAACCCTACTCCCTCGAGCGAGTGCGACCCCTAAGGATTAGAGCCCAAAAACCCAGTCTGCAACTGCCTTGTGTATCGCCTGGATTTCCGAAGTAATGGCGCTTCTATCGTACGTAGGCGAGTAGGACTTGGTCACCAATGGTGACTCTCTGTTGTGAGAGCATCGACCCTGTCCGAAGTATTGAGCATAGGCCACGCCTTCACGGGGGTGTCTGTCTCATCGTCCTGCGTCCGAGTAGGTTCTTGCACGCTCACGGGTGATTCCGTTGCGAGCGAGAACCGAAGTATTGGTTTCGCCTATCGGCTTCCTCTCTCTTTTCTTTGGCTGAGTAGGGATCCAGGAAGGGTTACAAGGACTCCAAAAAGTACAGACTACAGGTTACACAGGAGGAGGACAAGTACGGGATACTCTTCCGGCAGTACTCTCTCTCCTATAGGGTAGCGTACTAAGGACTTGTTATAAGAAATGCCTGAAAAATCACAACTCTAAAAATGAAAAGATAATAAATAGCCGAGCTTTCACGGCTTCACATGGCGCGAGTTGGTGAACCCGATTTTGTCTTGTGTTTGTATGGATCTAGATTAAGGTTCAAAGATCAAAGTCCCGCGCCTTTGCGCCAATTCTGTCATGTCTTCCTTTGACCACCCCGCTCAACCGAGCCTTTCTACTGTTTTACACTCCTTTTTGTTCCTCGTTGACCATCGTATCGTTCTTCCAAAATCCGATATTCTCTTGTGCTCCGTGAAGTTGATCCATGGATGGTCTCGTCGGGACCATGCCGACACCTACATCGATTCCATGGACTCACCTTCGCCAATAATTTCGAGGCGATTCCCGAGAACTGATCCGGACTTTGCGGATCGGACTCCAGACTCCTCGTTTTCTACCTTTCTCTTGGCCACCCAATAAACTGGGATCACTTTTGTCCCACTACCGCCGTTGTGAATGGGAGTCGATTACAGTCTACATCACTTTTCCATTCACAACACGCTGGGGTTGACTTAAGCTCCAGCCTCATCACGACAGCTGAGTATTTATGGCAAGTGATCTGATTCGGACCGTCTCATTATGCAGATAGAAGCCAGCGCGAGCCCTGGAGACTACTCCGGAGTTCATCTCTTCCGACTCAGACCCTGACATGGCGCCAGGAGGAAAGGGCAAGGGTCAGCAGCCACCCACACCAGAGGGACAGATGCCAGATCAGAACCAAGTCAATGCACAGTTACTGGCATCTATCCAGGCTATCCAGCAGCAGCTGACTGAGCAGGCCCTTACGCAGACCGCTTTCCAAGATATGTTGAATGATGTGATTAACCGAGACGATGGAGGAGGAGGCATAGGCAGAGGAGGCAGGAGAGGAGGAGATGGAGGTGGAGACGGTGGTGACGACCCCAATGATGATCCTGAATTCCAACCACAGCCGAAGCCAACACTCAAAGAAACATACAATCCAGGAGACAGCCAGATGACCGAGTGGATTCTCATCCCACCGGTACACGCTCACTTCGAGCTGAAACCCCAATTCATAGCCCTTCTCCCTGCATTCCATGGCAACACCAATGAAGAGCCATACATTCACCTGCAGCAATTCTCCCGCATTTGCCGCACCACCCACTATCCGAATGTCCCCCTGGACATTGTAAAGATGACGGCTTTCCCCTTCAGCCTACAGGATAAGGCCCTTTATTGGGTCAATCATATGGGGAAGGTTGTGACGACCTGGGAGGAGCTAAAGTCCGCCTTCTTGCACAAGTATTACCCTCTGGGTCGACTCAACCAGATGCGGGCCCGTATCAGTAATTTCTCCCAAGGACCCCACGAGTCGATACATGAAGCATGGGAGAGATTCACTGATCTGCAGGAGAAGTGTCCCCATCATGATATTCCGAAGACCAGCTTGGTTCAGCATTTCTTTGGGGGACTGAACATTGAAAGTCAAAGGCTCGTAGATGCAGCATGTGGGGGCTCACACTTCAATAAGGATGAAGATGTCGTCTGGCAGATCTTTGAAGAAATGACCGAAGGAGAGGCCGCCCTCTCTTCATCCAAGGCTTATCAGAAGCAACCCCAGATCCTTCAAAAGCAAGTGCACATGGCAGCATCTAAGGAATTAGAGAGAGATGAAAGCTCCAACCTCAGCATCATCGGGGGACATCTCTCTAAAGTTGACATTATCGAGAAGCGATCAAAAGATCTGGAAAAACTCGCCTTAATCGAGAAGAGGACCCAGAGTTTGGACAAACTGGATCACATCACCAAGCAGCTAGAACTGCTGGTAGGCACCATCAATTCTGTTCAGTCGGCAGCACCGCTCGAAGCTCCAGCTGAGAGAAAAGACGAGCAACCACCGCTACACCAGCCTCAGCCAAGCCAGCAACCACCGACAGTTCAGCACGTGTACTACGTGCAGGCACCTGATCAGAGCCAGCCGCAACAGCAGATGGTTGTGTACCAACCAGAGTTTATCTCAGACACCGATTCAGTGTTCCCGCCACCACCCCTGGTCCAGGAAGTTAATGGGGTTTGGACTAATGATGCACAGCCGACCCGTCCTCAGGGACATCTCCAGGGTCAGCCATTTGCCAACCGGCAGTACCACCAACCTCAGGGTGGTCGTTTTGGGCACCCCTCTCAGCAACACCAGCAGCCTCCTCAATTCGCACATCAATGGAGGCAGAATTTTCCGTATCAGCAGCAGTATCGCCATCCGCAGCCGTATCACCAATACACGGCTGCTCAGCCTCAGTCATACCAGCAGTATCCCTCTCCGTCCTACCAACAACTTCAACTTCCTGCTCCACCACAGCAACACCATCAGCAGCCTCCCCACCCATCTAACCAACAGCAGCGTGGTATGCACGCTGCATCTTCTGATGTGCCCCCAGCTAATCCCACCATGGAGTGTCTAGCCCAGCTTGTCCAAGGGCTAGCGGAGATGACTAAGCGGCTTGATGACCTAACCGCCACTCGCACTACCATCCCGGCGCAGGTCGAAGCCAACCCCAACAATTTCAAGAAGAAGGAGCAGGTAGAATGTGATGTCCAGTCCGCGTGTGATAATGATATTACTGCTTTTTCTAATGCTGTTACTCTCAGGAGCGGTAGGGCCTTGCCTCCGCCTGCTACCAGATATGGGGTGAATAAAGAAACAGGTGGATCGTCATCTTCCGCATCAGCCGTACCAGCTCCAGGGGCGGGTGAGGAGGAAGAGGAAGGAGAAGCCAGTCCAGCCGTCGTGCATTGCCAGAAGCAATTCCAGCCAAAAATACAAAAAAATCCGCAAAAACAAAAACACCAAAAAGAAGCCTGTAGCAGAAGTGAAGCCGCGCCAGCCTTGGAGGAGCCGCCAGCAGCAGCCGATCCTGTGCCAGCCGATGGAGCCACTGTTACCCTTTTTGATCGCCCAGCAGCACCAACAGAGTTAAATCCAGCTTGTACGCCTTTTTGTAGTCCGGATGTACAACATTCTGTGGGCGATAATCTTGATGTAAATAAGAACTCTAATTTCCCTGCCAGTAATGTGAATATTCCTTTTCCTCATGCAATACAAAAATCCAAAAAAATGGCAAAAAGAAAAACTGCATTGTCTGATCCTGGTGTTGTAGATATTTTGGATAAATTGACTGTTGAGATTCCCTTGTTAAAGGCCGTGGAATACATGCCAGCTGTGAAGAAAGGATTGAAAGAGGCATGTACTAACAGACGTCGCCCAGCACAAGACAACAGACGCCGAGAGGTAGAAAAACACGTTCTGTCCATGGCCACAGTTGCAGCTATCACCAACCTCCCCCAGAAAAAGCAAGACTCAGGAGCACCTCTGATCAGTTGTGTGATCTTCGATCAGGTCTTCGAGCGTACTCTTCTTGACAGTGGTTCTTCCATCAACCTTCTACCCTCGTCCATAATGCAAGAATTCGGGCTGGGACCGCTCAAGCAGACACGAATGATCCTTCAGTTCGCTGACCGATCCGTTAAGCGGCCCCGCGGTTTGTTGGAAGATGTGATAGTTACCGTGCAGGATATGAAATTCCCAGCCGACTTTGTAATCCTTGATATGAACTCTCCTGCACCACTGCTCCAGACTCCTATCATCCTCGGCAGACCATTTCTCCGTACTTCAGGCGCCGTGGTTGACTACGGGTCTGGAAAGATCACCTTCAGCTCGAAGACCCAGCGAATCACCATCAACATGAACAAGGAGCAGAACGCCACACTTGATGAGAGTCAAGCAGCATCAGAAGCAGACTGTGAGTTTATTGCAGAGATCAGAGATCCAGAGTTATCATTGGACGATCCATGGACCCAAGAAACCCTCACTCTTGAGGAGGACTTGGAAAGCACGGTCAGCATAGGCTCCGATGAATTGTGGGAGACAGATTCTCAGATGCAGGCGCATCTTCTTGAGCATTCACTCCAGACCGAACATAATCAGCTCACCGCAGAACCGTTCGGTACATCACTGGGATCTCAACAGGATGTTGAGGATGGTAACAGTCTCAAAATACATTCCACCACCAGCATGGTATCAGAAGTGACCGGTAAAGGGGACAGACCGAAACCAGAACTCAAGCCACTTCCTGCAGGCCTGAAGTATGCTTTCCTTACGGGTGAAGAACACATGCATCCAGTTATCATCAGCAGTAGGCTGAATCTGGATCAAGAATCTCGACTTCTCGAGATTTTAGAAAAGAACCGCAAGGCACTTGGTTGGAGCGTATCAGACCTCCGAGGGATAAATCCAGCTCTGTGCTCACACCATATCTATCTAGAAGACGATGCCAAGCCGTCCCGCGAATTTCAGAGAAGGCTAAACCCTAACCTTCGGGACGTGGTAATGAAAGAAATCACAAAGTGGTGTGATGCAGGCTTCATTTATCCCATCTCCGATTCAAAGTGGGTAAGCCCCCTGCATGTAGTTCCCAAGAAATCCGGGCTTACTGTGGTCACAAATGAAAAAGGAGAGGAGATTTCAACTCGGGTACCGACATCCTGGCGGGTGTGTGTTGACTACCGCCGCCTAAATGCAGCAACCAAGAAGGACCACTTTCCCTTGCCATTTATTGATCAAGTCTTGGAGAGATTAGCAGGCAAGGAGTTCTTCTGCTTCCTGGACGGGTACTCCGGGTACAACCAAGTGGTGATCGCCCCTGAGGATCAAGAGAAGACTACCTTCACTTGCCCGTTCGGCACCTACGCCTTCAAGAGGATGCCCTTTGGATTATGCAATGCACCCGCAACCTTCCAAAGATGCATGCTAGCGGTCTTCGCCGAAATGGTAGGCAGTTTTCTCGAGGTGTTCATGGATGATTTCTCCGTCTATGGTGATAGTTTCGATTCTTGCCTCGAGCACCTAGACAGAGTGCTTCAGAAATGCCGGGAAGTCAATTTAGTGCTCTCATGGGAAAAGAGCCACTTTATGGTCACAGAGGGTATTGTGTTGGGTCATGTCGTTTCCAAACGTGGCATGGAAGTCGACCCAGCCAAAGTGGATGTCATTTCAAACCTGCAGCCACCTCAGTCAGTAAAGAATGTGAGGTCATTCCTGGGGCATGTGGGATTTTACAGACGATTTATCAAGGACTTCAGCCGCATTGCCCGACCTCTGACGGAACTTTTGTGCAAGGAAACAGAATTTCTTGTTGATCAGCCAGTCCTCCTTGCCTTCAATCAATTGAAGGAGCTTATCACTCAGGCTCCAATCTTACAGCCTCCAGACTGGACTCTTCCATTTGAAATAATGACCGATGCGTCAGATTTTGCAGTCGGAGCTGTTCTAGGGCAGAGGAAAGATAAGGCGCCCTATGCCATTCACTATGCCAGCAGAACATTAGATGAAGCTCAAAGAAATTATACAGTAACAGAGAAAGAACTGCTGGCTATGGTTTTCGCCTTAGAGAAGTTCAGATCCTATCTGTTGGGGTCAAAGGTCACAATTTTCACAGACCACTCTGCTATTCGATACCTACAGCAGAAGAAGGATGCCAAGCCCAGACTGATTCGTTGGATCCTTCTCCTCCAGGAATTCGATCTGGAAATTAAGGACAAACCTGGAGTTCAGAACGTGGTAGCAGATCACCTCTCCAGAATAGAGCAGCATGACTCTCCTTTGAGCAACACACCTATCACAGAGACCTTCCCTGACGAAGCTATCTTAGCCGTGGATGCCCTCCCTTGGTATGCTGACATTGTAAATTACCTCGCCTCTGGGGTAATACCTTCGGATTGGACGAAGAATCAGAAGAACAAATTCATGTCGACCATCCGCTTTTACCAGTGGGAAGATCCCCTTCTATTCAGGGAAGGAGCAGATTGTATTTGGCGCAGGTGCATTCCTCAGACGGAGCAATCCAGTGTCCTCGAGCATTGTCATTCACTCGAATCTGGTGGGCACCATTCTGGAGATCGTACGGCAGCGAAAGTATTGCAGTGTGGCCTCTGGTGGCCCACTTTATGTAAGGATGCAGCAGAATTTGTTAAAAGATGTCTTGATTGTCAGCGACTGAAAGGAACACTCACTGCCAAAGACTCAATGCCTCTAAAAATCATTCAGATAGCAGATGTTTTCGATGCATGGGGCATTGACTTCATGGGACCTTTCCCTAACAGTCAAGGTTTTGAGCACATCCTTCTTGCCGTAGATTACGTGAGTCGTTGGGTTGAAGCTATCCCCGCCCGAGCCGCCGACAGCAAAACAGTTTGCCAGTTTCTGAAGAAGAACATCATTTCGCGGTTTGGGATACCGAAGATTCTCATATCCGACGGGGGTAGTCATTTCATCAACAAAGAGGTCAAGAAGTTAACGAAGGAGTACAGCATCGATCACCGCGTCGCATCTCCTTATCATCCGCAGACCAATGGCATGGCGGAGTTATCCAATAGAGAAATCAAGACTATATTGCAGAAACTTGTTAGGCCAAACAGAAAAGACTGGTCTCAACTCTTGGACTCAGCTCTTTGGGCTTACCGTACGGCCTACAAGTCTCCCTTGGGCATGTCGCCCTACCGTCTTGTGTATGGAAAACCATGTCATCTGCCCGTGGAATTAATTCACAAATCCCTTTGGGCAATTAGTAATTGTAACTTGGACTCACGAAAAGGTGGTCAGAAGCGAAAGGATGATCTGAACAGGCTCTTGGAATTCCGAGACTGCGCATACGATAACACCTTGATGTACAAAGAGAAGGTGAAACGCTGGCATGACCGGCACATCAGACGAAAGACCTTCGATGTTGGGCAGAAAGTGTGGTTGTTTGATGCAAAGTTGCGGATATTCCCAGGTAAATTAAAAAGTAAGTGGACAGGGCCATTTCGAGTATGGGAAGTGCGTGACAATGGAAGCATTGCTATATCAGAATTGTCCCCTGACGCACAGCCCTTCGTCGTCAACGGCCAACTACTGAAGCCTTACTTGGAACCAGATTCATTCTTGGCCGTCGTTGACTCTATTCAGTTAGTGCACCCCGAGGATATCTCTACACCTCCTGCAGCACCAAAAGATTCAGACGATGTACTCCAACCATTATTGCTCTGATTTTCTTCTTTTCTTCTTTTCTTCTTTTCCTTATCTATTTTCTTTTTCTATCTAAAACGTGCCGCCTTTGTAGACAGTTCTCTATACTTAGGACGTACTTGGTCCTAAGTATAGGGGGGGTGAGCACCTAGGGTTCTTGATTTCTGTTCGATCCTCTCCATTGTCTCCTCTTCTTGTCTATACTTAGGAGTATCTTACCCTAAGTATAGGGGGAGACAATCTGAGTACGATCAGTGTATTCTCACCCTTGACCCTCCCCGCTTTGTAAACAGTCTGCTATACAAAGGATTCTTTGATCCTAAGTATAGGGGGGACGGTCAACTTCTCATTCATTCATTTCGTACTTATTCTTTAGATCTGTCTATACGCAGTACGAGTTATGTCTTTGCTTTTTCCTTTCGATCTATGAGGACATAGCTCAAGCTAAGTATAGGGGGGTCGTATATACTGTGTATATACTAAAAGCCATAACTCATACTGAAAAATAAAATATCACTACAACACAAAATAAAATGTAAAAAGTAGCTTTATAATAATAAAAGATGATTGTGAGTTCCTCAGACCCATTGTAATTATACTGACTAGTAAGTCAGAGAAGTGTTTTACGAAACGTTTTTTGAAAAATCTTGTGAAAGTTGTTTGAAAATAGCGTGAACAAGTATTCAACGATTGAAAAGATTAGTTTGTGTGTAAAACCTATTTTCTTTGAGTGAAAGCAAAATATGTGGAAATTAGTGTGCAAATGATTGTGAAAAGTTGATTGTCAAAAAAATTGTTTTGAAAAATCTATCTGTGTTGTGTAAAACATTTGTAAAAGGGTTTTCAAATGCGTGTACATGTTACAAAAATTATTTTGGACTAGAGTTTTCGAAAACCCTTGTGAAAATGTTTCTCGAGTAAGTCTGAGGAATTTGCACAAAAATCTTTCATTTGTAAATAAGGAATAAGCCAAATAAAGTTTATAAGAACAGAACCATACTATACGTCAAAGACAATTTTTCTTCTCTTGTACCTACTGATTAATAAATCAGATACCTATACAGTATGATTTGAAAAATAGTGTGACCAGTTTTGGAAAATTTGATGTGAAATGATTTCAAATGCGTGAAACTGTGTTGATTGCAAAATTTTTTCTTTGTGTGAAAGAAAGGATTTCAAAAACCTATGTGCAAATGTTTTGAAAAATGCTTGTCAAAATTATTGCGAAAAATGTACATATAGTGTGAAAATTCTTTGCAGAAATAGTTTTCAAATGCGTGTAAATGATGGCAAAAATTATCGTGTACTATAGTTTGCAAAACTAGTTTCAAAACTAAGAACTGAAGGATAAGATCACTATTACAAATACCTGTAAATAAGAAATAAAGTACATAAAATTCTTTCTCAACAACCTAAATAAACTATTCCATGTAAAGTCTGTATAAATTCATATATTTTGTAAATAAAGCAGTACGCCCGTGTAAATAATGGTAGATACTCTTTGTATGTGTCAAGCTCTTATTTTGCTTGCAAAAATTCTTTGTGTAAAGATAATCTTTGATTCTTTTTAAATCCTCTGTGTAAAATTGCATCATTCATTGTGCATAGCATAAGCATACCATGCATACTCTTTTTGAGTGAGCTTGATGATTGAATCAGTCTAATAAAGTCTCAGAGTGGAGCTCGGTTGGACCTTACTGCACTTAACTGCACTGGAACCTTATGGGAACTAGGTTTAAGGTACTTCAGGTCCAGTCAGACTTAATTCTTTGAGAAAGCAGGGCTGGGTTCAAGACACCTCAGTGGACTAACTAGAACTTTTCGAAACACACGCATGGCTCTTGTCGGCCGTGACCTAACTTGGACACCTGCACCTTTCACATAGCTCTCCATGGATGAGGTGGCGAGGAGGCAGTTTCCTTTGGCTTGGGGTAGCATATGAGGGTAGTACTTCTAGGCGGAACCTCTCTTCTTCTTATAGTGAAGGAAGTGCACCTCAACTTGGTCTAGTGGTGATGAAGTCTAAAGACAGAAGCCGTGGGTTGCAATAAAGCTTCAAAAGAGGGATAGTCTACTGGCTCAAGAGGAAAATTTCTTGTATATATGCTGCACCATGTAGATATGTTGTACAGATGCAATTGAAAAAAAAAATATTGCAAAAAGGAACTCCAAAAAAGTGGTGGGTCGGATTGAAAATTTAATAACCCCACCGGAGTGTATATAGTTCAATAAAGCAAAAGCTTATGTTATCCATGTTTCATCTCATGAAGCTTGCAGCGGGAGACTCGGCTACACTGGCTGAGCTTCCAAAAGTCTATACTTCTTCCCCCTCTTCTTGAGCCGGTTGCACTTGAACTTAGAAGGGAATACCCCGCTTCTTGAGGAAAGAGTTGCTAGACCGAGGCCTTAGAGTTACCAAGTTGGGGGAGGTTGTTTCTTTGTCACTTCTGAGGTGGGGAGCTACATATCACTTACACTGTGCAAGTCAGCTTCATAGTTATAAGAGTTTGCGTATGATGTAGACTAGTTCTGACCCGGCTATTGAGATGGGTTGAACCGAGTTCTGTGATTATCGAAGGCTGTTGTGTTTTAAAGTTGGTTCCCGACTAGGTTCCACACACATCCACACCTAAGGTCTGACAGGAGCTCCAATCTCAGATTTTGTAAAGACATGCATTGCACTGAAAGCACCCCTATTCACTCTATCTTCCTTTCATTTTCCTTTTTCTTTCCTTTATTCTTTTTGTACTTATTGCATAATTCCTTGCTAGGGACTAGCAACGGCAAGTATAGGGGGGTGATGAATCTCCATTTCATCACCTTTATTCTATCATTTTGGCCTTAAAAACCCCAGCAAATGCATGTAAACAGCATTAATTTGGACATAATAGCATTCATTATTCATTTGTATTTATTATACATTAAATAAGGTTTTTAATGCCAAAATTATAGAATAAAGAGAAGAAAAGAAAAAGGAATAAAATATTGCAAATATTTTATGACCCTAACCCCGAGACCAAGTCCAGAATGGAATTGGTCGACAAGGAATAAAGTAGGGGGAGATAAGGGCCAATTATACAATAAATATCTCATTTATTCATTCATCCATTTATGCATTTTTGACACCTATTTTGAACATAACTATTTATTCCTCAAATAAAGAAACTTTGTTCATGAAAGTCGTAGATAATAATGTAAATAAAAATACAAAATTGAGTTTGTGTAAATATAACACTCAGTGTACATTTTATACACAGAATAAAAAGCCAAAATCTCAACTTCACAGACCCATATCTTGCAAATAAAAACTCCAAATCACCCAAACTCACCTTTAATTGTATATAGCATCTCATAAACTATTTTATAAAATTGATCTCATAATTTTTGGAGTCCATCTGTGAAAGTTAGGTTTTTGGCCCTCCTTGTATATAGACCTGATTAAAATATTCATTTTATTCAATCTTTAGTATTCCTATAAATTTGCATTTTTATATATATCTTGTAAATAATGTATATAATACATGTATATATTGAAATTTGAATAAAACCAAAAAAGAAGTTGTAAAAATAAAATAAGTCTATGAATCTATAGACAAAATACCTATACTACCTGTATGTGCATAAATAAGAGGAAAAGCATTCTTTTATTCTTTATTCTTTTATATTTTTATAATAATGTATATATTATATGTGTCTTATTAAAAATACAAATCCTTAATAAAAACACATAAAATTAATTAAATAAATACAATGTGTATAATATATAGGTAAAGTACCTATATATATACTTAGAAATACATGGACCTATTTATTTAAAAATACAAATAAACTTATAAAAATCAAACAAAAATACCTTTATACTCACAAAAATAAATTATAAATTTATAAAATAAGCCAAGAAAATAACAAAAGAAAATAAATAAATTAAAAATAAAATATCCAAAAATACATGTAAATACATACATATACACATTACTAAAATAAAACTACAACAAAACACCTCGAAAAAATAAATAAAAATCATAAAATAATACTACATGAAATAATACACATTTTCTATTTTATAGGAAAAAAATAATAAAATCATTTACTATGCCAAATAATTCAATTTCGCGAAATATTCCCTATTCTGTCTTGTAGCGGGCTGAGGTGGACCAACCCAATCCCTCCGCGCGTTGACTCCCGGTCAACTGGACCTCCAGGCGTCTGACTTCACGCAACCTGTCTTTTCCCCGATTTCCGCCATTTTTCCCGCCTGGCTCAGTGAACCATCGCACTCGCTTCCTTCACAAGAGTTGTCCTCTGATCATCCATGATGCCCGCCAAGATCATAGATCAATCTGATACTCATTGGTTTAATCAATAATCGCCGGTCAATAAGGCCACTCGTCAATGTCTATAAATAAAAAGCTCCGCCTTCCTCCTCGAATTCGGCCATTTTCACTCCACCAAAACGCCTTGTTCCTGCTCCTGGTGTGTTCCTCGTGACAGGAGGAGTCGCCCAGCACCTCGACTTGGCCGGAGGTCGGAGAAGTTTTGACGCGGTGGTGCTCCGGCGACCACCCTGCTCCCTGGCGGCCCCCAGGTATAAGAGCTGTTCTTTCTTGCTTAGTAGTTAGGTTTTAGTATTAGCTTTAATTCCAGTCCTTAGGTTAGCATTTAGATGATTGGCTTAGGCCAAAATCCGAAATTCGAAGTTCGCCGGAGCTGAGCTCCGGCGACTTCCCCACTGTGATCCTATCTGTCTCCGACCGCCTAAATCGCCTCATCTCCATCCCCTTCGAGTTCTCCATTAAATGCACACACTTGTTCAACCCAGGACCCCAGGTCTTGGCGAATCGGAGCTCCTCCTCCGCCCTTCGTCGGAGCTCCTCCGTTCCACCTCATTTTGCTGCACAGCTTCAACCTTCTTGGTCGAGGAGCATCCCCTCGAGCCATGCTATCTTCCTGTGCAGGTCTGGTGCGCAAATAAGCACCCTGAGGCGAAATCAAGTCACGCCGGAGGTACCTGGAGCCCCACTTCTTCTCCGACCTCGCGAGGGTGCTCCAGTGTACCTCTGGTCGATCCAACACCTCCGGACGACAGAGGAACCTTCCAGGAAGCTTTTGGGACATCGTGGAGCAGTGATGGACGGCGGAGGTGCGAGATCCAGTCGGGAGAAGCTCGCTCAGGCGAGCGTTCTTCCCTGTTCTTCCAGGCGCCCTCTCCGCCGTTGGATGAAGATGAAGGTCCCAGATTAGAAGGGAGCCGTTGGATGGAGCCCCGCAGCAACCGTCAGATCACCTCAAGTGATCTAATCCCAGCCCTCCATCGGCGAAGCGGCATCGGCTCACGTGGAGGCGCCACGTGTCAAGTAAATGAAGATCAGCCGTCGGATGAAACGCCTCTTTTGGGGGTAAATTGCAAAAACCATCCCCCGCCTTTTTGTATTTAAAATTTAATTCTGTAAATATTTTAGCACGTTATAAATAAAATGTAAATTTTGTAGAAAGGACCCTGAGTTTATAGTATTTGCATTTAGGTCCTTCCGCGCCTCACGTGCAGTCCCACGTGAGGCGCGTGAAATTTTGCATGTAGACCCTGGCGGTTTTTGAATATTGTAATTTGATGCCGAAAATTAAAATAAATGTTTATTTCAGTATGTATTTTTGCACTGAAGCCCCTGTAACTTATTTTATTTGCAAAAATACCCCTGCCAGGCTTAATTACTTTTGGTGTCTTTATCTATTTATTAAAAATACCTATTAGGCTTCTAAAAATCCACAAAAATTAGGATAGATGCTCCATGCCATGCTTGTTCACGCCCATATTTTAGTTTGCATTTTTTCCTGATTATTAAAAATGAAAAAGAAGCCATTTTTGTACTGTCTAAATTAGAAAATACAAAAAAATTAGAAAATGTTTTTGAAAAATTCCAAAAAAAATTATATATGATCTAATTATATATATATTGAGTCCAGAAAATGAAAAAACCTAAAAAAATGAAAAAGAAAAAGATAAAAATCATAAAACCCCAAAAGCAACATAAAAATTAGAAAAACTCTTTAAAAACCCTAAAAATACATTTTTCTCTTTTATAATTATCTATATATTATTATTAATATGTGAAAATTAATTTGGGCAATTTTGGGTATTACTTGATATTTATAAAACCCAAATTATATGCGGCTATTCATTTAGTCCTATATTGTGGACATTTTTGAATTGAAAAATACATAAAAAATAGAAATATAAAAAAAATAATAATAAAAAAAATTTTAAAAAAAATATATATGTCTATATATTAAGTTTGTATGTTAGATATATATACCTATTCTATATTACTTCTCTCTCTCTCTCTCTTCCTATATATATATATATGTCTCTTTATATATATATAGTATATCTATTTATATAATTAATAAAAAAAAGTATAAAATATAAAATCAAAAAAAATGATAAAAACAAAAATATAAAAAAATAAATTAAAAAAATATATATATATATATAAAATTAAAAACCCACATAAAAACAAGCTTCACACATGGATGACTTGGTGATACATCTAGGCTACGCATTTTGTATTGCTCTCTGTGGTTCGACCTCTACATGCTTGTCACTATACATTTTGTTGTAGAGTAATAAAAATTAATTCACATTTATTTTTTGGACTTAATTGATACATTCTTGCTTTGTGGGTTAATTGTTGATTGACCCCAGGATTTGGTTGGTCGACACTACGACTGTGCTCCCGCCTTGTGTGGAACACAAGACCGGTCGGTCCTGGGGGGCCATCATGGTGTCTATGTAAGACTCGTTAAACAAAATTAATGTTTGTTCAACTTTTAAATAGATTATTTCTAACCAGATTTTAAAATGCAGAATCTATTTGCTTTACCCATGGGTCACACAAAAGAAATGTATCGACATGCCCTAGAAAAATTAGCAACATATAGAGTAAAAGACAATGTATACAGGGCTAGAAAAGCTGCAATGAAAAAACTTGATGATGTAGAAGATTGGGAGAGGGCAAAGGCATGCGGTCCTACATGAAGCACTCCAGAGAGGTGGAGACGTTACTGTGATCTCTTTATTCAGGAGAATTTTCAAAAACGTTCCCAAGCAGGGAAAATGAATAGGGGGAAGCAATCAATTAGATCTACTAGTGGATCCAAAAGTTTTGGAACTGTGAGAAATGAAATGGTATGTTTAAATATGTATACTTTTTTTCAAGCTCCATTTTTTAGTGAAGACTAACATGTGGTCAATAACAGTGTTCTACTGACAAACGTCCTCCGTCATTGGAAAAATGGTGGACTAAAACGCATACAAGTGGGGGAGATTGGTCTACGCCTGAAGCCAAAGCAGTGATGGTACACATGATAATAGTAGTATAAACTTATAATTGTTTGACATGAAACTAATAAAAATTATGTTTCGTATGATCGTTACATGGAGTTGTTTAAGGAAAAGTTTGGTGCTTCAGAAGAGGAGGAACAAATGGACTTCGACGCCACCTTATGGAAAGAAGTCATTGCAGAGCGCGAAGTGGGGCCTAATAGAAGGCAGACTTTGGGTGGTTTGCCACCAAAGTTCTCCTCCTCTTCTGATTCTACTGGAACCTCTGGTTTTTTTGAGACGACCTCAACGTACAACACGCCCACATCTCAGCCAGGTCTGCCTGAGTCTGAGTTTAGACAGCTCTCACAGGCAGTGAGTTCATTGGTAAATCAAATTGGTACCATGTCCTCTGGAATAGAACATTTGTCTTCTGGAATGGAAACTTTGTCTTCTAGAATGGACAATTTGAAGGCGGATGTTATATTTTTGAGGTATAATTTATATTTAATTGCTAGGTAATGTTATATTGTAGTATAGCCATTGATTCATTGTTCTAATTGGTATGATGTCTTGTTTTGTTCTTTAGGAGTGCAAGCACGAAGCCACAAGTTCATATGATGGAAGATGATGAGGATGCAGAGGAGGAGGAGGAGGAAGAGGAGGAGGAAAACGAGGAGGACATTACTACATATACAATATCACAAGGCAAAGGGGTTGTCATCTCGGAACGTGGGGATAATCAAAAGAAGAACACGAAAACTAACAATGGGAGAAAGGACAAGGGCAAGGCGAAGGCTACAAAAGATGCTTTTTCTGAATGGAGGAGAAGGAAATTTTAGTGTAAACAATGTACTCTATAGTGTCAATTTATTATCCAAAACTTTATAATGTTAAGAATATTAGAGTTTCGATGTTAGTTAACTTTTTATTGTCTTCAAGTTGTATTTTTTTCAAAAACATTTGCACTATTTTCATCTAGAATTATATATTAATATGCATGTTTAAATTTGGTTGCATACTCCTTTGCATGAATGATTCGAATTATTTGATTTTGTTGAAGATGAATTCTCCATTCTTATGTGTGGATTGTATTATAATATTCTCAACAAGTTGATTGGAGATTTTAAGATATTAAATGTTGGTTGAGAGATCTCAAAATATTGCAGCATGTTTGTATTATACAATTTTCCATGCAGGTCTATACAGGTTTATATGGAGATAATAAAATGCTACTGTATTTTTTTTAAATATGAAAGCAGAGTTGCGACCACACTGCTACTACTTTACTACTACAAACCAGTATTGTGGTCTCAAAGTGGTAGCAACACAGTCTCCATGTGAACGTTGATTATACTTCTCGATAGTATAAACATGGTCGTAATGTAGTGTATATGTGGTCGTGATGACCCGAATACCGATGCGACTAAGGTAGAAAATATATCACAATGTCGTTGTTCTCAACCGCACGATTCGGTCATCGAGAAAAATAAATGAAAACCACTTAAGAAAAAGATAGGACTCAAGGAAAATGAATGTAAGCGGTCTTTTCGCTATTCTTTTTACCTGGTATAGCGACCAGGGTCGAACACAAGGAGCACGATTTAAAAACTAAGTAGTCAAATTTCGAAAGTTAAATGTTTAGTGGTTTTTGAATTTTTAATTTTTTTTTAATTTTTTTTAAAAAAAAAGCACAAACGAAGAAAAGTGATAAAACAAAACACATACAATCTTTTTGTATTTTTAGAATAATCAAAGAAAAGAAAATGTTTTTGTGATTTTATAAAAATGAGACAATGCGAAACAACAAGACTATTCACAGTCAGGAGTCTTTTTCAATTTAAAATTCTTTAAAAGTTCAAAACTCCACGAGATTATTTTTAAATAAACTAGAAAGCAATATCTACAAAAAGAAACTGAAATCACTATTTTTGAATTTTTCTATAATTTTCTGTAATTTTTATAAGATTTTTCGTATTTTGCAATTTTTTGATTTTTATATATGGAAAAAGCACAAAAATTGGACAGAAATTATAACAAGTCAAAATACATCTACACTAATTTTTTTGGAATTTTTAGACTATTTTTCGAATTTTTATGAATTTTCAAAGTTTAAATATGCAAAAAGACAATGTTTTTGATTTTTTTAAAAATATCAAATGATAATAAAAATCAATGAAAACTTTATGCAACGACAAGAAATATAGCAGGAGCATACATTAATTTTTTTGAGAATTTTTCGAAATATAAAAACATTTATTCTGACGAAGGTAGCATGCAGTTCAAGGTCTGGAAACACAGGGACTTAGTTGCAAGTATACAAAGTTTCTGCACTACAAAATAACAAAAAATAAAGAGCAGGTGGAAAGTGAAAATTACCCACTAAACATACGCTGCGCATGTGACTTGAAGTTGACAAGGGATACCTTTGCAAATCTCAAAATAGTCAGGAGCTGACTTGTAATTTCTCCATTTTTTATTTAAAAATCCCAACCCTAACTTCCTTCGTTCTTCTCAAAGAGAGGGGGGCAACAAGGGTGTCGCCGCCGTGAGATGGCTAGATTGGTGGAAGGGCTTCGCACGGGCGGCGGTCCTGGAGCGGAGAGTGGCGTCGGAGGCTTACGCGTGGAGCTCCTGCGCGCGGCAGCGCGAGGAGAGGCACAACGGGGACGCTGGCTGAGTTGGGGCGGCGGTCGTGGTTCTGCCGAGAAGGTGCGGCACCACGCGAGGATGAGCGGCGTCAGGTGGCCTCGCAACGGAGGCGCAAATGGCGGGACAGCAGCAGCGGAGGTGGGGGCTTCAGGCTGAAGGTCGGCAGGGCGCGAGCTCGGAGGGAGGCCGCGCGCGCAGGCCGCCCGTTGAGGGGGCGGTGATGGGCGGAGACAGCTACAGGGCGAAGGGCGGCGCCGGATGGAGGCCGCGCGCGGGGGGAGGCTCAAGGCCGCGGGGCGGCGTTGTGGAGTGCAGGTTGCGCCGACGGCGTGGGGCGCACCGACGGGGATCGCGGAGGCGGGGCACCGCGGCTGGAGAGGTGGGCGCTCGGGGAGGCGCGGCTGGGGCCGCTGGGCCGCTGTCGCGCGTGGGCGGCGGAGGTCGGCGGGCCGCCCAGGTTGATGCCCGAGGATGGCGGTGGGGGTGATGACCCACCGTTTACCTGGTTTATTTTTTTGTTTTTTTTTGTTTTTTAAATCTGCAGGAAATTGTTAGTAAAAAATGTTGTTTTTTTATTTTTTTATTCAGAAAGATGTAAACAGTAATGAGATGTTTTTATTGTTCTTATGTTTTTTTTTGGAACCTGCAAAACGAATGATTAGAGAAGAAAAAAATTTGATTTTTACAAGATGTTTTATTTATCTCCTGCAAAACAAATCGTTAGGATCAAAAGAAAGATGTTTTTTTTATCTTCCTGCAAAACAGATGTTACAGAGAAAAGAAAAGCATTTTTTTATTCCTCCTGCAAAAATAATTGTGAGATAAACAGGGAGAATCTTTATATGATTTTTTATTTTTTTTATTTTTTTTTATTTATGCACAATAATAGGAAGTATGGATGGGGATCCGGTGGAACTGTGAGAGATGGATCCGAGTCTTCGACCACCGTACGTAGTCGGAGTTGGAAGACTGTACGAGATAGAAATCGAATATGTAGGGATTGAGGAGATGAGATGGAAATCGGCGGTCGTGGATCAAAGGTGGTGGAAGTTTTTGTGATTTTTAAATTCTAAAGATTAACTAATCCTACGCTAGAATCTAAGCCTACGATTTACCTAGGAAAAATGACAAGTAAAAATGGATCTCACCTCGGGGATCGGACAAGCCATGATGGCCTCGACGAAGCACAAATCTCTGTCACCGACTGGATCGGAGGCTAGGACCCTCTTCAACAAGAAACTCTCGGAAACCGGGCTCCTCTCCGCCAAAGATCGATCAAGTTTGAATGAGGGAGGAGGAGCCCATTAAAAAGAGAAGAAAAAAAAGGAAAGTATCTACAAAAAAGGAAGGTTATTATTGGGTGAATTAAAATAATTAATTAAATAAAATAAATAAATTAAATAATTATTTACAAAATTCGAAATAAATGAATTAAATAAATAAATGAATTAATTGAAAATAAATTCTCCACCATAATGGTGGCCATATAAGGTGTGTAATCAAATCTACATATATGGTAGCTTATTAAGTCACATAAATCCACCAAATCAATTATTTAAATATAATTTCGGAATTAAATAAAATAAATTAATTAATGTTAGGTAATTAATTTTTTTGTTGGATTTTATAAATGGAAGTTAGTGGCATACATATATTATATACATATGATATAATGTACATAGGTGCAAATAAGGAAATAATTTTTATACAAGATTTTTTTATTTTAATTTTTTTTAATTTTTATTTTTATTGAAAAACAATATTTATAATATATACATTAAGTAAAAAAAATTTTAATAATTATATACACAGATATATGGGTAAACTGCACAATACACCCCAGAAAACCGACTTTTTAACCGTAACTCCAAAAAATACGAAACCACAGCCATTTGAAAGATAATTTAATTTATAGTATTATGGGAGTGAGTTTGGTTCGATTTGAGCCCGTATGGAGCCGAAATTGATGTTTCAATTATCGCATTACGGCTTTCTCTAGGTGTAATTATTTACAATATATACTTTTTTTTATTTTACAAATATTTTTATTATTTATAACACAATTTTATTCACAACTTTTATTTACAAAAATAAGTGATTTGAGGTCAAATTATATACAAATAAAATAATGTAAGTTTTATACAAATATACATGAAAAAAATGTACAAGACATTTTTTTGGATTTTCTGACAGACAACCTTATCTCCCCCTACTTTATTCCTGGTCGATCAGGTCAAGTCTTGACCTTCTCTCGGGGTTTGGGTCAGTCTGTATTTATTGTATAAATACCTCCTTTTCTTTTTCTTTTCTTCTTTATTCTTTTATTTATGTACAAAAAGTGTTAAAATGCATAATTAACAAATGCATGCAAAATGGTAATTTTATGAAATTAGTGGGTATTTACAGGTATTTGACTAAGGAAATAATGCTAAAATAAAAGAATAAAGGTGATGAATCATGGATTCATCATTCCCCTATACTTTACCTTTGCTAGTCCCTTAGCAAACACTTATTTGAAAAATAAGTGAAAACAAAAATAAAGAAAAGAAAAAGGAAAGAAGTTAGAACAACATTGACTTTCAAACTTATCTTCATAAAAATGTAGTCTGGAGCTCTGTCGAACCTTTGGATTATTAATGTGCTGGAACCTTAATGGGAAATGGGATTAAAACCTAACAGCCTCTAAGTTCCATAAGACTCCTATTCAGGTCTCCTCAACAGTCAGATCAGAACAAGTCTACAGATACAAATTCTTATGACTATGAATTCTTACTTGTACGTGTAAGTGAAATTTAGCTCTTCATCTCAAAAGTAGCAAAGATTCAGCCTCTCTCAGCAAGGTAACTCAATAACCCGGTCTGGCAACTCTTTCCTCGAGGAGCGGGGATATTCCCTTCTAAGTTCAAGTACAACCAGCTCAAGAAGAGGGGATGGAGAAGAGAATGGACGGTAACCAGTGTAGTTACCTATCCTTGGATGCATGACCAGTGTATCCATGTCACCCGCTGCAAGCTCATAAATATATGACTTTGAAGCTCTTATTCCTTTTTTTTTACAGGCATTTATTTTTTCTTTCAGGCCTGTTCACTTTTGGAGATTTTGCTCTCTTTTTTGAAATATATACAAGGTGCAGCATGTACATAAGGAGTTTTTCCTCTTGAGCCAGTAGACTATCCCTCTTTTGAAGCATTATTGCAACCCCACAGCACCTGTCTTTAGACCTCAACATCACCAGACTAGGTTGAGACGCACTTCCCTCCCTAGAGGAGGACGAGAGGTTCCGCCTAGATGTACTACCCTCGTATGCTACCCCAAGCCAAAAGATTCTGCTCCCTCACTACCTCATCCATGAAGAGCTACGTGTAAAGTGCAGTGTCCAAGGTAAGCCACGGTCTGAAAGAATCATGTGTGTGTTGTTAAATGTTCTACTTAGACTCATCAAGATGACATGTGAACATAGTCTTATGGACTCAAAGAATTAAGTCTAGGACCTGAAAAGTCTTAACTCCAAATCTTATAAGGTTCCTCTGAAATTAAGTGGATTAAGGTCCAACTAAGCTCCATTCTTCAAATTTATTCCAGACTTAGTTTAATAGTCAAAATCATCCTGAAAATGCTCATGCAAATGCAAATGCAAGAAAATATGTACATGCAAGGAAAAGAAAACAAAAATCTTTTTGTGAAACAATTTTCAAAATTTTGAATTTTTTATGGATTTTTGAAATTGATGATGATGCACATGCAAAAGGTATTTTTTTTATGCAAAAAGTTAGTAGTATATACAAAAGTTTTTTTATGCAAAAAGTTAGTAGTATATACAAAAGTTTTTTTTTTAAGGAAAAGATACATATTTACACAAGAGTGAGTTGATTATTTCACAAGAATGAGATGCAAGAATTTACAACTTGAATAATTTATACAAGTATATACAGAGTGGGGTTTTTTTTTTAATTTTTTTACAAGTTTTTTTTTGAGTATTTACACAGTGTTTTAGCCATATTAAAAATAATATATGAAAGTACGAGTTATGGCTAAAGTATATATACCATATATACGTCACCCCCCTATACTTAGCTCGAACTATGTCCTCATAGTGATCAAAGAGCTGAAAAGAAAGACATAACTCGTGCTGCGTATAGGAAAGTGAAAAGAATAGTATACTACAACGACGAATGAAAGAGTAAAATCAATAGGAGTCGGTGATCCCACTATACTTAGGATCAAGTAATCCTAAGTATAGCAGACTGTGCACAAAGGAAAAAACCGAGGAGATGAATATACAGAGTCTACCTCCCCTATACTTAGGGTAAAATATCCCTAAGTATAGGCAGCACAACAGAGGTAAAAAGAATCAAAAGAATAATCAAACGTCTGACACCCCCCTATACTTAGGGTAAAGTACACCCTAAGTATGGAATGATCATGCGATGGAGATGGGGTGTGAGACAGAAATAATGTATGATATGGACAGATGGTCTATACAGATATGAGTCGATTGATGTTGAGGTGCCTTTCAACAAGCGCTAGAGTTTACGCCCCTAGCTGGGCGCAAATGCTAGGATAACGACGTGTCAAGGTTCAGGACGGCATCTATCAGGCGAATACCGTACTGTTGTTGTCGTCTCGGTGGGAGAACAACAACGGAGTTAGGAGGGTCAAGAGAGTGAATGATAACACCCAGGTAATCAATCAGGTGGGTGTTTGCTACTGGGTAAAGATATGGGCAGATGAAGTCGGGCTCCGGTAGCACAAAAGAAATCATCGGCTCAAGGTCTATATAAAGTGAAAGGGCAGAGCCGAAGAAGTCGAACGTGGAGAAGGAAGGATCTGATAGTGAATCCTCCATGTCAATCACCTTCTCGAATAGATATGGAAGATCATGATCAGGAGACTCACTATAAAGGCTGATATCCGATGTATGGAATGTAGACAAATCAGTGAAATCATCGAATACCTCAAAGATTGGGTCATCCTCGCGAGGGTCGTCGAGGAGAGAACCATCAAATTCATTATCAGAAATATCAAAATACTCGGTCTCGTGATCCGTCAGATCGGATGCACTCTCAGAAAGTGAAACCGAGAACTCAGGGTTTGTGGCATCCTCCCGCAGATAACCCTCGGGGAGTAATGCCGAATCCTCAGGGAAGTTGGGATCAATGCTGTCAAATGTCATGTCCTCTAAAAATGTATCGACCTCATCAAATGGGAGGACACATGGCTCAAGTACGGGACTATCAAGTTCTGTAAAATCCAAATTCGGTCCCTCATCAAACCCTCTATGCTGAGATGAATCCAAATGTATCTCCGAATCTGAGAAGATCTCCTGAAGACAAGACACTGTATCAACTATGTATGGATACTGGAAAGAATCAGAGGATGGCTGAGATGTGGGTTCCTCCTCTATCTTTTGGGATCCTAGCAGATCTAGAATCGACGAATCTTTTACGTGATAGAGTGGGACTGGCTCAAAATCTGATTGTAAATCCAATTGGTCCTCAACCAATTTCCGGCTCTCGGAACTCACAAAAATAGGCAACACATCCATCAATTGAGAAGTAGTAGCATCCATATCCTCTGATATGTGTGTGCTATCAAGATCAGCATGGTGTGTCACACACTCAACAGTTGTCATCTCTCCGTCATGCGTTGTCCCAAATAAATCATCTGGTGTATATGCAAGATCAGAAAGTGTATCCAAGATGGTCTCAACAAAATCCAAGTCGGGACAATGGTGTGAACCACTACACGAGGTAATGACATATGATATCTGCTCTGCGGTCCTCCCCCTCATGGCGATATGGATAAGGTCAGTCATCGAAAATCCATGATCCGGAAATCGCCTCACAAGTTCTCGTAACCTCAACCATGAATCTATCAACGGCTTTTGGGGGTTAACAAAAAAATCACGAATACATGACCGCATCATCTCTGCTCTACACTGGGGGTAAAATTTCTTCAAAAATAATGATCGTAAATCTCCCCATGTAGTAATCTTCCTTCCCAATCGTCTATGCCAAGTCTTGGCTCTACTCTGAAGTGTAAACGGGAAGGTAATCAACATCATGTCCTCAGAAGTGATATCCAAATATGATCGTGATACACAAAAATCCTCAAATTCATCGATATGCAAATAAGGCTCCTCGTGCATTTCCCCAAAAAACTTAGGCAGTAGATCAATTAACTCTAAATCCAGAACAAAGGGTCTCAAGGTAGAAGCGGACTGGACTTCATGATCTGTGTACTCATCCAATGTCCTAGGATACAAGTCATCTAAAGCTCGCAACTGCCCCATTCGATTGCCTATGGGATGCACTCTCATCTCAGTAATGTGAACACCCATGTCTCATGTTTGGTCAATCTGGTCTCTGTGGGTGTCACTCACAGCACGTCCCAAATGGGAGGGTGGGTAGGGAGAAGATGAGAAGTCGGATGGAGTTCTGTCCTCTCAAGAAAGTGGGCGGGAATGATGGGTATGAGGATAAGAAGCCGCATAATTCGGCTGGAATGGAAAGTGGCCCATCATGAAGAGAGAGAAATGAAGGGCGGGAGGGTGGGCGAGTAGAAAGAGAGATATGAGGGAGGGAGGAAAGGATAGAAGCAGAAGGTGACCGCTATTGATCTCGGAGAATGACCGTAACCGACTCACACCAAAGACATACAAAACACAAAGCAAACCCTCAATTCACCAACTCTACACAATGTGAAGACCGTGGGATTTGGTCTTTTATCTTTTCAATTTTAGAGTTTAGTGAGAAGACAAAGTTGTACAAACACTTAGGAGGCTTGAATAGGATTTGGGCACTACTCCTTAGTGTGTACGCGAGCGAGTAAAAGCGCAAACAATGAGGGGATTGCTCTCCCGATACAATGAAGTGAATCAATTACGTTTGATTTTAGAGTCAGGTTCAATTAGCAGTCCCAATTTTTTTAATTTTTGATTTTGTGATTTTTTGGATATTTTCAAGAATAAATGCCTAACGAGCTTTCCGATTTCCTCTTTGATTAATTTGAGTCCAAAAACAGGGGGAGGGATCGAGAAAGCCAATGCACGGTCAAAAACTATGATGCATGCAGAGATAGAAAATGCGTACCTTACTCCAGCACTCTACATGCAATATGATCCGCGCAGAAATTTAAATACAGAAATAAAACTACGTAAATGATGCAGCGGTAAAAACCGAGTCCTAGATGAGCAAGTTCTACTCGCAGAACCGTCTAATCGGTCACCGACCTCCAAGCCAAAGGGTCCGGTCTTGGTCCACCCCTCCTCTGCCCGACAAATCGGGGGTAGGAGAAAGCGCTTTACAGGGTGGACTGCGGCACGTAAGCTACGAAGGAGATGAGTCGATTATTTTTATTAATTGATTATTAGTAGGTCCAATTAAGCGCACTATAGGAACATGCAGATAATTAAGTGTGGGGATCCTACTAATTACGGCACAAGCAAGAGAAAATCCTAAGGCTAGGGGCTCGAAAATCACGTGAATAAAATAAAATAAAATAAAATAATGCGAGAAATCAAAACCAGCGAAAAACAACGGTGAGGTCCCCCAAGTGCACCGGCACTTGGCGAAACGGACCCCGAGAAAATAGTCCAAGTTCACAAGTCCAAAGTCTAAGTTATTACAAAAATATTGTTCTCTCTCTCTAAAATAAAAAATTTCTTCTCCTCTCTCTCTTCCTCCTGCGCGGGTCCTCTAAAAAGAAATTCCAAGTCGTCCAAGCAGTACCTCGCACAAAAATTCAAGAGAGAATGTCAGAAAACAATTATAATATAGAGAGACAAAAATAGAAAAATGAAAAATGACTACAAAGCCGTGCTACCCGGCAACGGCGCCATTCTGATGATGCGCCTGACAATCGGGTTAAGTATGTAAATAATCAAATCGTCGTTGTGACCCAAATCACCAAGCGCGGTCAATCGAGAAAAATAATCAAACCACTCAAAACAGATAGAAATCAATGAAGAAATGTAAGCGGTCTTTCGCTATTCTTTTTACCTGGTATAGCGACCAGGGTCGAACACAAGGAGCACGATTTAAAAACTAAGCAGTCAAATTTCAGAAAAGCTAATTTTTTAGTGGTTTTTGAATTTTATATTTTTTTTGTATTTTTAAAACAAGCACAATATTCACAAGGGATAAAAGCACACGCAATATTTTTGCAATTTTTTTGTAAATAAAAAAATGCATAAAAATTGGTCTGAAGATAAAGCACAACAAAATACACCTATAGAAATTTTTATGGAATTTTTAAACACTTTTTCGAATTTTTATGAATTTTCAAAGTTTAAATATGCAAAAAGACAATGTTTTTGATTTTTTTTAAAAATATCAAATGATAATAAAAATCAATGAAAACTTTATGCAACGACAAGAAATATAGCAGGAGCATACACTAATTTTTTTGAGAATTTTTCGAAATATAAAAACATTTATTTTGACGAAGGTAGCATGCAGTTCAAGGTCCGGAAACACAGGGACTTAGTTGCAAGTATACAAAGTTTCTGCACTACAAAATAACAAAAAATAAAGAGCAGGTGGAAAGTGAAAATTACCCACTAAACATACGCTGCGCATGTGACTTGAAGTTGACAAGGGATACCTTTGCAAATCTCAAAATAGCCAGGAACTGACTTGTAATTTCTCCATTTTTTATTTAAAAATCCCAACCCTAACTTCCTTCGTTCTTCTCAAAGAGAGGGGGGCAACAAGGGTGCCGCCGCCGTGAGATGGCTAGGTTGGTGGAAGGGCTTCGCACGGGCGGCGGTCCTGGAGCGGAGAGCGGCGTCGGAGGCTTACGCGTGGAGCTCCTGCACGCGGCAGCGCGAGGAGAGGCACAGCGGGGATGCTGGCTGAGTTGGGGCGGCGGTCGTGGTTCCGCCGGGAAGGTGCGGCACCACGCGAGGATGAGCGGCGTCGGGTGGCCTCGCAACGGAGGCGCAAATGGCGGGACAGCAGCAGCGGAGGCAGGGGCTTCAGGCTGAAGGTCGGCAGGGCACGAGCTCGGAGGGAGGCCGCGCGCGCAGGCCGCCCGTTGAGGGGGCGGTGATGGGCGGAGACGGCTACAGGGCGAAGGGCGGCGCCGGATGGAGGCCGCGCGCGGGGGAGGCTCAAGGCCGCGGGGCGGCGTTGTGGAGTGCAGGTTGCGTCGGCGGCGTGGGGCGCACCGACGGGGATCGCGGAGGCGGGGCGCCGCGGCTGGAGAGGTGGGCGCTCGGGGAGGCGCGGATGGGGCCGCTGGGCCGCTGCCGCGCGTGGGCGGCGGAGGTCGGCGGGGCGGCGGGCTGCCCAGGTTGATGCCCGAGGATGGCGGTGGGGGTGATGGCCCACCGTTTATCTGGTTTATTTTTTTGTTTTTTTTTTGTTTTTTAAATCTGCAGGAAATTGTTAGTAAAAAATGTTGTTTTTTTTATTTTTTTTATTCAGAAAGATGTAAACAGTAATGAGATGTTTTTATTGTTCTTATGTTTTTTTTTTTGGAACCTGCAAAACGAATGATTAGAGAAGAAAAAAATTTGATTTTTACAAGATGTTTTATTTATCTCCTGCAAAACAAATCGTTAGGATCAAAAGAAAGATGTTTTTTTTATCTTCCTGCAAAACAGATGTTACAGAGAAAAGAAAAGCATTTTTTTTATTCCTCCTGCAAAAATAATTGTGAGATAAACAGGGAGAATCTTTATATGATTTTTTTATTTTTTTTTATTTTTTTTATTTATGCACAATAATAGGAAGTATGGATGGGGATCCGGTGGAACTGTAAGAGATGGATCCGAGTCTTCGACCACCGTACGTGGTCGGAGTTGGAAGACTGTGCGAGATAGAAATCGAATATGTAGGGATTGAGGAGATGAGATGGAAATCGGCGGTCGTGGATCAAAGGTGGTGGAAGTTTTTGTGATTTTTAAATTCTAAAGATTAACTAATCCTACGCTAGAATCTAAGCCTACGATTTACCTAGGAAAAATGACAAGTAAAAATGGATCTCACCTCGGGGATCGGACAAGCCATGATGGCCTCGACGAAGCACAAATCTCTGTCACCGACTGGATCGGAGGCTAGGACCCTCTTCAACAAGAAACTCTCGGAAACCGGGCTCCTCTCCGCCAAAGATCGATCAAGTTTGAATGAGGGAGGAGGAGCCCATTAAAAAGAGAAGAAAAAAAAGGAAAGTATCTACAAAAAAGGAAGGTTATTATTGGGTGAATTAAAATAATTAATTAAATAAAATAAATAAATTAAATAATTATTTACAAAATTCGAAATAAATGAATTAAATAAATAAATGAATTAATTGAAAATAAATTCTCCACCATAATGGTGGCCATATAAGGTGTGTAATCAAATCTACATATATGGTAGCTTATTAAGTCACATAAATCCACCAAATCAATTATTTAAATATAATTTCGGAATTAAATAAAATAAATTAATTAATGTTAGGTAATTAATTTTTTTGTTGGATTTTATAAATGGAAGTTAGTGGCATACATATATTATATACATATGATATAATGTACATAGGTGCAAATAAGGAAATAATTTTTATACAAGATTTTTTTAATTTTAATTTTTTTTAATTTTTATTTTTATTGAAAAACAATATTTATAATATATACATTAAGTAAAAATAAATATTAATAATTATATACACAGATATATGGGTAAACTGCACAATACACCCCAGAAAACCGACTTTTTAACCGTAACTCCAAAAAATACGAAACCACAGCCATTTGAAAGATAATTTAATTTATAGTATTATGGGAGTGAGTTTAGTTAGATTTGAGCCCGTATGGAGCCGGAATTGATGTTTCAATTATCGCATTACAGCTTTCTCTAGGTGTAATTATTTACAATATATACTTTTTTTTATTTTACAAATATTTTTATTATTTATAACACAATTTTATTCACAACTTTTATTTACAAAAATAAGTGATTTGAGGTCAAATTATATACAAATAAAATAATGTAAGTTTTATACAAATATACATGAAAAATATGTACAAGACATTTTTTTGGATTTTCTGACAGACAACCTTATCTCCCCCTACTTTATTCCTGGTCGATCAGGTCAAGTCTTGACCTTCTCTCGGGGTTTGGGTCAGTCTGTATTTATTGCATAAATACCTCCTTTTCTTTTTCTTTTCTTCTTTATTCTTTTATTTATGTACAAAAAGTGTTAAAAATGCATAATTAACAAATGCATGCAAAATGGTAATTTTATGAAATTAGTGGGTATTTACAGGTATTTGACTAAGGAAATAATGCTAAAATAAAAGAATAAAGGCGATGAATCATGGATTCATCAGGTCGCAAATACTCCAACATAAACTGACTTAAGTGCGACTACATCACGACTATATGCGGCTACAATTGCGACGGCACAACGACTACGTTGTAGTCGCAATAAATTTACGACCAGCCAGAGACGACTACACAATTTGCGACTACATGTGGCCGCAAATACTTGTTGTGTTCACATTGCTACTACTTTACCACTACATTGCTACCATTGTCGTAGTAGCAAAATCCGCTTTTTCTTGTAGTGATGGTTCTCTTCCCTGTACGTGCTTGGTTAAGCATGTTTATCTATTTTAATTATTTTGTGTTCCATGGCGATGTTGAATCGTTTTCAAGGGACTTAGTTGGTTCTTCATTTCATAGTTGATCATGTGGCATTCATTTTGGAACGTCTTCTCGTTTGGTTGGTGATATTGATGTTTATGGATAAGAATGCGATAATGCAAGTTTTTTTTTGAAGAAAAAGATCAAACTTCATTCATCTAGGAAGCAATTAAGTTTGCAATAATACAGGAAATCACCATTCTTTTGGTGAGACAAAGAAGCCATGGCACCACATTCCGAAAAATCACAATCTAAAGAGTTCTTCAACAGATAAATTGCTAAATAAATATAAAAGTTTGGTCGAGAGTCAAAAAAAACTCCAAAAGCTATCAAGTAGAAACCAATCTCTGAAGGGTGTGTTCGTTTGGAGAATAGCTCCAACAATAAGGGCGTTATTCCCTCTCCATCGAACGTCTAATTTTTCAATTTTTACTTCCTAAACAAGTTTGTCAAAGGACCATACCCGACCTAGTCTGAAACCTAACCCTCTTAACTCGATCCAGCTCGAGTACAAAATGAAAATGGACGAGACCTGGGCCCTTAGTCCAAATCAAGGCTGTGCCGATCCCATGCTCTTCTGGGAAATATTTCTTTGAAATAATTGATGGTGGTGGTGGTGATGGAAGGAAAGAGTGTTTGGTTCCATGCTCTTCCTTTTCTTGCGTGGAGGTTTGCATATATATATATATATATATATATATATATATATAGACACACACACACACATACACATACACACACACGTGGATGTTGGTTTTTCCTGGAGGTTGCTTAATTACACCTAATGGTTGCGGTGAATACTATTGGCGGCTTATTTATACATTGATTTTTCGTGGAGGTTGCTTGCACCAGAATGTTGATTTAAATTTATGCAGTACCTGATGATTTGGACTTGAATCTTATGTGTAGTTACCTGATTCATCACTATGTTTTCATACTGAAAGCCAGCCAACCAACCCACTAGCACAAGACTGAGGCTAGAAGAGCAGACACAGACTCGATTTTAGTCGTCATCTAGCAAAAATCCAGATGAAAGAGAACTTCTCTGACTCAAGATATCATCTTTCTACAACTGATGAGGATGCCCCTCCCCTCAATGTCAGATAGATGAATTGCTTAACGTAAGGTAGTCGGTCTTCTAAGGGGGTGGGGAGGGAGCCGAGTGGTCAAAAAAAGAAAAATTTTGTAAACCCTAACCTTAAGATCATGTTCGGTTGGGGGTTTACCTCCTCTTGGGGTGGATTTATACCCAAAAACCCTCATTTTCTCTTTCTTGTGGGACCCGCTATCTATTCTTTATTTAAATATTAAATAAATTGCTTTTCTTTCATCTATTTCATCAAAAAATAATATATTATATCATCATATCATCTAAAAAATATAAACTACTCAATTACCTACTTTTTTCAAACTCCAATACAATCACATCACAATAACTACTCAATTTTCCGAACTTCATTACAATCATATCACAACAAAACCACATCCAGTTTAACCCTTTGTCCAAACACCAAAATACAAAAACGAGTTACTCCCTACCAGTTTACCCCGAGGTAACCCGCGTACCAAACGTAAGTTTCGGATAGAGTACCTTCTATTGTTTTCTAACTCTAGATTCCCACCTATATAAGGAGACTAGGTCAAAATAGGTTTCACCCTTCTTAGTTAATGATATGATGCTGTAGTAGGATAGAAATCAACTTATCATGCCCACTTAAAGATGGGTCAATTTAAAGCAATGTGAATGACAATTTATTTTTTACTCGGAGAAACCCAAGATCGGACACAATGAGGTAAAAGTTGGTTTAAATTCAATTTCGGATAACAAGTAACTCGGATGCTCAGGAGGTATTTCTGCAATGCCCGAGTCTGAACCACCCGAATCCGAAACCGAATCTGACCTGACTTGGGTTCTCATGACCCGAAAAAAATCCAATTAATGTCAAATTAGCCGGATCGATTCGTAGACCGCGGACCGGATCCCGTTCGGGTGTAATAGACCAAAAACTGATTGCACCGTACCTATTGAGCAGAAAAAAAGCTGTGACGCGATCCGAACGACAAAATGAATGGAGACTATCACTCCGTTTCGAAGAACCGGAACTAACAGAATCGGTCATTTATTGATTGGAGGTTGTTTGATCGGTTTTAATCGTAAAATTTAATGATGAATAAGAACCCCCATTTTATCAAATTTTGAACTCACCTTATGCCAAAAAATATGAGTATTAGACTTATTTTGATTGTCACTTCGAGACGGTCGAAATAGACTAGTACATACCCGAATCGTAGATTCGAAGTGATTTTGGTGATGACTTTAGCATTTCGTCAAAGTTAAAAATAAAAAAAATAAAATTACAACACACGCATACAGATTTTCCCCCAAATATCGACACCTCACTTTTTTTTTCCTCCCAATTTGACACATACCCCTTCCTTTCCCTTATTAATATCACCAACACCCCTTCTTCTTCCTCTTCGTCTTGTTCTCCTATCTTCTTTCCCAAGCAAAACCCATCTTACTTGATTGTTGCTGCTGCTACTGCTGTGATTGAACAATATTCTTCCATTCCAAATATTTCAGGTACATTCTAATCCCATTTTGCTTCCTGTTACATGTTATGTACTACCCTCTATTTCATATGAAAAGATCAAAACTAAAGGAAATAAACCTAGGATGCAGTTGCAGTACAGTTTTGCAACATTAATTGTATGATTGTGTTTGATTTTAGATTTTTCATGCTGTAGAAGATGCAGAACTTTTTGTGAAACTGCTACGTAAAATTTCACTAGTTTCTACGATAGTGTAATTTATCAGAGAATATGGCGCATATTTGCATAAAATCTGATGAATCAGAAATTTCTGGAGATGAACTGTCTGTGTATCTGAATAATCGGATGAATTGGAAAATGGGATTTTTACACTCATAATCCTCTTGAGTAATTTTGCAATTATAATCATAACCCTTCGTAATAGTGAATTACACGAGAAACCCCAAGTAATGCTTAACTCTTATATGAAATAACCATGTGTTATGTTCCGTTTGAGATGCCCATTATATGGACGGTTTCCGTTTAAAAAAGACAAAATTACCCCTAATGCGCATTCTTATTTGCAAATGATGCCATGGTATTCTCTCTCCATCATCTGGGAGGGGCTGGGAAACGGAGGCCAAGAGGACTGTTGAAGGAGGTGATCGGTACGGGGGTGGGGGTCGCAGGGAGGCGGAGGCCAAGGAAGAGGAGGTTGTTGGATGTGGTGGTCTGGCAGGAGGGGTGACGGGGCTTGCAACCGGCTCGAAATGTCCCAGAGAACAACTGCAGCCTTTGCATTGTTGCTACCTCCACCCAGAATTCGATGCCGCTTATCGTTGAGCCAAGATCTCCGCTGCTTATCTGTTGTCGGGGCATCTTCAGAAAACGATGTCGCAGGTGGGAGGGGGTTCGGGGGTCGAAGCTTGCAGGCGCGGTTGGGTGCAGGCGTGCGCGGGGGGTCGAGGCTTGGGGAGGAGGGGTGGGGGGTTCCTGGGGTCGGGCCTTGCAGGCACAATTGGGTGTAGGCGCACGGGTCGGGGCTTGGGGAGAAGGAGGCTTGCAGGTGTGCCGGGAGGCTGGGAGGAGGGTCGGGGCTCGGAGGAGGAAGAAGATGAGGGGGTCGACTGCAAGAAGATGGAGGAAGAGTTTTTAAATTTTTTTATATTTTTTAACAGCCGTTGGATATTCTCAGAGTTGGATTAACTCAATGATATGGTTGGGTTAAGGGAAAAACTAACGGAGGGTCATGAGTGTGAGACGTAGTGACTATCCAGGATTTCTCGTGTAATTCGCTATTATGTATGGTTATGATTGTAATTGCGAAATTACTCATGATTATAAGTGTAAAAATCCCTTAGAAATTTCATTTCTTCGTTAATCAAAAAACTAGAAATGAAATTTCCTTTGACATGAACCGGGACCATGAACTGGGAATATAATCTGTCAGACTTGGAATCTCATGCATTACTCAATAGGCTTTAATCTCAATTATTATGGCTTGACACAAGAAGATCAAATTTGGATAACCAGGATGAATGTGAAGCTCATCATGCAAAGAGCAAAAACATTCATGTTGAGATTTTAGAGATGTTGATTCTTGCTTTTAAAATCTAGTTGCAAAGATGATAACACCAGATTTCTTTTTTGTAACACACTTTTAAATTTGTTCCTTTATTTCCATCTGTGTGCTGGCTTTGTATTACCATGTCTTAGCAGTTGGTTTGATTGGCAGCATGACTGAGCGCAATCAATCATGTATTTATAGTGGCATTACTTGGCTTATGGTGAAATGGTTGATATGCTAATCAATGAAACTTAGTTGGATTTATAAAACAGTGTCGGCCAGGGGCGGAACTAGTATACATTATGGGGGCCATGGCCCCCCATGATTATTATATGTCACTTATATAATGTATTAAGTTTTTAATACGGCCCCTCCTTAAATATATTATAATAAATGTTGTTAGAAAATTTTGTAGAATTATTAAATGGTCAAGTAGTAGTGTGGTAAGGCTATTATTATTGAGACCAGGGTTCAAATCTTATCTTCATTCATTTTACTTTCTTTATACGATTTATCCAACACTTCCAAAGTATTAAAATAATTTGATATAAAATTGTATTCTGAGTCATGGGCGGAACTAGTATACATTATAATCCCCCTCCATGATTATTATACGTCACTTATACAATGTATTAAGTTTTTAATATGGCCCCTTCTTAATTTTATTATAATATATATTGTTAGATATTGCAGAATCATTAAATGGTTAAGTGGTAGATTGGTAAGGCTATTATTTTGGAGATCAAAATTTCACTTGATAATTTAGCCTTTTTAGGATGGATTTAGATAGACTTAACTTAGTTTATTTATCCAATTTAAAAATATCCATGGAAAATACCAATCTATTTCAAATATCAACATTAATAATAGACTTAAATTCTACGTTTATCAAGATTGAAAGGGGTTCATTTTAAAAATATTAATTCAATTTAAAAATATCATTCAAATATATATATATATATATATATTATATTTTTGAGCATACATAATAGTTGTATACTCGGCCCCTCCTTGATGAAATTCCTGGTTCTGCCCTGTATCAGCTTGTTATATCGGTCATTAGACTGAAAAAAATAAGCAGTAGAATAGCAATAAAAGTTAGCAGGTCGTTTCTAGAAATTCATCTTAATTGGTATCTGCGTTTATATGGCAAAGACTTTCTTTAGGGATTTAATTTTTCTAATTAGACTACTAGCATATAACTTACATAGTCTTCTAATTAATTATACAATCAATATTTTAGATAAATTAGGAACTAATATGAAGATATTTAAGTTAATAACATACGAAATAAATTACACATAAAGGGTGACATGGAGAGCATGCCCTAGTGTCCGGTGATATTTGAAGCAATATTGCCGGCATGCCAATGACAGTATTCCCAACACATGTGACTCATCCTCGGCATGGACGGGATTGCTTGCCATCAACACCATAGAATTAGGGTTGGCTATTGAGTCACGGCTCGATGAGTCAGGCTCGGGCTCGGCTCGATAAGGGTTCGTGAGCTTGGTTCATTAGGTTATTGAGCCGAGCCCGAGTCGGATTTTTGGGCTCGATAGCTTAATGAGCCGAACTCGAGCGAGCCATGCTCGGCTCGATAACTCAATAATGGGATCGATAAGGAATATATATATATATATATATTCTATTTGTGAAATAGTAATGATGTTTATTTTTATTTGTATTAGCTTTGCAACATTGTGAATGAAGGACTATGTGTCTATGGGGTTTATGTAACAACAACATTTGGTAGATTATGTTGTACACTTGGATTTTCTACACGTATCTATGTTAATCTAGGTTATAATTAGATAATCAGTATTTTTCTTTTTTATTAGCAAATAGAATGTTACAATATATATTGTAATATAACTTTTATTACAATTCAGATGGTGGCTTACTGGTAAGGAATACAGTTTACAAAGAAGAGGTTGCGAGTTTGAGCCCGGGTAACAACACTTTTCCACCAAAAAATGACTCTTTTCCTTAACGAGCCCAGATCAGGCTCGAGCCCAGACCAGGCTCGATAATGGGCTCGAGCCCGAGCCAGCTCAACTGGACTCGAACGAGCCTGAGCTCGAGCCCAACTGGGCATATCGAGCCCGAGCTCGACTGGCTCGGCTCGTTAGGCTCGATAGCTAGCCCTACAGGACCTGAGAGATATCAACGGCTTTGAGCTTTTAGAAATCTTTTTCTGTCCAAAGTGTTGTTGCAAGCTTCCAAGCAATTGGACGCCAATGCTATCTTTGGAATGACGGCCTCAACTCTCCCCCGGGGGTGTCCACCGGCGGATATCCGCCCCATTTTGATTGTGACCCGTTACAATACGTTGTTTCGGGTCATGGGTCGACCCGTCTCATCTGACGGATACCAGTTAATATGATAGTACCATTTCTATTAAAAAGGAAATTGCTTATTTATTACATTAATGTCATTAAAAGGATAAAATTGATCATTATAATTTTTCATAAACTCTACTTATCAACTTTGAAATTCACGGTGTATCTTTGTCGTCACTCCTTTATTGATCCATTTCTTCAAACATTAGATTGGTCAATTATTGTTACATATTATTGTTACTTAATATTTAAATGAAACATTGTTTACGGATTCTAGAGTCATATCCGTGGACATGTGGATACAAATAAACATTGCCCATGTGGAGTAGGTTCGTTTCAACAAAGAGAGGCATTGCTAGTGAGGCATATATAAGGAATACAAATGATGTATGCATCTGTGTGTATGCATGTGTAGGAGTGTTTGCGTGTATGAATCTAATATCATATTCATAATGGTAATGTTGTATGGATACGACAATTTAAACGGTAAAGAACGCAATCGGATACGAAATATGTAAATATGTGTAAGTAATTAATTAATGAGGATGTATGAAGCTATGCCGATAATGCAAATCATGAGAATATATGAAATTGAAAGAATGCAATCATATAGGGATCCAATAATGCCACGCTCGTATAAGTTCATTTTTATAATGATTTGAATATGGATAAAGGAGATGTAAATTGACAAATGGTATATAAACATATATTTGTATTTATATGTGATTGCATCAATTATCACCCAATTTGATTATCGAGATGGATATATATATATATATATATAATATACAATACAATTCATATTTGATTGCAGTCATTATCATCATGGTTTGATACCATGATGAATACTCAAATTTTGACATCAACACATGTCAATTTTAAAATAGATACATATATGGATATAAATATCATTGCATCATGTGAGCCATTCAATACATGTAAATTTAGTCTGATCTATAGATTGATTTTTGTATTTTTTTCATATAATATATGCATCCATTTCAGATCTTAACGGTTTGGCAACATATTTTCCATATTCACTAAATTTTTATATCAACATCCATGTTTTCTTAAATAGATAAGAACTATTTAACATCTATATTGATATCCATTTCTGATCATTTGTATATTTTTAAATCAACTGAATAGTGGAAACTTTCAACAGAGTACCCAGCGGGCACCTGTTAATTCAAACAGGTTTTTTGGATGGGCATGGGTAGCAACCCAACTAGGGATGAAAACGGTCGGATACGGATACGTATATAGGTATAATTATATCCTTATCCATTTGAAATACGAATATGAATGTGGATACGAATATTTACGGATGTGAAAATGTGTTACCATATCCTTAAAAAATGAATATGAATGTAAAACAAAAACGAATCAAATACGAATAATAACAGAAATATTTAATAGATTAACTAAAATATACATATTTAGGATGGTTTACACATAAAATAAATATAGCATATATAGTAATTTCATAACAATTATATCAACAATGGTCAATGCAATCGTAAAATGTTATTACACATAATTATAAATAAATTTATCACTATACTTATGTATGAAAATGAATATACGAATACGAATGCGAATATTAGCGAATGTCAAAGTGAGATCCATATCCGCATCCATTTTAAAACGAATACGAATACGAATGTCAAAATATGTATAAAACGAATACGATAGTGGATCGGAAACGGATATATTCACATTCGTTTTCATCCCTAAACCCAACCCAAATATGTTCCCACATCGGCAACTCACAAAGTGTGAGAGTTGGTTAGAAAAGTGAGGGATTACTACTTGACAACTTGGGCTTAAAAATTTTGAGTGGTTGTCCAACAGGCCCATTTGAACCCGAACCCAATATGTCAAGGTCAGTTTTCATCGATAACGGTCCGGGGTCTAAGTTTTAGGATTTTAGGTTCACTCTGATAAGGAAAAAGGTTACCCGAGAGGTGGAGCCACCCCTACAAAGAGATAGGAAGAAAAAGCTACAATGAGTGTACAACCTCCACTATCACTAGGAATACGTGATAGGGCATGGTACAACGAGGGCGTCACGAATATAAGTGGAGGAAGTTGTGACAACCCAACCCAAACATAGTCCCACATTGGCAACTCACAAAGTGTGATAGTAGGTTATAAGAGTGGGTGATTGTTACTTGACAACTTGGATTTAAGCATTTTGGATGATTGTCAACAGGTCCATTTAAACCAGAACCCGATAACTTGTCAGGACCAGTTTTCCTCAACAACGGTCCCGGGACCTAAGCATGGGATATTACATGTAACGAGTACCCGATCTGTCATTCTCAAATGGTACCCATAAGTTTAGGTTCAAAATGAATGGGTCAAGCTGGGTACCCACTGACCCAAATGCCATGAACACCCCTAATATTCATTACCTCAAGGACGTGCACTCCTCGACATTTGGAAAATTTTCAAAAATTTTGCTAGTTGTCGCTAACTTTTAGTTCAAAATTTAGCGACGGTCGGTTAAACTTTTGAAAATTAGCAATGGATGAACATTGTTGTATGGACCGTTGCTAAAAATATAGCAACGAATATGGCATTCATCGCTAATTTAAATATAAAAAAATAATTTGGTAATGGATTATATCATAGTAATATATATTTAGCAACGGACAATATAGTCACAGATTTAAAAAAACGGCAATGTAGACCTACTTTGTTTAGTGACACTGGTATTCTTTCTTAACAAAATCTCCTATTCTAAAATAACTTTTATTAGATGATTAACATGTTATTACTTTGTATTTTTAGGTATCTCAAAGTGCCTTGGCACTTTGATATAAAGTCCTGGATATCGATATTATTTATTGTAAAATTATTTTTATTCTCAAGTTTTGCAGTAGGTCGTAGTGGCTATATTGCTAGCAATGAACATAAAACAATATTAGGATGGGGAGCTTGCACCAAGGTGCATGTAACTTTATATGCACCGGTGCTTATATCTTCAATATTTTTTTACTTTTTTAAAAAATACCACCATGTATATTCATCCATATATCCCTCCAATATGCCATTCGAATTTCGTCAGAAACAGAGACTCATATGACCTCGATCCAGAACAGTTAATTTTAACGGTCTTAGAATTGCTGTAATCGACCTGTTCTGGATGGAGGTCATAGGAGTCTTTGTTTCTGACGAAATTCGAATGACTTATTGGAGGGATATATGGATGAATATACATGGTGGTATTTTTCAAAAAAGTAAAAAAATGTGGAAGATATAAGCGTCGGTGCATGTAAAGTTACATGCACCTTGGTGCAGGCTCCCCATCCTCAAACAATATTTATCTATTGACTTTCTTGAATAAAGTTGTCTTATTCCTGCTAAATTAACGATGATTAATACATATTAAAGTCAATGTGTAATCATCATTACATGAATAATTACCAACAAATATGATGTGTAATCATCATTACTTGAATAATTACCAACAAATATGACATTCATTATGGATTCCAAAAATCAAAGATAATATTGCAACGAATAATGTTGGTTGGTATTAAAATCGAATGATATCGACCCATGCCTGCTATACATGTCCAATTGTCAACACTAAATAATGACCTCAGCGACACTAATTAAAGAGATCAAATCAACTAGAAAAAGATAAGCGATTGCTCAGCCGCATCAGTACGGATGTGATCTTCACCATCAAAGATGGCTCCACGACATCAACAAGTAGGGTTGGGTATCTGGTCGAGTTCAACTTGGCTCGGTCGAAACTCCTGTTAGTATATGAGCTAATGGGTCAGCCTGACCTGAACCCGTCCTATTTTATTTGGGCTGGATTTGGGCTTGGGCCTGGATTTTGAGAAAAAACTATGCCTAACTACGCATATTTTATAAAAATTTTAGATTTTTTTGCACATCTTTTCTAGTTACACTATTTCTAAATCATTATTCATTATACTATTGTTCACTACTAAAGAAATAGCTGGCATAGAATTTTAGAAATAACCCAAATTTCAAAAAGTTAAAGATTTTGTAGACCCTTAAATATGATAATATAACGAAAATAACCGAATTTTCGTGATGCAAAAAGGAAATCAAGAAAGTTGTATAAGTTAATATACAAACCTACGAAAGAATGGGTTGATTCAACCAATCTCGCTAGCACAATGGAAATTTTAGCTTATTCCATGCAAACTATAATGTGTGAAATAATATTAATTTTTTTATTTCCACTGGGCCGAAATCTCCATTCTCCGGCACGAAATAAATAATAGGATTTTTATTAGTTGTGTCCCTCTGAGATATTGCAATTTCCGTTATGCCCTTACTTTTTTGAAATTTCAATTGTGCCCCTACCTTCTTGCAAAATTTACAGTTCTGCCCTTTTGTAATATCAGTTATGCCCCTACTTTTCCTTAACAGAATGGCAGAACTGTGAATTTTTCAAGAAGGTAGGGGCACAACTGATATTGCAAAAAAGGGAGGAGCATAACTGAAATTGCAATATCTCATAGGGACACAACTGATAATAACCCTAAATAATAATGATAATAATTCCTTAGAATGAGACATATTGCAATCTTACCCATAAAGAGGGTACAATGCAAATTTCTACGAAAGAATATCATGGATGGCGAGTCAACCATGATCTTCGTCTCCACTTCTCCTCCATATATCCCTTCTCCTCATCATAACTAGAAAGCTTCCCACCATTACATACTTCTCCCTGACGTGACCGCAGCCGGAGCTGGGCTCTCGCAACATGGAAGTGCGCTCGATCCTTCACGACGGCGAGGCGAGAGACAAGGGGTCATCCATTGCAGAAGAAGGCCTCCTCCTCCGCCTCACGGTTGTGAGGGGGAGGGGCCTCGTCATCAAGGATCTCTTCCGCCAAGAGCAGCGACCCCTATGTCATCGTCACCTCCGGCAACCAAGTAAGTCATCTACTCGATCGATTTTATTCGCACATGTAATGTCTAAGTTCGATTTGATCTGGATCTGATTCGGATAGGATATTCTTCCCCCAAATTTCATCTGAAAGAAATTGAAAAAACAAATAATAAAATAGGTGGGTTCCATCCATTCGGACGAGGGATAAGAAATAAACGAAGGTTTTTCTACATTTTTTGGGTTGATTTGAAGGGTAATATAACTATGATGTGAGCACCTTATTCCGAGATGGTTTGTGTCGTGATAATCCCCTTATTCCGTGGCATGTGCTTAGGGACGAAAACGGTCGGATACGGATACGAATATAGGTATAATTGTATTCTTATCCATTTAAAATACGAATACGAATGCGGATACGAATATTGACGAATATGAAAAATGTGTTACAATATCCTTAAAAACGAATATAAATGTAAAAGGAACACGGATCAGATACGAATAATAACAGAAATAATTTACTAATATACATGTTTCGGATGGTTTAAACATAAAATAAATATACCAGATATTGTAATTTCATAATAATTATATCAACAATGGTGAATGCAATCATAAAATATTGTTACGTACATTTATAAATAAATCTATTACTATACTTGTTGGAAAACGAATATACGAATGCGAATATTAGCGAATGTCAAAGTAATATACATATCTGCATCCATTTTAAAACGAATACGAATACGAATGTCAAAATATATATATAATGAATATGATAGCCGATTAGATACGAATATATTCACATTCGTTTTCATCCCTACATGTGCTTCTCGATCATCAACATGATACAGATATCAAAACCAAGATATTCCACTTAAATCATGCTCGCGGATTCGGATCTGATCAACCAACCCGAAGCCGATCTCAACGGTCCGGCCGAATCCAATTCGAATTCAGATTTTAAATCCTGGTCTATTATTCCATGCACCACATTATGTATTTGTTGGAAGCTGCAGCGATTTTCGTATTGAATACCATACTCATCATCTTCTTTTTAATTTGTTCCTGCAGAAAGAAAAGACGAAGATAGTTTGGAGGAATCTCAATCCTGAGTGGAATGCAGAAATGACACTGACAATCACGGATCCTTCTCAACCAATTCGATTTGTAAGAATTTCACCAGTCTCCGTCCGTTTCTGATTCGGTAAACAGACTATTATGCAAGTAATATATGTTTAGAGAATGTGTATAAGTTGCATACGCATGTACGCATCCACGCATGCAAAACTATATATAGATTTACCATCTATAGCTGCTACCTTGGGAGTCAATAGAATAGCAAATCTAAACTTTTACACATTTTATCTCCTAATTTGTCATTAGTTTCTTAACCACTGATTTCAGGAAGTATTCGACAAGGACACATTCACAAGCGATGACGCAATGGGCAGCGCAGAGTTGGGCATAAAACCGTTCCTAGAGACTATAAGAACTCACAAGAACAACATCAAGGACAACGCCACACGAAAACCTGGGAGTGTCGCTTGGGGTGGGGGGCAACTCACCAAGGACATCGTCCTCGACCTCAAGCTCAATAACCATAAGTGTGGCGAACTAGTTCTGCAGCTCTCCGCAAGCTAAGGAGCCATAGTGCACCATTTTGTCGGCAACCACAGTGTATCACGTCTTCTTAATGAAAATGTATGTGGTCTATATCCAGATTTTGTAACATCAATCTGAAGAATCACTGCATGTCGAGTTCTCTTCTGTAACATGGAATACCTGACCAAACACATTACCCCATTACAAACTACTCTGACGTTATGATTTGTAGTCTTGGAAAATTCTTTTAAGCTAAATTATGCTTTGGACTTCAATGTGACCGCTGGTTGCGCTTCCCTTGATTACCTTGAGGATGAAGCAGATGAAATTTTGACTGAAGAAGCTTGCAGGTCTATGAATATTAAGAAGACTTTTTTTCTCTTCGTACTCAGATATCCATAACAAAGTAGCAAGTCTTGCAGCTTGCATCTGAGGTAATCTTGCAAACCAAACAAACACAGCAATTGTTAGTATCGCATGGAGAGATTGGATCACTTCGTATTCCCTACAACAAAACAATGGTGATCTTACATTTACTGAAGTCGCTTGCGAGCATGGAGGCTTATAGAAAGATAGTTCTGGACGAGATACGAAACGCTTGTATACTACAATATTGCAATGGACTAGATGAGTGCAAGAATGATGTTCATATGCAATTCCATGATTCTAGTGATTTAACCGAGATGAGTTTTGGTATGCATACCTACAGTTGCTCCAGTTTGTCCAGCTGAAGACTGGATATGTCCTGGAAAGTACATCAGAAACTGGGACTCAGGAAGATGAACTCCCATGCATGAGGCAAGGAAAGAAGAGAGGAAATGCTCTCTATTTTCCTTATCAACAGTCCTTATCTGTTCAACACTTGAGATGAATGTCCGATCCGATGCATTTATCTTTGAGAATTTAACCTCTGACAAGTAAAATTCATGACTTCGACAACCTCTGCACTTATACAAGAAAATATCGATACCACACTACCTGCATTCTGCTTTTACAAACTATATCTAGAAAATTAAGGTTAAGTATCTGACAGACATTAGCATATACATTCTTACACGTGTAATTAAACGAGTTTACATTCTTACGAAAACTTTTTATGTAACGTATTATAGACCGTTATTGGGCTTGAACCTACACAAAACTTCAGACTTATTTCTCATTCAAGTCGAGTTCTAAGCCAAATTCAGTAACAAGGACTCATGAACTAATTAATATATATTATTGTTTTTGCCATCTTCCATAAAAATACAGTTTCTGAAGATTGCCTCTGTTTTCATTGGAAATATGGAATATTGTAATTCATAGTAAGTTAGTAACATTCAGAACAACAAAATGAAGATACAGCACGACCATTTTTCCGGCTTCCTATTCATTGTCTGTGCTATACGGTAGTCGATCCAAGCCAACCCATACTATGATTTTTTCCCAACAATAAGGCTTCACTTTCAAGCTAAGAGAGAATAATCTTGGACAGATTACAATTCAGTTGGAAATCCACAATAAAGAAAGAGTAAGATAGAGGCATATCATTAGAATACGCATAAGCAATTCCAGGCATGGTAGAATTTAAGCGCAGCAGAAATTAGCTTCACATAATCTTGGAAGTTTATGAGAATTAAGGACACTTATTAACTACTAACTGCATTAAAATTTGATAGCCAGATCACAGGGATAGGATGAATATTACTTAAGAAAATTCCAGCACACCAAGTCATCATCCAATACTAGAAGCAGCGACACTACAAATGGGCATTACAAGTTGCCAACTAATAGGAAGAATTATTCAACATTGTCACATAGAGAATCTTTATAGAAGGTATCATTTTTTCTACACATGTACATATAAGGAACTCAATCTAAAAAGTAGACAGACCTGAAGGGAGAATGCATTAATAGAATGATGACATATTCATTTCTTTGAGTGCAAGAAAGTAACTAGTATTCTCTGCTTTTCCTCCTGAGCTCATTAAGTTCGCGCTCAATATCTGAGTCCCGATACGGAAATGGGGTATTTGAGCTGCTAGTGGTCGTTCTGCGGGCTGGAAGCTCCCCTCTCTGATATGAGTTTACAAAAGATAAGAAAAGGATGCATGAAAGAGCGTAATAGGGACTGCAAACTATAAAATACTGGCAATTTTCCTTCCATATTTAGAGGTTGTGAGACTGTATTGTGCAACATAGAGAACATTATATGCATCTGAGTATAACGTGGATTTTCATTTTATTAGTAATGACAGTCATACAAGATAAGCACACAAATTTCCTTGGACGTTCTGTGAGAATACCATATCAAGGCATATCCTACCAAACCTTTTGCATGGGCTCGCCATTTATAGGTGGCATGCCCGTCCGTATAAAGAGGTGGCAGTTTCACAGGTTTCAACTAATAATATTGAAGCTAAACAAACACCATTTTTATTTTTATTTTATTATTTATCTAAGGAGTCTGCTTCAAACAATTGTCTTCTCCATATTACCATATCTCTAAAGTCAATAGTTTTCTATGAAGAACTACTGGAACCCAATCACTATCGCTAACAGTTTTTTTAGTCCAGCTTCATAGTCGCAGGTTCTATCAGTTTTTCGGTATGACTCGCACCCTTCATCGCCAGTCAAATCCCACCTCCCACAGTATAAGGTCAAGCATCCATACCCGATAATCTGTCAAAGTTGAAAGCAAGTTGTTGAATCCCAGTCTCACGCTAAGCAGCAAATGTGAAGGACAGTGTGTGGTGAGATGGTAGAGAGATTGATTTCTACTATATTAATAGGGCCACTCAATCGATAGGAGTGTGCACCAGCAAAGTTGCCTCTAATAGTAATAGTGCCATTTATTGAGATACATAGCAACCTATGATCATGAGTTTTTTCTAGCAAGGGGCTCAAATATTGCCAACCCTCCTATTGAGCCAGGGGCTATTTGATTAAGATTTTGTATGGATAGGAACATGCAGTGTTGCTAATTGTGCTTGACTTTCAAAAAAAGATTTTGCTATAACCCCACCAATTGAGTTCAAGCCCGTATTGTTGTTAATACAAGTCTTAAAAATTATTCAAGGTTTACTAGCAGCTACAGCAATTAACTATATCCGTAGGCACATTAACCCTCACTTGAAATGATCTTAGGACTAGGTCCTTTCTAAGCATGAGGTTGTGACTTTTTGCAACTGCATGAGGGGGCACCCAGCCAAATAAACAAATCTGGAATGATCATTTGGATGATTTTTTCGGACAAAAGGGGAGCACTACTTCTGACTAGGACAATAAAATGAATAGATGACTTCAACCTCTACTAGTCAACCCTTGTCCTTTCAGATAAAAATTAAAGGATTTTTTTAGCTGCTTTTATCCCATGGTAGATTCCTAAAAATCTCAAGACTAATAAGCCATCTATGTTGAATCTAAACGCTCACAAAGTCATATAAATATTACTCTTAGAGCACACCTGCATGCACATAGATAGGTTTTTCCAAGATAAAATGGTTTTCCTGATGACAGAATCTAAGCAGTTCATCTTTGCAGTGTCAGTTTGTCTTCTTCTTATTCACGAAGATGACGCTTCACTTGCTTCTAAAAATTCTTTGAAATGTAAAGTACAGGAGGAAGCTGTCATAGATAGACTCTGTTGAAAAATTATACCGTTGAGCTGCCTGACATTTCCCTTTTCAAACTTGCTAGATCATCATCAACTGATGTACTCTCTAGAAGTGCAAACTGCAAATAAAAAAAAACTATTAAGATGAATCACACGGGAAACATAACTACCTGTGAAATGACAAATTACCTTTCCTTCAAGGTCGTCAGTCGTTAATTGATTTAAAGCCTCAGCTTGGGATTCCATTGCCAAAACTAATAAAATCAACGAAAAGACAGAGCACTGATTGAGGACGTCCAAACTAAAAAAACAAGATATACATTATCCAACAATGGTCATCTAGACTGCTCCCAACTCTCATCAATACACAAGATGGCCTCAAATTTCAGCGAAATTCCAGTCGAAATTGAGGTGTATGTCGTTCGAATTTCTGTCGAATATCGATATCCAGTCGAAATCGAAATTCGACCGAAATGACCGAAATATGGGGGTCCTAGTACAAAAAATGACCGAAACGACCGAAATTTTGGTCGAAATTCCATCGAAATTCTGTTTTGGTCGATACCGAAATGGTGACCGAAACCGACACTAGAAAGTACACAAATAAATTCATCTTAGTAAATGTTTGAGCCCATTCATTTTTACTTTGGTTATGGACGAGTTCACTAGTCACATTCAGGATGAGGTACCTTGGTGTATGTTGTTCCCCAACGATATTGTGTTGATTGACGAGACTAGAGATGGAGTAAATGAGAAGCTTGAGATTTGAAGACATGCCTTAGATACTAAAGGATTTCATTTATGTAGGGCAAAGACTAAATATATGGAGTGCACATTTGATGGAAGCAGTAGTGAAGGAATCGAGGTTAAGATTAGATATGATAGCACTCTAAAAAAAGATTATTTTAGATACTTAGGATCTATTTTGCAATATGATGGGAAAATATAGAAATGTTATAGAATAAATGCAGACTGGCTAAAGTGGAGAGAAGTCTCTACTATTTTATGTGAAAAGAAAATCCCTTTGAAAATCAAAGGAAAGTATTACAATGCAGCGGTGAGACATACTATGTTCTATGGATCTGAATGTTCGCATGTGAATCATAGACATGAGCAAAGAATGATAGTAGCCGAAATTAAAATGATAAGGTGGATGTATGGTCATACACGAAAAGATCATATTCGGAATGATGTGATCAGAATGAAAGATGGTGTAATTACGATAGAGGATAAGATGTTTTGGTCATTTGCAAAAGAGTTTGACCGATGCACCGGTTAGAAGATATGACATTTGGGATGTTGAACTGGCTAAGAGAGGGCGAGGAAGGCCCAAGAAGTGTTGGAATGAGACTCTCCGAAAGGATCTTAGTTATTTGGATCTAAGCCCGAGAATGACCCGAGATAGATATGAATGGAAGCAAATAATCCATGTAGTTGACTCTATTTAATCTAGGGAAAGGCTTTGTTGTTGTAGACGTTTTTTTGGAAATTGAATAGTGCATCAGCTCCCTCTTTGTATATCTGAAAAGGGCATTTGCCTTTGGTCCAATTAGACAAACAAACCCTGATCTTACCCCTATAAGAAACCAGTATCACCAAAACTATAGATTAAAGTTTGCACATTACGTCTCCAACCAATACTGTTGAAAGCTGAACAGCATACCCTTTTCTTCCATTTTCTCGAAGGCTGAAAGTGCACTGCTTGTACTGACATTACCCAGCATCTCATTTACTTTAGTTGCCGTCCTAAAACAAATAATTAGATGAACATTAGTCAAGAAGTAATGTAAATAAAAATCCATTTCCCTTGTAGTAAAACAGGGCACAAACTTTGCTGTCTGGGCACGAGCTTTGAGTGTGTCTTTCTTTGATCTGGCTTCCTGTATCTTGCTCTCCAAAAGCTAACAATATAAATGACATAGAAGAGCAGCATAATGATTAATAATTTGGCAGAACTTGGTTCATAAAAGCTTAACTTGGCAGGATTTGGTTGGCAAAAGCTTCATTGATAGAACATAAACAATGGTGAATACTGATCTAAGCTCACCTTGCAAAAATCAAAAAAGAAAGCATACAGAAGCATCGACACACAGTAATCGTTGGTGGATTAGGTAATAAATAAAATACCCATGAAAGTTGAAAAGGCTTGATTGTCATAGGTAATATATATATATAACAAGCAGTATGGTTTGAAAGTAAACATCAGAAAACCGGTATTAGCAGTTACTCGGATTAATTACACTATTTAGCCTAATAGCAGAATTCTGTTAAAAATATTTAATCCCAGTATGGGCCCAGATAATTCAAGATGATTGGCCAGTACTAACACATACTGGCAACATTGTTGTAGCGACAACTGGCATGCTGTATATGAGCCGCCTAGTCACCTGCCTCTTGGATTACTCAGGCATAACTTGTGCATTTCCATGAAGAAAAAAAAAACCGTAGACTTACCAGCTGACTGAAAATCATTTGGCTAATTAACCAAATCCATCAAAGAATCTGATAGAAAAGGATTCTTGAGGAGGTATAGACGATCATTTTTCCGATAGCTTAAACACGACTATATTCTCACATCCAGACATGCCCGCCACTTGCAAAGCCCTAGGTTCAAGTGCATGCCAGAGATTTGGTCCCCTAAAACTGTAAGGTCTACTTTGTCCAGAATGGGTAGAAGAATCAAGCCTTGATGCTCAACTGCAAGTTGACAGGTAGTCATGCTCATCGCCTCAGCCATAGAAGTTTGTAGTGCTAAAAGTACTATACAGCAGAGAGCACGTGAGAAAGGCCAGGTCAACATTGTGCAAATGAATAAAAATAATGACTGATAGCTTCACATTGCAGTGTTAATTATATCGACTGATCACTGACGGACTTGACATTGTAATATTGATTATGCAATGATTCAGTGAACTAACCTGTGTGTTTGAGACAAGATTGGCAACCACAGTCTTCTGCTGGTCAAGCTGAGCCTTCAAGGAGTTTGCATTGTCCTGAAATTACAAGATAAAAAACGCCGGAGAATTAGAAGAGAAATGTCAAATATTTCAGATATAACCATATTGGGATATTTACACCCATAATCCTGAGTAATTTTGCAATAACATTCATGACCCTGCATAATCGCGAATTACACAGGAAACCCTGAGTAGTCACTCCGTCTCACATTCATGACCCTCCGTTAGTTTTGTCCTTAACCCAACCATACTATTGGGTTAATCCAACCCTTAACCTATCCAATGGCTACTAAATTTTCAAAAAAATAAAAATAAAAAGCCTTCTCCTTCTTCCTCCTCCATTCATCAGCCTACGGCCACCCACTCCAAAAACCCACCGTCGGCAACCTCCCTCCCTCCCCTCACCCGCGTCGACCTACAGAGACCCCCCCCTCCGGTTCCCCGTCAACCGACCCGTAGCCCCGCCCCCTCGTCTCCTGCGACAGACAGAGCACCCAAGCAGAGCCCCCCCCCCCTCCCCGGCCGACGTAGAGGGCCCCCACCCCCTGTCCCCCACCGCGACCCAGCAAGAGACCCCCCCCCCCGGGACGCAGAGGCCCCCACCCCCTGTCCCCCACCGCGACCCAGCAGGAGGCCCCCCCTACCCCCCCCCCCCCTCGCCGCCCCCCGGTTCCCCGCGCCGACGCAGAGGCCCCCACCCCCTGTCCCCCACCACGACACCAGCAGGAGCCCCCCACCACCACCACCGCGACCGCAGAGCCGCCCCCCGATTCCCTGCGCCGACCCCACCCCCTGTCCCCCACCGCGACACCAGCAGGTCCCCTCCCCCCCCCCCCCCCGTCGACGCAGAGCCGTCCCCGGTTCCCCGTGCCAACGCAGAGGCCCCCTACCCCCGCCGACGCAGAGGCCCCCCACCCCCTGTCCCTCACCACGACCCAGCAGGAGCCCCCCCCCGCGGAGGGGGAGGCAACCCACCTCCCTCCCCCGCCCTGACGGAACCCCGGCGCTTGCAAGCCCTCCTGAAGGCCCGACCCCCAGAGCACCCCGTCCCCGCCCGCCCTACGCGCGCCTGAAGCCTCCTCCTCCCGAGCCCAGACACCCGCCCGCGCCTCGTGTACCTGCAAGAAGTCCCAGCATCCCTCTGCGCGAACCACAACCTCCAGCAGCCCCTTCTCCCTCTCCCTGCGATCCCACCCTCCGTGCGGACCACCTCCTCCAGCAGCCCTCGTGGCTTCTGCCTCCCAACCCCTCCCAGATGATGGAGATATAATAGGATGGCATGATTTGTAAATATGAAAAAGTATTAAAGGCAATTTTGTCTTTTTCTAACAGAAACCGTCAAATATAACGGCAATTTCAAGCGGAACATAACACAGGGTTATGTCATGTAAGAGTTAACCATTACTCAGGGTTTCCTGTGTAATTCGCGATTATACAGGGTCATGAATGTTATTGCGAAATTACTCAGGGTTATGGGTGTAATTATCCCAACCAGATTTCCAATAAATTGTACCTATTGGAAATAACCAATAAGTACACCGATATACAAGTATCTACCCACACAAATAATTGTATCTAAAGCTTCGATTAGAAATTCAATCACAAACTGTACTTTCTGGATTTCAGATTTCAAGCATAAATTTTTTTTTGAGGCAAGAAAAGAGGGAAACACGGAAAAGTGTCCAATCCCGGTATATTACTGGGCTTACTGCTCAGTTGCAGCCATCACTGTGTGGCTGATTGGTTGCTGATCATTGAAAAACTGGAGAAGAATCTGTCCAGGTGGAAGGCTGCATGCCTTTCACGGGGAGGTCGTCTGGTTCTTGTTGAGCCAGTCCCTGCAGTAATTCCATTTTTTTGTCTTCTAGTCTATTGTCAATGGGGACCGTCAGCAAATAAAGAAGATAATAAAAAGATTCTTCCAAGGAAACAATTGGGCACAATGATCAGGGAGTTCACTTGGTGGACTCAGACACTATCACTCTTCCAAAGGAGGTGGGGATCTTGGGATCTCTAGATTGGAGACTACGAATGGAGCCCTACTGTTGAAGTGGGTGGCAAGGATCTAGAGAGATGGTGAGGATCCTTTGTTGTAGACTAATCCGTAGGATCAATGGTGTTATGGGAGCAGTGGACCATGGTGACCAATACACAAGGGTTTAGATCTACCTTCTGGAAAGGGGTTTGTTCGATTTTGCCACAGCTTCAGACGATGTCTTAGCCAGTGGTAGGGGATGGATACTCTTTTGCCTTCTGGAAGGACGATTAGATGGATGATGGGCCTTTGGCAAGGCTTTCTTCTTGGTTATATGATTTGGTTGTGAACCGTAAACAGACTGTTGAGGAGGCTTGGGTGGATGATGCAACACTTCTTGGGACAACGCTTCCAAGAGTTCTTGGAGATTCTCGACCACTGCACGAGTGCACGACTCCGTCTGCGGGTCAGGATCATTGGAAGTGGAGGCATGTAAATTTATCTATAAAGCAGGCATGTCGAGAATTGGAGAAACCTGTGGAGCATTCTAATAGTGAATTGATTCATGACTGCATGCTCATTTGGGAAATGGACATTCTACAACGAATCAAGGTATTTCACTGGAGTCTTAAAGCGCTGAATTCTAAGTTCAAAAGGTTGATGGCGAAGGAAAGATAGATCAGAATTTCTTCAGGGATTGGTAATTATTATGTACTCTGTGGAGTAGAAGTGGAGATGGCGGAATGTCATTTTCTGGATTGCAAGAAAGCGGGAGCAATTTGGGAGGAGGTGAACCTCTCATGGGTGGACAATTCTAGTTTAAAGTTGTTCTGAGAGTCTCTTTTCAATGCGAGTTTCTGCCCAAATACGGTGAAGTTGCTTCTGATCGTTGCTTTATGAGCTTTATGGCTTACTCAAAATGGCATAGTTTTTTTAGATGTGTACTTCTATATAGAAAATGTGGAACATCTAGCTATCCTCAAGTCTTAGCTTATCTAAGTATTTCTATAATCTCTTTATAATATTAGCAGGGAGGGCACCTAAGTCTTGGTTTATCTAAGTATTTTCATTTTTGGCCTCGTCGGAGCTTCTTGAGTTGTTTCCTCTTTCTCTGCTTCTTCATCTAGACCACGTTCTAGATCAGACCACTCCCTGATCTAGGATTCTCTGGTGATGAATCGGTTCCACAGGGTTTCTTCGTATTCGACCGTACTTGGCTCCAGCAGAAGAACTTCAGAGACCTTTCTCCAGTCAATGGTCTTCCACAAAGTGTTTAGGCTAAGCAACATGTATGGCCTATAAGATGACTCCTCTGCTTATCAGGCTTTGTTTGCTCAAGAGGGAGATCCAAGATGATAGAAGAGCATATCGGTTGGAAGCAAAAAGCGAGATCTGTAGACTCGATGGATTAGAAGATGACATGGATCTCGATACAGATGAGCTTAGAGAAAGAGAAGCGGTGCAAAAATAATAATCACAATCGAAGACAAAAAAGCGAGTTTCTAAATGGAAGCAATAGTCACGATATTCTTGGCTCAAGGAAGGTTGTGTGACGTCAATACTTCTTATTTCCATAGGGTCTCCAGTGGGAGACATTGTCGCAATCTGATTTGGTCCATCATGGTGAATGAAAGGAGGGTGGAGTGCGATCTTGAGATTGGATAGCTAATCAAGGAACACTTTCATGATTTCTCATGGTGAGCTACTCGTAGACCATGGAGACGGACTGGCTTGGGGGCAACCCAACTCTCAAAACAGCATGTGAATCATCTAGTTCAAAGTTTTACTATGAAGGAGGTTAAAGGTGCAAAATGGAGTTTAAACATGGATGGTGCACCGAGTCCAGATGGGTTCCTGATTTTCTTTTTTAAGGAGTTTTTATCTTTGGTTGGAAGGGAGATTTTGGTGTTATGGAAGATTTTTTTTGAGTCAAAAGAGGAGGAACATGCTATGGTGTCCGCTCCAAATATATTTCAGAAATAAAAGAAGTTACAGAAAGACTTATAGTAGCCAAAACTCGAGAAGAGTCTTAAGGTGGAAAATTACATTTTAGCTATAGAAACAATGTAACGAAAGAGTGCACCATTTCTAGCTAACCAAATAGCCTAGATCGTAGCAATTGGTTGGAGAATGTCATCTCTAGTTAGATGTTTTGCCTAAATCGTAGATTCCCCAAACAAATCAAATGTTTGTAGATTCAGCCGGCTCATGTCAATTTCCTACCAAAATGGTGATGTCTTCGAACAATGAAAGAAAAGATATTATATCGTCTCAATCTACAATTCAGGGCATCTGATAGTGAAATTTGTAAAGAGTTACACAACAGTCCCTAGTCATAATTCGTCTTCTCCGCAGTAGCCACAAAAAAAGCTAATTCTCCCTAGCAGTTGAAGTTCCCAAATGAAGTTGCAATCATGAACCAAAGAGTTTGATCTCAGAGGTGGTGGTCTGGAAATAGCTTTGCGCACCTTTTTCACCGAGAAGGAATTGTCCTTCCAAACCCAGTGATCTCGTCCATCGGCAGGTCTATCTATATATCTAAAAATAGTTCTGCTATGGAAGATTTTGCTGGAGGAAATGCAGGTTTTGAGAGGCTAAACAAGGCACTCATTTTTCTCCTTCGAAAGGAGGCATCCGAGAGAGTGGAGGACCACCACCCGATTGCACTTTCCATTGCAATATACCTTGAGATAGCAAAGGTACTGGCAAATACACTCAAGAGGGTTATGGATCACATTATCTCACCTCTATAGTCATTTTTTATACCTTGGAGACAAATTAATGATTGCTTGGCTATGGCCACATAGATAATTGCAGACTAGAAGAGACGTCACATAAGGGCCATCATGTGGGAAGTAGATTTTAACTTGTGTTTTCTTTGGGTGGCACCGGTAAAATGAGGCTTCCCAAATATATGGATATCTTGGATGAAGCGTTGTCTTACCACGGTGTCTTACTCGGTGCTGGTCAACGACCGTCCTGAGAGGAGTTTCTCTCCCATGTTTTTTTGTTATTGTAGCCAATGTCCTGTCTGGCATGGTTGAACAAGCATCGCAGGGGTGGACTCATGGCAGGTTATTCTATTGGAGGCATCCATGTTACACTGCTACAATACGCAGATGACACCATTTTCTTTATTGAAGGCAGTAAAGAGGAATCTAGAGGGATGGTGGCAACTCTAAGGATTTTCGAAGAGCTATCAAGGCTAGTATTTAATTGTAACAAATCTATTTTATTCCATTTGGATTATCAGATGCTGAGGCACAGGCTTGTAGCGCGGAGTTGGGCACGGAATGTGGGTCTCTCCCCATCTGTTACCTAAGTCTTCCTCTGACTAATGGCAGACTTAGAATGGTGAATTGTCTACCGATTGTTGAAAAGATGAAAAAGAAGCTGCAAGATTGGAAGGCGACCATCTTATCATGAGGAGGTCGACTGGTGAGGTTAAGGTCGTACTCTCAGCAATTCCCATGTTCTTCATGTTTGTGTACCTTCTACCTTCGAGTATTCGTCACGGGTTGGAAACAAGTATGCGAAGATTTCTGTGTGCCAAGATGGGTCGGGAGATCATTTAGCAGATCGGAAAACAATACTCTCCCAAAGGCGATGGGCGGACTTAGGATTTCACGTCTTGAGATCATGAATGAGGCACTAATCATCAAGTGGGTAGCAGGATATGGGGAAGAAGTGAAGACTTATGCTGCAGACTCGTCCATTGTATCTATGACATCATGGCCCAATATACTTTATCCCAACATCCAACCTTTTCCTCACCCTTTCGGAAAGGAGTATGCTCGGTGATGCCACGAATTCCAGGTCTATTTCGCACTATTCTTGATAACAGTAACGATTTTGCTTTCTGGACAGACAACTGGACACGTAATGGCTCTCTTTCCAACCGTTTTCTGCGCATATATGCTTTGGCAGCAGACCGTAATTCACGAATGGCGGACTGCTGGAACGATAGATGCTAGATGCCTTTGTTCTTGTCAGACTTTTCAGACCAACGCGTAGAAGAGTTGTTCCATCCTCTAGAGTCTCTGAGCCAAGTAGACGGCCCGTCCGAAGAAAGGGATCATTGAGTGTGGAAAGACAACATCTTTTCGGTGAAGGGTGCATAGAGAGTGATGGACAGATCACCTCCAGTGCCAAACCTTATGATCCGTGATTGCAATTTTATCTGGAGTCTCAAGCTACTTACCAAGCATAATTAGCATTTTTTGTAGCTGTTGAGAAGAAAACGGATTTTGACGAGGGATTGTTGTATAAGGATCTTCGCAAGAGACTCCAGTGCATGCCCCATGTGTGATTTGCATACAGAAACTGTAGAGCATATGTTCTTTCTTTGTGGACAGTCTTCCCATATTTGGCCGGAGCTTGGCCTTCAGTGGGCTAAATCTTCAAAGTTTTGATGTGTTCTAGGACTCTTTACATGCAGGAAAGGATCACCCTAGAGCTGAGCTCCTTCTAATAGCAACTATTTGGGCAATAGCAACTATTTGGGCATTGTGGTTAGCTAGAAATGGTGCACTTTTTTCCTCTCAACGTTTTCACCTTGATAATGTAATTCTCATGTTAGGACTCCCCTCAAGTCATGGTTTTTTGTAAGCATTTCTAATACTTCTCTATTAATATATTTGGGACATACATCTTAGCGTGTTTCCCCCTTTTGGCTCAAAAAAATTAGCGGAGTGGACACCTTAGCGCTCCCTCCTTTTTTGCCTCAAAAAATAGACAGGTCCTAATCAACATTTAAAATTTTAAACTAAATATGTGGCTGCAAAAAGATGCAGTCAATATGCTTGTCAGTACAGAAAAAGCAGTTGTCTTTAAGGACGTGCTTGCTATTCATGGACAATCTGGTCTTGGAAGGATTTTTAAGGGATAATGTTCCCCTACACTATAAAATGGGGATCAAACAGAATGCACTTTGTGTTCATCATGGAGGTTCTAGTAGATTGAATATAGCTGATATCGTGTGACCATTCTTTTTTATTTTAAAAAAAGTGCATGTTCACAAAATAAATTTGCTTCAACATCAAAGGTCTAAGAATTGAAACCAACTTGTTTTTTTTCTTTTTATCAGGGAAAGAGAATGATCACTACAGGCCAACAGACTCCATGAAAAATTCATTAATGCCATAAATAAAGTCCAGGGCTCAAATGGTTTCCACCTTCCCACCAAAGAACTGGGATGACTAACAGCATTCTCAAGGTACCTTATATCCCTCAAAAATGTTAAATTATGTCCAACGCCTCAAAATCCAGAACAAAATGTCCCAGAGTGCAGACGTGTAATTAGGTGGTCATCTTAAACAACTGCTAAAATCTAGATTGGATCACATTGACCACCACAAATCAGATCCAATAAAGTTGTCAACAAACTACTATAATCCTAAACTCTAAGTAGGCAAGTTCAGTGGAGAATCCAACCTTATCAATCTAACAGCATAGATTGGGACAGTACGAATTAAGCCATTGGAGTGTGCATCCTACCTTGACTTTTTTTTTGAGGCCCTACCTTGACTAATTATGTGGAGCTATCTCCCCCACTTTTTTATTCAAAAAAATATGGGGCTAAACTCATCGAAGACAAAGTTATGAGAAGCCTAAAAAAACGTCTCTCCTTTTAATGAAAAAGATTCTTTTTCCTAACATATATAAACTTCCAAATAGATAGAAATGAATAAAACATGTTTCACACCCAAAAAACACTTACAGCATAAGATTTACGCCTTTTGAGGGCTTCACGTGCAAGATCTTCATCACCTTTAGAAAGAGCAAGTTGTGCCCTACGGTACCTGCCAAGCCACATAATATGAGATTCTGTGAGAGAATTTGATAGAACTGACTGCCAACATAACAAACCAATCATCTGAAGCTTGCTGGGCAGCATTATATTTATTCTCCAATCTCTTCTGAGATGCCAGAATCTATAATAAGAATTCGAGGCATTTATTAGCAAGATGGTGAAAGAAAAAGGAGATATAAAATCTACCTAGAATAAGATGGTTGTAATTCTAAATTATCATCCTCAATTCGTATGTAAAGGCAGGATTATTTTAAGGAAAAAGAGGATATGACTCGAGAAGATGTCTAGCCGTAACTTCTATATATTCATAGTAAATAAAGAAAATAATTTACAAGGATCAAAAGGTTTTTAAGCTCAACGTATGTAAAGGATGAAATTAAACGAGGAATTAGAGATATAGATACTTTAAGTAGTTGGGGTTGCCTAAAATATTTTATAGCATGAGGTGCTGATTCGAAAGAGCTTAAATTCATTTTGAAGAAGTCTAGGAGCCGTTGCGGGTAATTTTTTCAATCATGATACCTTGGCAACCAAGAAGGACAAAAATTTGCACACTTTCATAAGCAATAGAAGATGAAAACTACGGTTGAGCAACAGCTTCCAACTAGGCTAAAAACTGAGACAAAATTAAGTGGTGGAATTTCTTGGAAATTATTACTGTAGAATGATATACTTACGATGAACCCTAGCCCTCTACATAAGAAAAGGCTAGGGTTAGGAAGAGTATACATTAATAGAAAATATATACTAACCATAAAGTGCTACAATTCTCACATAATCTGGCACTCCCCGTTAAGCTGGAGTATAAATATCTAACATGATCAATTTGTGATAGCATCGCTCAAAATAGGATCTGGAGAGTGATTTGGTAAACATATATGTGGTATGATCTATAAAAGGAATACTAAATGTCCCAAGAAGTTCTTGTTGGATGAGAGCCATGGTGAAATGACAATCAACCTCTACATGTTTTGTAGATGGAAAAAATGGATTGCATTAATGAGAGGCCTTAAGGTTCTCTTATATAGGAGAGTAACATGCTGGGCAAATTACAAGAAGAAGATAACAGAAATAGATAATATGGAAACAATAAGAAAGATAACCAACATCTCAACACCCCCCCTCAAGCTGGAGCGTAGATACCGATCAGGCTCAGCTTGGAACATCATCTCTGATAAGGCCCTCTGGCTAGGGCTTTAGTAAAAACATCTGTTGTCTGGTCTCCAGAGCTGACATGCGTAGTGGCGACAAGAACCTTTTGTATCATGTCACGAGTGTAGTGATAGTCTACCTCTATGTGCTTGGTCCTCTCATGAAAGACTGAGTTGTTGGCAAGGAAAAGAGCAGCCTAATTGTCACATTAAAGGTGCATGGGAAGAGGCACCTCTATAGTCAAGTCAGTAAGAACAGATCTGACCTACATCATCTTGGTGCTAGCCTGCATCATGGCCCTGTATTCTAACTCAGCACTCGATCTGGCAACCATGGTCTGTTTCTTGATCTTCCATAAAACCAGGGAATTTCCTATGAACACAGTGAAACCTGAAGTAGACTTCCTATCCTTTGGACACCTAGCATAATTTGCATCTGCACACGTTGTACTGAAAGAGATGTATCTCTGCTGAAAAAAGTTCCGTACATGGTAAAGTCTTCATTTACCTCAGAATCATATGGATTGCATCCATATGTGTTTGTCTAGGTTGCTCCATGAACTGACTCACTTTGCTCACGGCAAAGGATATGTCGGGCATGGTAATAGTCACACATAGTAGCTTGCAAACAAGCTCCATCTACCTCCTCTTGTTGACCTCTTCAGTGGCATCATCATAGAGCTTCATGCTCGGGTCAATAGGAGTAATGGCAAGTCTGCAATCTGACATGTTTGTCTCTGAAAGAAGACATGTAAAGTACTTCCTCTGGGTCATCACAAGACCTTGCTGGTTCCTGACAAACTCCAGCCAAGGAAGTAACGTAAATTACCAAGGTCCTTGGTCACAAATTGCTGACCTAGGAAGTCCTTGTCACCCTGAATACCCTGCCTGTCATCTCCTGTAACAATAATGTCATCAAAGTAAACAAGAATGATAATAGTACCTCTCTGGAACTTGTGCAAACAAAGAGTGGTCGGCAGTCAATCGCACAAACCCCTGTTGCTCTATCAAGTCCGAGAGCTTCTGGAACCATGATCTTGAACTCTGCTAAAGGCGATAGATAGCATTGTGTAACCTACAAACCTTCTGACACTCCCCATCAGCAGCAAACCCAGGTGATTGTTGCATGTAGACCTCCTCTTGTAGATCACCGTAGAGGAAGGGATTCTTCACATCAAGATAGTAAAGGGGCCAATATCGTGTCATAGCAACGGAATGTAGAATACGTAGAGTAGAATGTCTGGAAACTGGAGAGAAAGTATCCTGATAGTCCACCCCATATGTCTGGGTGAACCCGCGTGCCACAAGTCTCGCCTTATAGCGATCCACGATGCCATCTGCATGGTGTTTCACAGTGAACGTCCATTTGCATCCCACAACGGATGTGCCAACTGGAGCAGAAACAAGACTCCACATACCACGTGACTGTAGCGTAGCCATCTCCTCCTCCATGGATAACCTCCATTGATTGTCCTAAAGAGCCTCATGATATGTCCATGGTATCTTTATGGCTGATAGTGTCAAGGTAAACCTCCTGAAATCCTCTGGCAGTCTGCTCAAGGAAGCCTAGGCTGCAAGAGGATAAGTAGCACACATATATTTCTGCTTACACAGAGCAATCGATACATCAAGATCGTCTACCTAGTCTTGAGCATGTAAGTTCCCCTCTTGAGGGCACCTGCTCATCCTGTATGGAGACACCTCAGTAGTGCCATCAGTAGAAACGATGTGCTCTTTACATACCTGAGGCGTGCTGGATGATGGGTAAGACCTGTGAGCAGGGGGAACCGAGCAAAACCTGCGAATAAATACACGTGGCAAAAACTGAGTCACGGTAGGAGGTGGAGCCGCAGGAGCAGGTGTAGAGGCAGGAGTAGGTGTAGGTGGTGGTGGTGGTGAGGAGGTGGTGGTAGAGCAGGAGTAGAGGGAGGTTGTGGTACGACATGTAGATCTCATCATCAGAGTCAGACGGGGCTAGTCCTATAGGAGAAAAATACATGTCAGACTCCAAGAAAGTAATGTCATCACTGACAAAATATTTCCGTCTGAATGGATCAAAGTAACGGTACCCCTTCTGGGTACGAGAGTAGCCGACAAAGACACACTTGACATCTCTGGGAGAGAGCTTGTCACTACCTGGAGAGACATCATGAAAAAATGCAACAGAACCGAACACGCGAGGTGTAAGGGAGAAAAGATCCTCTCGGAAAACACAATCGAGAAAGGAATCTTCTCTCCCAACACAAATGGGTGCATGCGGTTCACTAGCATGCAGAGAGGACAGCATCGCCCCAATAAGCGTGAGGAGCACGACTCTGTATTAACAAGGTTTAGGTCACATCAAGTGGCGGTGTTTGCGCTCGGCAACATCGTTCTGCTTGGATGTATAAGCACATGATGTCTGGTGAACAATGCCAAGAGATCTAAGAAAGTCAGAAAGCTGTAAGGTGCAAAACTTTAAAGCATTATCAGAACGAATAATATTTGACAATGGCAGAAAAATATTCTTTATCTCATTAATAAAAGAATTGATCACAGATCCAGTCTCGGACTTATTCTTCAATAAAAACACCCACGAAAGTCTAAAAAATCATCAATAGAAACAAGATAAAAATGGTGTCCCTGGTGATCAGGAACACGACTCGAACCCCAGGTATCTAAATGAATGAGCTCAAATAACTGAGAACTACTCCGACTCTGACTGGATGGAAAGGAGGAGCGGTGATGCTTACCAAGTTGGCATGCCTCATACTAGAAGGAGGGTCTCGTGGAAATCTGAGGGAGAACATGACACATCTTCTACAGAAGAAGGTGGCCAAAACGAAGGTGCCACAGATATGGTTAGACGGGTCCAGTAGGTATAGTAGAAACGCCAGCATGAGGAGGTTAGACCAGTACGTAGATCCCTCGCTGCTTACGGCCACATCAAATCACCATGTCCGCGAGTATGTTCAGAAACACAAGAGACGATTGGTCAAAAATGGAACGGAAATGTAGATCCTTAGTAATCTGGCTAATGGAAAGTAAATTCATCCAAAAGTCAGGAGCATATAAATAAAACATTCAGAAGGTGCATGGACGGCGTCAAATGCACATCCCCCTGTCCTGTAATGGGCAAGTGGTCGCCATTGACAAGGACAACCCATCTACCAAGTGGTATGTCTTGTAGGACCTCAGATGCGCTCTGTCTCCACACAGATGGTGGGAAGAACCATAGTCCATAATCCACTCAGTCATATATGCACCAGTACTACCAGTGAACATAAGAGATACCTGAGGAGCTTGAAGAGGCTCTGGCTGTGGTATTTGTAGTGGTGGTTCCTACAACATGAGTCATGATCTCTCGAATACGAGACAATATCGTCCAAGCGAGGATCGGTCTGGGAAGCAAGTGTATCTGAAGGCTCAATATCTGTTCTGCCACATGACCAGAAGCGGGATATCCATGCTTCTGGTAGCATGTATCCTCTACATGTCCCGACCGACGGTAGTAGGTGTAAGGGTCACGTTGGCATCCACCGCCTCTACCATAAGGGGTATGTTCTCTAGACTGGGCCATCCCTCCTCGACCACGAGAAGCAGCCATTGCTGAAGAGGGTAGAGGAGTGACCGTAGAAGGCATGATAATCTGGCTGGCTATAGACCTCCTCCAAGGGAGGTATGGTAGCTCCAGTGAGAAGTTGTGCATGTGTTGCATCATACTCTGTATCAAGGTTGACCATGAAAACTCCAACCATTGTGGAGTTCCTATATGCCTTCTGCTGCTCTAGAGATGTCGTAATAGGCATATAGTTATGAAGCTTCTCGAACATGCCACGGAATGAAGAGTAGTACACGTGCAGAGGACGAGCATTCTACTTGGCCATGTAGATATCGAACTGTAGCTGAAGAATCTTGGCCTCATTCTTCGTTTGAGCATAGGTGGAAGCCAAAGTGTCCCACATCGCTTTGGCGGTGGGGTGGTTCAGAATATCATTGGCCATCTCTGTGGTGAGGGTCTCACATAGCCAAACACGTGCATGTGTCATCTTGCTTCCAAGAAGCATTTGCCCTAGTCTTATCCATTGGCTCTGGATCTGTCAGGATGTGCTCCTTGTTGTTGCATTGCATGAGGGTGAGAAACTGCATGGTGTACCACAACTCATAGTTGGTCCCATCCACCTTAGCGATGGGAGTCGGGCCCTTGAAGGCTCCGGATGAAAAAATGTCATCCGTGTTCTCTGACATGATGGTAAAACGGTCGAACAACGGAACTCAACTAGGGAGTAGACCGATATGAACGAGTCTACATGATCATAAGGAGGATTGGTTGTACATGTAGACTCATACAACCATCCCCATCAATATTTGTTGCTCGCTAGGGTCGAAAAACGTGATTTATAGGTCTAAAATCGCGTTTTTCGGTCAAAATCAGACAGATTCAGACTGCAATTCAAACCGCAAAGGTACACGGAGGTGCAAGGATGCGTACGGGAGAGCCGGGCGGTGACTAGGGGGCGGCTTGGAACGACGACCTGGGAGGGTCGGGGCAGCCTTGGGCGGTTGCCGGAGGGGGGACAACGGCCTAGGGCGGCCTGGGGGAGGGGCATGTAAGATGAGGGTTTGGTGGATTACGGGAACTCCGACCTAGGACAGTCGCTCTGACACCATGTAGATGGAAAAGAATGCATTGCATTAATGAGAGGCCCTAGGTTCTCTTATATAGGAGAGGAACCTGTTAGGCAAATTACAAAAAGAAGATAAAAGAAATAGATAATATGAAAACAATAAGAAAGATAACTAATATCTCAACATGTTTCATCTCTTATGAAACATACGGTTGTTTATTATGTGCATGGCAGAGGTGTTGTCATGTCTCAAGTCCATCATTGTGTTTGGTGGAAGGTGAAATTCAGTAAATCATGTCTGACTCGGGTGCATCTCTGTTGCTACATGAGCCACCATCTTGTATTCTTTCTTCGTACTCGAGCCAGATACCACTATTTGTTTCTTGTTATTCAAGTAAGAATGTTTCCTCTGAGGTAGGTGCAGAATCCAGTTATTGACTTTCTATCTATATAACGCCATGCATAATCTTCATCACAATGTGTTGTGATATCAAGTGATGCCTTGACTATGAAGAATAACGCTTCTCTAGGGCACTTTTGATGCACGTCCAAACCAACATGGTAGTGTCCCAATGGGCCAATATAGGCTAACTTTCCCTACTGCCAAGGATATTTCCAAAAGAATGCCAGGCTTAGTGATGATAATAATAAGATGGAGGAACTTTCCTATCAACCGATGACATTATCCTCCCATCTGCAAGCTTATCCTCCTCGTATAGATGAGCCTTTAGGATATGTTAAAGCCACTATTAGTTAGAAGTTTTTATTTGTGTTTAGCTTTATTTCATTGTTCAACCCTAAGCCTAAGGTGTGTTTTTGTATTTATCCATTTCCTTCTATACAAGGAAGGGGACCCCTCCACTTGAGAAATACTTTCGCATGATATCAAGCCCTAAGGTTCGTCACACAAAGGAAATAGAGTCGTTCTCTTCTCTCCAATGAATCGTGCCACTTCTTCCATTCACCTTCCAACGACATCACGATGCTCTCCTCTCTGCCATCTCCATGTCCCGTCCTCCATCCACTCCATGACCAATTCTATAGAAGCAGTGCTACCATCTCCTCTCCAATTGATGTCGCCAAATCCACTTGACACTGCCATCAGGATCAACCTCTAGTGCCAACACAATTGATACCACCTCCAATGCTATCTACGGCACCTCCAGCGCCTAACACATGCAGCTCCAGACGTCTCTGGCTTAACACAACCATCAACAACATATACGGGGAACCAGTTGTGTGTGCAAACTCATATCAGAATCGTTCCCATCAACTTCGATGGTAATCTAGTACGAATTGGGTGATTTATTAGTATGAAATCCCCCCAACAACTTCAAACCAAATTGTTAGAGTGCCCTAAATCACTTGTGTTGGGAAGAGGAACGGATGAGATGTTTATTCCATAGAGCTAGGATCTCTTATATAGAGAGAAAAACCCTAGAGAGTACAAGAGTTACGGAACTCGAAGGGCCACGACGGGTTACGGAACTCGAAGGGTCACGGAGGTTTACGGGACCTGAAGGAACATGGGGTGTTACGGAAACCCGAAGGGTTACAAATATAAATGTAAATATAATAACTCTAACACTCCCCCTCAAGCTAGAGCCGAGAAAGCTGCAGCTTGTAACAAAAAGAAAAAGTATACACCACATCTTCACACGATGCATCATAATAACATATGTCCGATGCTGGTAGAAGACCTCGCTCGAGGACGGGTATGCGGATTTCAGGTCATCGGAACGTATATCTGTCATGCATGTAGAGTCGCTGCGATATCAGGTCACCGAAACGTATTTCTATCATGCCTACAGGTCACCGGAACATATCTTTGTCGTGCCTGGAGAAGAATCGCTGTTGAAGAAGTCCAGCGAGCGGGTCGTAAAAGAAGTATACGCCCTGACGAAGAAGTCGATGCTCGGTGAAGACGGATGATTTGAGTAGTAGTCTGGAGTGTCAGTATGTCAGTCGTGGTAGGGCAGCAGACGTCTTGAAGAGTCATCTCTGACCCCTCCTTTCTCCCATACTTGATAGAATAAAGAAATATGGAACATCAAGTTGGGAGAAAAGTTGGGAGAAACAAGTCGTAGTGAAGCAGTGGCTGTTGGAGAAGGGGGGCTCCAAGCGGTGCCGGCGACGCAGGAGGTGCGGCTGGAGCTGTTGAGCCTCGGGCGGCGCTTTAGGTGCCGCTGGAGGTGGCAGCTGGTGCTGCTGGGGACTCGGACTACCTTTGCGCGAGACCATCGAATCCACGAGCGACGCAGGAGATCCAACCCTCTCTCCTTGTCGTCGGAGAGAGGGCTGGTGGTGGCGGCGGATTTAGGGTATTAGGCTCCGATATAGGATCGTCGCTCTAATACCATGTTGAGAAGAGGAACTAATGAGATGTTTATTCCATAGAGCTAGGGTCTCTTATATAGAGAGAAAACCCTAGAGAGTACAAGGGTTACGAAAACCTGAAGGGACATGGAGGTTACAGAACCCGAAGGGTTATAAACATATATAATACTCTAACCCTAGAGATGTGTTATGTTGGAGTTATTATATTTATATTTGTAACTCTTCGGGTTCCGTAATACCTCGTGACCCTTCAAGTTTTGTAACCCTATGTCACCCTTCGAGTCCGTAACCTCCCGTGACCCTTCGAGTTCCATGACTCTTTTACTCTGTAGGGTTTTCTCTCTATATAAGATACCCTAGATCTATGGAAATAAACATCTCATCCTTTCCTCTTCCCAACATGGTATCAGAGCGACGATCTTAGACCGAAGCCTAATACCCTAAATTCGCCGCCGCCACCAGCCTTCTCTCCACCGACAAAGAGAGAGGGCTGGACCTCCTACGTCGCTCGTGGATTCGATGGTGCGCAAGGCAGTCTGAGTCCCCAGCAGCACCAGCTGCCACATCCAGCAGCACCTAATGCACCGCTCGAGGCCCAGCCGCACCTCCTGCATCTCCAGCACTGCCTGGAGTCCCCCTCCAACAACCCCTGCTTCACTACGACTTGTTTCTCTTAACATTTTGGTTCTCTGAACTTGATGTTCCGTGCTCTTTATTCTATCAAGTATGGGAAAAGGGGGGAGTCAGAGATGATTCTTCAGGATGTCTGCTGCTCTACTATGACTAAATGGAAGGCCGTATCCCGATATATCGGCGATATATCGTTGATATATCGATATCGACATGGGACCGATATCGAAATCGATATATCGATATATCCGATTTCAGGTATTTTCTTCAGAAAGATTCCTAGATATAGCGATATACCAGCGATATATCGACGATATATCGGCGATATATCGATATCGACACGATATCGAAACGATATCGATATCGATATGTCCTTCCATGAAACCAACACTCCAGACTACTACTCAGATCATCAGTCTTCACCGAGCATCTACTTCTTCGTCAGGACGTATACTTCTTCTTTTACGATTCGACTACTACTTCGCGTTGGACTTCTTCTACAACGTTTCTTCTCCAAGCACGACAGAGATGTATTCCGATGACCTGCATGCATGATAGAGATATGTTCTAGTGACCTGATATCGCAGCGACTCTACATGCATGGCAGAGATATGTTCTGATGACCTGAAAGTCGCAGATCCGTCATCGAGCGAGGTATTCTACCAGCGGCGGACATATGTTCTTATGGTGCATCGTGTGAAGATGTGGTGTATACTTTTTCTTTTTGTTACAAGATGCAGCCTTCTCAGCTCCAGCTTGAGGGGGAGTGTTAGAGTTATTATATTTGTTTATAATCGTTCGGGCTCCGTAATCCCCCATGACCCTTCGGGTTCCGTAACCCTTGTACTCTCTAGGTTTCTCTCTGTAGAAAAACAGAATGCGGAAGCATATCAGAGAATAAAAATAAAGAAAACATTAGGGGACACCGGGATTTAACGTGGAACCCTACTCCGAGAGGAGCGGGATGAAACCACGGGAGAAGCCCTGAATTGGCCGTTTCTTCTATTGAAGTTCTCAATGAGTACAGGGGGTGTGAGGCTCCTTATATAGCCCCACGGACAGACCCAATAGTGACCGCTCCCCCATGTGGTACTAAACACATGGGTGGGCTCTTTTCTTTTCCAACACTCCCCTTCAAGTTGGTAGCTGGGACAGCTGCAACTTGCAACAATAAAGAAAAAATATACACCATTACATCTTCACTTGAAATCACCACAATAAACGTATGTATCCACAACTGGTAGACAAACCCGCTTGCTGACGGGTATATCAGGTCACTGGAACGTATCTCTGTCGTGCCTGGAAGGTCACCGGACTGTCTCTGTCGTGCCTGCATGGTCACCGGATCTCTGTCTCAGTCGTGCCTGCGGGTCATCGGACTTTGTCTCTGTCGTGCCTTGAAGAAAACAAATCCAGTACGGAGTCGATGTCGAGGATAGAGATACCACGACGAAGATCGATGCACAGTGAAGATGGCTTGATATTCTGTGAAATCCGGAGTATTTGGTATGTCAATCAACGATGTAGGATGCATCTTTTACTCCCCCTTTCTCCCAAACTTGTGAGAATAATGAAAATAATAGACAAGTTAGGAGAAGCAAACATGAATCACAATTTTTTTATGCGTGCGGCTTTTTTTCCTTGTACGCGACTTTTTTCCCTTTTTTTCGATTTTTTTGTTAGCATATGCGTACGGCTTTTTCTTTTGTATGCGCCTCTTTTTTTTTGAAAAACATCATTTCTATCTTCTTCTTCTTTTTTCTTTTGAAAATTACGTACGGTTTTTTTCGTGTACGTACATCTCTCTCTCTCTCTTTTTAAACAAACATCTCCTCTCTCTCTCTCTCTTTATAACTCACGGCACACCTTCTCTCTTACTTTTTTTTTACATCATACGTCATCTTCCCCCCCCCTCTTTTTTACAATAGCAGCCAGAAAATTTTTTTTAATAAGAAGCCCATTGGGCTTTAAAACCAGACCCTCCTTTTTCTTAAATAAAACGTGCCCCCCTCCCCTTTAGGGTTACGGGAACTCATCACACCATGAATAAACGCCGCCGTGTGGCTTCTTGTAGATGGGAGAGAGGTCGGCTCCCCCTGGGGTCTTCATCATTTCATGCCGCCAAGGGATGGTGGTGCTTGCGCATGGGGTTGCGGCTGTGTTGCCGCAAGCGAAATCGGGTGGGGTGCGCCATCAGCGCGAGGGTCGTGGAGTGCGCCGCCTTGGAGCTAGGGCTGCCATCGCCTGGAGTGGGAACGTCTGGAGGGGTGCATCGCCGCCTGTTGCGCCGTCGAGATGCGGTGCCGAGATGTCGGGGTGCGCCGGGATGGGAACCTCCGCCTGGAGGTTTGGAATGGCGGGGTTCATGTTGGAGGAACTCGCCGCAAAGAGCCTTCATGTTGTGCGGAGGGTAGCGCCGCCTGTAGGAGGATGCACTCGGGAATCGCCTGGAGGGCTGCAGCTAGGGTTGCGCGGTGGCTGCCTCCGCCTGAGGTGCTCTCGCGCCGCCCGCTAGTTCTGGGGGCATCTCGACCCGCGTTGTTGCCGTTTTTTTTGCGACGAGTGCGATGGTGCAGATCTGGAGAGGGGCCGACTCGAGGGTCAAGATATGGATGTAGAGAGGGAGGCTGCGCTTGGTGCCGTTGAGATCGATGTTGCATCTGCGCTGCCTCTTGGAATAGATCTGGATCTGGAAGAATAAGGTTCCATAAAAAAAACAGTGGTGGCCGCCGTCTTGCACGAAAAAGATCGAGATCTCCAGATCTGAACGAAACTCTTTGCAGGCTTAAAAATAGAGTTTTGATAAAAACTCAGAATTGTATCTCAATTTTATAAATCGAATCTCGAATAAAACCAACAAATATGAAATCCTCGAGAATCGACCCGCTCTGATACCATGTAGAAAAACAGAATGCGGAAGCATATCAGAGAATAAAAATAAAGAAAACATTAGGGGACACCGGGATTTAACGTGGAACCCTACTCCGAGAGGAGCGGGATGAAACCACGGGAGAAGCCCCTGAATTGGCCGTTTCTTCTATTGAAGTTCTCAATGAGTACAGGGGGTGTGAGGCTCCTTATATAGCCCCACGGACAGACCCAATAGTGACCGCTCCCCCATGTGGTACTAAACACATGGGTGGGCTCTTTTCTTTTCCAACACTCTCTATATAAGAGACCCTAGATCTATGGAATAAACATCTCATTAGTTCCTCTTCTCAACAACGTGTAACGGCAACCACAAGTATGAGGTGCTGCTAAGGTCAACAAGAAGGGTTGCTATAAGAGAAGCATGTGACACTAGATGGCCATTGACGGTGTCTGGTGGCTACCGCAAGAGTTGTCGGGCCTTCTTATCGCAGGCAGAGGTCGGTTGGGCCTTGTTAGCAGCGAGAGTGGGGGATGCAGGGCCCTACTGGTGATGTAAGATGGCTCGCGAGGCCCTGCTGGTGATGTAAGATGGGTCATGTGGTCGTACTTGCGGTGCAAGAGAGCGGTTGAGGAGTAGAAGGCTACTATCGATGAGAGAGAAGGGGTGGAGCTAGGGTTCGAGGGTACCGAGCTCCAGTCTAGAACAGGCACTTTGATACCATAAGAAAGAAAATTAATGACGTGTTTATTACCTAGGCTTTAAGGCTCTCTTATATATAGACGAGAAATCATAGAGGGCAAATTACATAATAGAGACAAAATAAATAAGCAAATACAAAAAAACTCCCAACGGTAACATTTTGATTGTTTGAGATTTTTGTGCTTGTAGGAATCCTAATTACACGATCCAATCTGCAAGGAATCCACGGCCAAAACCTTAATTGTACATAGCGTTATACCTCTTACTTTTGGAAGAGATGTTATGCTTTCTAAATTTTACTTAATTAATCACATGCCCTCGGTCATATTGAAAGAACAACATCCATGCTCTTCACATATAAGAATATGTCCCTATCCAACCCAAGGTGTTTGAGACTTTGAGTGCATATCTTTTGTTCATATTCTTTCTGCTAGTCATGATAAACTTGCACCTTCGAATCTTCATGGGATATCCCAAGACCCAAAAGGGAAATATATGCTATGATCCCATCCATCGGTGTTTCCATTTGAGTGCAAATGTTACATTCTTAGAACCACCTCCTAGTATTCTACTTCTGACTCTGGAGTGGCGACTCCCTATGTTGGTAAAGTCCTTCATATGCCTCTTGTGTTTAGTGGTGATGTAACCTCCACGGAACGTTTCAAATTAGTGCACTCCCGTCGTGAGGTCAATCCCGAGAGTGCACCCTTAGTTGCCACACACTCACCTGACTCTAAGCGTGTGTAAATGAGAACACTTAACAACATGTTATGTGAGAATTGTGCCTACAAATGCGCAGTGGACGAAAGGAGAGATTTAGCAAGTTCAACTTCATATTGATCTTCCGATCGCACTTCCGAAAGGAAATGGACGTATATATCACTTTCCAATCATATCTTCATGAATCAATTATCTACAAATTACAAGATCTTTATAACAAGGTTTTCGTTTATCATTGTTCCTTCTACCCACCAGCAAACGCTATTGGTGTCCGAGTAGAAAGAAGTTATGCAAGAGGAGATGGATACTCTGATTTCACGCGGTACATGGACCTTGGTCAAAACCCTTAAAGATACAACCTTAAGAGACGAGTAGAAAGTTTGAAGAGGGCGGCCACTCTACTTGGCCGTGAAAATGTCATACTGAAGCTGCAGGATCTTCGCCTCATTCCTCGACTGAGAATAGGTAGCAGCGAGAATGCCATGCATTGTTTTGGCAGGGGTTGATGTAGAATATCATTGGCTATCTTTGTAGTGAGAGTACCATATAGTTAAACATGTACATACACGTCATCTTGCTTCCAAGAAGCATTAACCCTACTTTTGTCGATTGGATCAGGTTGTGTCACAATATGTTCCTTATTGTTGCATTGCATAAGGCTCGTGAATTGCATGGACAATAACTCATAATTGGTCCCATCTATCTTGGCCTTTGAAGACACCAGAGGAGGATAAGTCAACATTGTTCTCTGACACGATGATGGAGCCGAGAAAGGATGCGACTAGGGTTGCAGACTGATCTGAAAGTGTCTACACTAATTGTGGAGAAAATAAACTGAGGTGAATTAATAGGAACCCCTGGGCTATCTTGTATAGGAGAAAGGCCCTGGGTAAATTACAGAGTAGCTACAAAGATAATAAGAAAAGACTCTAATGAGATATAAATATTTCAACACTCCCCCTCAAGCTGGAGCATATATATCTATCATGCTCAGCTTGGAACAGCATTTCTGGAATGGACCTCGGGGAGCTTTGGTGAAACCATCCGCAGTCTGATCTTCAGTCGAGACGTGAGAAGTGGCAATGAATCCCTTCTGGATCATATCTCTGATGTAGAGGCAGTCCGCCTCTATATACTTGGTGTGCTCATGAAATGCAGGATTATTGGCTATAAATAAAGCTGCTTGATTATCACATAGAAGCTGCATGGGAAGAAGAATTTCTATGGTAATATCTGTCAGAACAAACCTTACCCACATCATTGTTGTGCATCCTTGAGCCATGGCCCTGTATTCAGATTCTGCACTGGATCTGGCAACCACAGTCTACTTCTTACTCTTCCAAGATACAAGAGAACTCCCAACAAACACTGCAAAGCCTGATGTATCCCTCCTGAATATGAGGCCAGTACGTGGTGAAGTCTTCTGGCATCTAAGAATCATGTGAACGGCATCCATGTATACCTTCCTGGGTTGCCCCATGAATTGGATCACTTCGCTTACAACAAACGATATGTTTGGCCCGGTGATTATAACATACAAGAGCTTCCCAACCAGCTCCATGTATCTCCTCTTATCTACTTCCTCACTAGTTTTATCATGTAATCTCATCCCTGGATCCATAAGAGTGGTAGCAGGCTTGCACTCAGTCATGCATGTCTTTAATAGTAAATATATCACAAACTTTCTATGGGTCATCACGAGACCCTGCTGGTTCCTGGCGAACTCTAATCCAAGGAAGTAACGTAGGATGTCAAGATCCTTAGTCATGTACCACGAACCAAACGCACCCTAAGGGTTATGTACCATGGCCGACTTGATAATCATACAGCTGTTGATTCATTAATTGAATCATAGAGGCTGGTGCTTGGATGAATATCTAAGGAGTTAGATAGAGGACTCATCAAGCACCATCAAATGATTATTAAGTGTTGATCTCCAGCCTGAGTAGGAGATGGCAATCCTTTCTCTTTTGGCTGATATCTGACCGACCTCTTGATGCAGGTCCTCTGCATGGGAATAGTGATTCGAAGGTGTCAGATTAGTTGAGTCAAAGGGCTGACTTAACGAGATCGAGATAACCAAAGACCTATGTTAAATGCTGTCAGAGCATAGGCACACATCCTCTGACCAGAGACGGATGTGTTACTATATGTCTGAGTGTGTACATTTGGCAGACCAATAGGCTGATGACCTAATCAAGGTCTATACACTGGCGAGCTGGTGTGCATGTAAGGACATAAGAGTAATACGATCTCTCAAAGGGATCATACAGGTTCACATGTGAACTCGAAGACATGAGCTCACTCATGAGGTATTGGGACTGATCAAATTCCATGCATGGTCGTCATGCTTTGGAAGCATGACAAGAATTTGAAGGTATGATTTTGGAAGCATGACAAGAATTTGAAGGTATGATATATGCTTTGGGAAAACATATGATCGATACAAATTCCCAATGACCAAGACAGAGAAACTTGATGATTAAACCCAAAAGAAGACAGTACAAAATTGATCTACATCTTTGGGTTTCATCATAGATCTTCCGGTATGCATGATGTACAGGTGTTGGGAATACCTGAGGGTGATGTGATCATAAACGATTGTATAACCATGACGCTTCCATTCCGAGGGAGTGATGAAACAGGTCTGGATTTTAGTGACTCCTCTCAGTAGAGAAGTAACATGATCTTAGTCCAAGTATTAGACCTTGGTCTGAATGAGATTCAGATGCAATGAGAAGATTAGGTATGCGGATTTGATTCAATCAAGCATCTGTGGGAGGTCCATAAGATCTGGATTTGAGATGTGATCTCAATATCCAAGTCACTATACGTGAAACAATACAATCGCCATGTCCTTATCTCCAAGTATCTGCAGAGAAAGCGCATTATTCTTGAAAGGGTTCAAGAATGATTCCATAGTTGAATTATATCTGAGCATTAAGAGATTGAATTAAATATGATTTAATTATCTTGATGTGTGTGTATATTTATCCAATATAATTAAATGTGATTTAATTATTGTGGATAAGAATAATGTGGATAGCAATATCCAATTATTCATAATATATTATAAATGTGATTTATAATATATTAGAGAGAGCTTATTATGATTTATATTTGTTAATTAATTATTGGTGTGAATTGGATTCACATTGTATAATTAATTGAAAACGTAAACTATTTTTTGTTTTGGGTTGTGAATGTGATTCACAAATTTATAATGGTAAGATTGCAATATTCTCAAAATTAATTATGAATTATTTTTGTAGAATAATTTACAACAAAAGTTGTTGTAAAAATATTGGAGATTTTCATGGAGCTCACGAGATTGCATGAGATTGCCTCAACCATGGATTATGGTGGACGGCTACCAAGTCCTATATGGAATTGGTAGCCGTCCTACCTATTTCATGGGGAGATGTAATCTCCATGCTAATGTCTCCATATTTGATTGATTTGATTTAGGATTGAATTATATTTGATTTATCAAATATATTTAATCTAAATTAAATTATTAGTTGTTGATTTTACCAAAAACAATCTTGACCAATGGATTAAGTACAAATCAATCTCATCCATTGATTTGGTGTGTCCCAAGGATTGTGATCTATGGACTCCCAAAACCCTATAAATAGAGAGGCACCCCTTGCTCTCCATGGCTATGCAATTGTGATACATCAAGCTCTCTTCTCTCATTCCACGCGTCACCCATTCTCTCTTCTCCATTGGTGGTCCTCCATCAAACCCTAGAGGAGAAGCATCGTCGTCGCTTCGCCATCGCGTCGCCGCCTCGACGTTCCTCGATTCTCCATCTTCTTTGGAGTGCTTCGCTCACGAAGAAGGTCTTTGATCTCGTGCGACGAGATCAGGAGTTCACCGTGCTTGGATCAACTTCTTGGATTGCGAGGATCACGCGACTCATCCCCGTGCTCGCAAGCGTCTTCTCCGAAGATCGGACTTGAGACATGAGGTCTCTTTTCGTAGAGACTCGATCAATCACGCTACAAGAGGTATTCATATATACTTGATGTGGTTTTAGATGAAACAATACGAGAATCGTTCCTGGATCATGTGGTTTTATCACATGAAATTTTTTTAAATTCCGCTGCATAGAACAACTAGTCCGACTAGTCGTTCTTCGTCGTATTCGATACGATGCTCACATTTCCGTGATGCGCTTGAGGATTATCCCATATCTTTCATTGCGGTGGCGCGACGGTGCTCGATTTTGGTCGGTGGCAGTACGTGAAGAAGGGGGGGCCGACGGGTGGGGACCATGGAAGGATGTATCCCGATATATCGGCGATATATCGCCGATATATCGATATCGACATGGGACCGATATCGAAATCGATATATCGATATATCCGATTTCAGGCATTTTCTTCAGAAAGAATCCTACATATAGCGATATATCGTCGATATATCAGCGATATATCGCCGATATATCGATATCGACACGATATCGAAACGATATCGATATCGATATGTCCTTCCATGGGTGGGGTTTAGAGCTTGGGTGGGATACGGGAACTCCGGTCTAGGACCGTCGCTCTGATAACATGTTGGTGGAAAGAGAGAAGTTGATTATTCATAAGGCCCTATGCTTCTCTTAAATAGGAGAGTAATATGTTACGCAAATTACATAACATAGACAGATACAACAACAACAAAGCTTTTTCCCACATTAAGTAGGTCGGCTACATGAATTCTCTGCCTCCATTCAGATCTATCTTGAGTCATTCTCGGGCTCAGATCCAAACAACTAAGATCCCTTCGTATAGTCTCATTCCAACACTTCTTGGGCCTTCCTCACCCTCTTTTAGCCAAGTCAACATTCCAAAACTCAAATCTCCTCACCGATGCATGAGTTGGCCTCCTTTGCAAATAGCCAAACCACCTTAAGTGATTTTCTCACATCTTATCCCCAATCGGAGCTACACCAACTTTCCTTCTAATGGTATCATTTCGAATACGATCTTCAGGGGGGGTGTCCACACATCCACCTTAGCATTTTTATTTATGCTACTGTCATTCTCTCCACATGTCTATGGTTCACAGGCCAACATTCAGATCCATAAAGCATAGCAGGTCTCACATGTGCTTTATAAAACTTTCCTTTGATTTTCAAAGGAATTTTCTTATCACAAAGAACAGTAGATGCTCCTCTTCACTTTAGCTGTTAGAAAACAGGAATGTGGAAGAGAAAATGATAAACAGAGCATGAACTAGAAAGATAAAACATGGAAATACCAAGATTTTACGTGAAACCCTACTCCATAAGGAGTGGGATGAAACTACGGGAGAAGGCCTCAAAGGGTCATATGCTTCATTGCTTTTTCCCAATGGATACAGGAGGTCTGGGGCTCCTTATATAGCCTCTGCAGAGCCTTCAAGTCCCACCACTGGTAGATGTGGGACTAAACACTGGGATGGGGTAAATAGATCCTGAAGTGATCCATTTACCCATCTACAACTCATGTGGCGCACAACCAAATACTCCAACACTCCCCCTCAAGCTGGAGCATGCAATGTTCAGCTTGGACAAACAGAAAGAAACTCAACTCACAATCCATCTGGAGCATGCAATGCTCAGCTTGGACAAACAGAAAGAAACTCAACTCACAATACATGACACTACAAACAATATCAACTCAACGCGCACAACAGTCGGTGTTGTCGACGACGTTGTTTCTCATGTCATGTAGGTGAGGAGGACGAATGAGCTGGAGTGTGAGCCAACTGAATCTCCTCGTCGAAGAGCATGTGCTATGTATTGTGCCTGTCAGAGTCACTGCAACTGGATAAGTCTCCACTTGGAGAACTCTGGCCCGCCACAACAATGTGGACAATTGATGCATCTCTGAAAAAAGGCCGAACTGAAAAGACCGTGGAGTGCAATCCTCGTCGGAGTCCACGGTCGCTGGAAAATGGAGTCTGAAGAAGTCTCCTCATTGAAGAACTGGGTCTCTCCCATCTGGCACAGATAATGGTACTCTACTCTGGAGTCCCTATGATACCACATGAAAACCCTTGCGTACATAGCATAGGGAATGGTCCTCTACTCTAGAGTCCCTATGGCTCACATGAAAACTCTGGCCGAAACAACAAGAATGATGGGGACCACAACAAAGATGGCACGCATGTGCACATCAAACTGCAGACTGCGAAAACATCTGAACATCGAGTCTGAATATCTGTATCGTAGAGTCTGGAAAATCTGACTGGTCCGGAGAATATGACATCTGGAATCTGGAACAGACCTGTGACTCTACACAATACCCCCCCTTTCTCCCATACAGGTCAGAATGATAATCATTGACCAAGTTGGGAGAAGACAAGAATGATGAAGCATTTTCTGAATTAAAAAAAAACAGAAGTCATGCATGGCAAGTTGAGATGCACCAATCAAGTGATGGCTTTCATCAACTTTGCCTGCAAACAGTAGCCCAAAGGTCGTTGTCCTTCCTATTAAATTGATCTTTCAGCATTTATATTTTATACTACACGACTCGTAATATATCCCAACACTACACCAAAAACATGCCAACCTTTAACATCAGTTAATGCTTAATACCACTCCTTATTGTCATCTTAAGATTCCTTGAAATAGTGCAACATCACATCTGAAACCAGGGAAAAAACCAAACAATAAGTCGATCACACTTTTTTCAGCTTAAAATTTTTCCTTTCGGCTATTGCATTCATTATTTTTAAAAATAGCAGTCAAAAATTTCCTTAGATAAGCCGTTCACATTTTTTTTCGGCTTTTCATTCATTTTCGTTCCGTACAGATTTTTTTGTACTATTTTTTGAACATTTTTTAGTCATTTCCTTCTCTCTTTTTTGTACGGCTTTTCCCTTTTTTTGAACTCGAACCTCGGCCCAAACAGGGGCCCTTGAATCTGTAGAAATTTTTTTAAGAGGGCCAAACAGCAGCAGATTTTTTTTACTCAGCTAACCAAAATCTACAGCTCTCTCTCATTTTTTTTAACAGGCACGGCCTACTGGGGCTGAGACACCACCTTTTTTTTACACGGCAGGCCCTTGCTCTCCTATTTTCATTCATTCAAAAAAAATTGTAACCATCGTGACCACTTATGGCTCATATTAGGGTTCCCAATGGGAACCCTTCGAAACTCTGCAAGCTGCGCCGCCAGCGCGATGGCAACTGGAGATGGAGCATCGCGAGACATCGCCACCAACGCGATGGAGCTTCTGGAGGCTTTGCCTGGAGCTTTGCCTCACGTGGAGATGGAGAAGCGGTAGGAGAAGCCGCAGCGCGATGGTGGCACAGGGGCTCCGGGGAGGAGAAGGCACCGCGGCTGGAGTTTTAGGTCGCCTGGAGGGGAAGTATGCAGTTGCTCGCTGGGGATCTGGAGGTAGCGCGCCCGTGGTTGCGGCTGAAGGAGTGGAAGCACGATGCCGATGAAGAGATCTCGTGCGTGCGAGGTCGAGTTGAGAGGATCGCCTCTCCTGAAGTTTGCGCGAGGGAGGAGTTGTGCGTGAGGCCAAGGGATGGCCGCCTTCGGTTGGAGATGGCGATGCTGGAGCGGCGCGATGGGCGAAGTAGGGGGAGCCTGGCTGAGATGCCGCCATGCGGCTGAAGACTAATAAGATCTCCTTCCCGTAGCAGAGGGGAAGCACTGCGCCACCAAAGAGATTGAGGAGCGTTGCCTGGAGGCGATGCCTAGTGGCAGCCATCGCGCAAGGCCTTAAATGCCGGTTTCGGTCATCATTTCGGTACCGACCAAAACAGAATTTCGATGGAATTTCGGTGGAATTTCGATCGAAATTTCGGTCATTTCGGTCATTTTTTGTACTAGGACCCCCATATTTCGGTTATTTCGGTTGAATTTCGATTTCGACTGGATATCGATATTCGACAGAAATTCGACCGAATTTCGTTGAAATTTGAGGCCATGCCATCGCGCGAGGGGATCCTGTTGGCTCACGCGGAGAAGAGCTGGCTAGGGTTTCATCATCGGAGGAAAGCACCGTCGCTCTGATACCATGCAAGGGTTTTGACCTGGAGGGGCTTGACCTGGAGGATCGAGTTGCGCCTCTGCAACCGCTTGGTTGAGATGGGGCCATCGCCGCCAGAACGGGCTTCTGTCTGGAAAGAAGGAGGTGTTGCGAAGCCTGGATCATTGCGAGCACCTGGGGTGCACAGAGAAGATCTTGCACGGATTTAGGGTTTCAACAGAGAAACCCTAGAACCAGTGTTGCAGAAGACGGTATTCGGTATTCAGTCGGAGGAGTCACTGAATAGAGAATAATCGGTATTCGGGCGACTATTCGGAATTATTCAATTTTGTATTTTTTAATATAAAAATTATTTATAATACATATATTCTTATATTTTTATACATATATGGTCATTATTTAACATGAATCCAAGATAAAAGTACCAATCAATATAATAGACATATAGAATTTGACATTTGTGGAAGGTCATGGGGAGGATGGAGTGGCGTGTGAAGGAGCGGGGCGACGGTTCGAAGGGCAGGCGTGGCGATGGTGTTGCGAGGGGTGGGAAGGAGGGCGACTGGCGTGGTAGGGGTGCCGGGCCTCGTGGAAGGGTGGTCGTAGCGTCGAAGCTGTTTCCTTCTATGGAGCGAGGTGCGTCGCATGCTGCAGGTGGGGAGGCGTCGGTGGGTTCCGATGCTGCGGTGTCGCCTGGGGGGGATGGTGCCTGGGAGGTGGTGTCCCACAAGAAGCGGGGCAAGAAGTGCTTTCGGTGTGGCGGTCTGGGTCATATTGCCTCCGCTTGCCTTCTCCCGCCGCGATGCTTTGCATGCGGTGGAGTTGGCCATCGGAGTGTCTCGTGCAAAGCTTCCTCTTCTTCCGTTCTCCGTGCCTCGCGACAGCCATCGTCGGTTGTCTTGCCTCCTGTGCTTGGCGGTTCCTTCTTCGTCGGAGGCGGTTCACGATCCTTTGCGCAAGTGGTGGGTGCTGTTGCTGCTGCGATGGAGGCCCCGGAGCCTCCTGTGTGGGATGGTTCCCAGAAGTCGAAAGAACCTGTGGCCGACAGCTATTCGTCTTTGAAGGGGAGGGCGTGTGATCTTGCTGGCGTGGAGTCTGTTCTTGGGAAGATTCCGGTGGGGGTGGCGGAGCATGTCAAGGCGATGGACGGGTCGTTCGCTCGTGCGGCGGGGAACTCTGGTGTTGTTCATGGTTTTGCGGTGGTAGGGGTCCTGCTGCGTCCGGGCTTGTCGTGGGAGTTGGTGCATCAGAACGTCCTGGCTTTCCTGGAACCCCCCTTCAGTGGGGATTTCGTGGTCCTCGATTCTTCTCGCTGCTGTCTGCGTGGCTTATCCCGGGCTCAACGGGATAGTCTCCTCTCTCTCAACGGTGGTGGCGTCGTGCGGTGGAGATGTCTTCGGGAGGCTGATGGAGCGACGGTGGCTCGCGAAGTTTGCGTGGTTGAAGTTCGTGGCGTCCCTTTCCTTTCTCGGACGGTGGCGGTGCTCTCTCGGGCCATTGGCGCTTGGGGAGAGGTCTTGGCCATCCTCGACGATGGCCTCTCCCCGGGGCTGATTGGTCGTGTACCAAGCTCCTCATGGAGTGTTCTTCATCATTCCTTGCTAAGGCGGCAGACACTATCCTCTTTGAGAATCTGAAGATTGGCAAATGGTCCTTCAAGGTGGAGTTCATTATTCAATCTCCTTCTCCGGCGCCGGAGGCCGCGCCGGCGACTTCGGCTCTCGCGGTGGCTTCAAGGCCGTCAGGACTCGACTTGGTCGATTCGTATTCCGGAGGACACGTGGCATCTTCGGGTGGCGGTAACGAGGAGACGCCTCCTTTTTCTCTTCCCTCTGGCCCTTCGTTCTGTTGGTCTTCTCGTAGGGCGCGCTCGGATCCTGTCAGGCGTGATGTTGTTTGCTTTGATATTGCCGAGGTCGATTCGACTTCCATGCAACCGCCCCACTTGACGTCTACTGGCTTCCTTTTTGGGGCTCCGGGTCACGTGCGCAATCTCGCACGTTTTTCTTTCGATGGATCAGCGCGTTTCGGATTCGCGCCTCTCGGATCCTGGCATCGGGTGCGGGCTCCGGTCGAGCTTCTGTCTTCGGAGCATCTGGCGGTTTCTTCTATTGGGCTTCCCACTTCTTCTATTGGGCTTGGCGATTCGGTTGTGCTGGCTCCGCGGCTTCTAATACATGACTTCGATGCGTCCCCAGTCCTTGCTCAGGCTCCTATCCCCTCTCCTGCGTGGACTCCTCCTGCGGTCTCGCTGATCCGCGATCATCTTCCACCACCGTCGGAGGAGCCCTATGAGGCGGGTGTGGATGTTGCCCCTGGGGTTACCGGACCCCCCACCCCTGTGCCTGCGAGCGACACCTCATCCAGGTTTGGCAGATTTTACAGCAGGAGATCTCGTCTTCCCCCCCCCATCCCCCTTCGGTTTCTTCCTGCCAGACGTTTCGTGAGGCGGTGGCTCAGGCGGCGGGCCTTGTTCCTATCGGGGAAAACTCACTCGGTTGTTAATGAAGATCCTGACCTGGAATGTTCGTGGGCTCGGGGATCCCGATAAAAGGCGGGCTCTGGGTATGAGATTGAATGATTGGGCTTGCGATGTTGTGTTTGTTCAAGAATCTAAGCTATCGGGCATCGACGGTTCTCTTTGGCGTTCTTTTGGCGCTCTGGCAATTGATGAATTCCGCTCCATTGACGCTATCGGGGCGTCGGGGGGTATTATCCTTGCTTGGCGTTCTGGGACTTTCAATTTTGTTTCCATGCATGTTGGGAGATACTCTTTGTCTGTGATTTTATCTCGTGTGGATTCCGATGTCAACATTGCCTTCACGGCTATCTACGCCCCTTCTTGTCACTTGCTGCGCCGAGAATTATGGGAGGATTTACGTGAATTGGCCTCTGATTTTGCGGAGCTTCCTTGGCTGCTGGGTGGAGATTTCAATGTTACTATTTCTCCTTCGGATCGGCCGCGTGGGCGTGGGGGCCGGGACCCGGGCTCTGATGACTTCAACCTCCGTATTTCTGATTTGGCCCTGGAGGGGGTCGTGCCTAATGACATCTCTTATACTTGGCGTAACCGGTCCTCTCGTTCGCGAATTGACCGCTTTCTCGTTAACGGGAAGTTGATGGATTTATTCCCTTTATGTTTTGTGGAGTCCCGCCCGCGCTCATTCTCCGATCACAATCCTATCCTCTGGGACTCGGGGGACGCTGTGGCGCCTAGGGGCATCTTTCGTTATGAACGGTGTTGGCTTTTGGAGCCGGGGTTCAAGGACCTCGTTGGGAATCACTGGCGTCAGTCTTCTTTGGTGGGGAGTGCTGCTGCTCGCTTGGATCATAAATTAGCTTCCTTGCGCAAGGTGCTGGCGGCTTTCAAGAAGTCCTCGCGTCTCGCGCGTACGGAGGCAAGGTCTGCGGCTGAGGCTTCTATTGTGTCTTTGGACCGTGTTGAGAACTCGCGGGATTTATCTGAAGAGGAGCTCCTTCATCGTGCGGTGTGCCTTGATATTGTTAAGGAGGAGGACCGGAAGCGCTCTGTGGAATGGCGACAGCGTTCGCGGTTGAGGTGGCTGAAGGAGGGGGACGCTAACTCCGCCTACTTTCATCGGGTGGCGAGTGGGAGGCGGCGCCGGAACTACATTCGTTCGATCCTGGTGGATGGCTCTCACTATTCTGGGGAGCGTGATATGGGTCGTGCCATTGTTGACCGTTTCAAGAATTCTTTTGGCTCTGCGGCGCCTCGTCGCTGGCGTTGGCTTGGTGGGGGGGCTCCCACTATTTTCGAGGTCCAAGCTACGGCCCTTCTGCGGCCGTTTTCTTTGGATGAGCTTAAGTCTGCGCTGTGGGACCTTAACGCCGATTCTGCCCCGGGACCTGATGGCTTTCCCGTGGCCTTCTTTCGCGATTTTTGGGATCTTGTGGCGGAGGATGTTCTGGAGGTGGCCCACGAATTCTTCCTCGGTAACAATGGCTTTGATCGGATAAATAAGGCGTTAATTGTTTTGATTCCTAAGTCTAACCCTGCTTGTCGCATTGAGGACTCCAGGCCAATTTCCATCTCTAATGGGATCTACCTTATCATCGCCAAGCTGCTGGCCAGGCGCCTTGCTCCATTGCTGCCCTCCCTCGTCTCGCCCACGCAGGCGGCCTTCATTCGTGGGCGCCACATTTCCGACTGCTTCGCGGTCGCTTCGGAGCTCGTTGCGGCTTGGCGCAGGTCCAAGGTGAAGGGGATTTTATGGAAGATCGACTTTGCTAAGGCATACGATTGCCTTGATTGACGTTTTTTGTGGGCTGTTTTGAGGCGTCGGGGCTTCCCTCCATTGTAGATTTCTTGGATGCGTAGGTGCGTTTCCACCGCATCCCTTTCCGTATTGTTGAAAGGGAGGTCTTACTGGGGGCTTTTTCCAGCCGCGCAGGGGCATTCGACAGGGCAGCCCTTTGGCGCCATTACTTTTTGTATTGGCGGCTGACGTTCTTCCTCGCATGATCGATGGCGTGGTCTCCGCTGGTATTACTCGGGGCTGCCGTGTCGGGGAACTTCACATTCCTTCCATTCAGTTCGCGGACGACACCTTGTGTTTTATCGAGGGGGGCCCAGATGAGGTGGCTGGTATGGCTACTACCCTTCAGTTGTTTAGCGAGACCTCGGGCCTTATGATAAATGCGGCGAAATCTAAAGTGGTGCCTTTTGCCATGACCAACGCTGAGTCGTTGGCCTGCTCGATTCTTATCGGTTCTGATCCCACTGTTCTCCCCTTTGATTACTTGGGGTTGCCGCTATCGATTGGTCGTTCTCGTTTGCGTGATTGGAAGGGCGTCGTGGAGAAGATGGAGGGCCGCCTCGCGGGGTGGCGTGCTGTGATGCTGTCCAAGGGTGGGCGCTTGGTGCTTATTAAAGCGGTGCTCTCCTCTATCCCAATCTACTCTTTCGCGGTTCGTGGTATGCCTAAGGGCATTGTTGACGCATATAGAATAACTGTACCTCTTTGTTATTTCATTTTTCCTGTTATTCTCTTTATGTAATTTACCCATAGGCTACTCTCCTATATAAGAGAGCCTAGGGCTTATGGAATAGATCATCTCATTCATTTTTTCCAACATGGTATCAGAGCGACGGTCCTAGACCGGAGTTCTCGAAACCCTAACCCTACCACCCCACCCGCCGGCCCTATCTCTCTCTCCCTCGATCGGCACGCCTCCAACACCGCCGCCTCTCCTCCCTCGCGCGTCGATCTTCTCCAGCACATCTTCTCCAGCGCGCCTGCGATCTTCGCACATCTTCTCCAGCACATCGATCGGCGCGTCAATCGCCTGCGCATCTGCGCAACTGCGCACAGGCGCACCTGCGCATCTGCGCACAGGCGCACCTGCGCACGAGGTAGCGCATCTGCGCCTACGCCACGAGCGCGCATCATCTCCAAGCGCTCCATCACCAGTGCACCTGCGCGTGAAGGCTACATACCGCGTGCGCATACTGTGTGCATCGTTGTCATTCCTGTGCGTGTGCGGATTGTAGCACACGCAAATTCATGGGGATAGTTGCTTGAGGTCTACACATGCAACTAATCCCGTCTATGTCATTGTAAACAAAGATTATCTCTTGTCATTCGCTCCAGTCTTCCGTCTCCAGTATGTCAGAAAGCAAGGCAGATATCCCGTCTATTGGCGCGTTTCGTGGTCCAGCGCCCATTGTCAAGATGGATGGTACGAACTATGAACTGTGGGCAATGCAGTTCATGAGTATGATGAAGTCTACAGGTAAGAAGCACATTCTTACCGAGCCCGAGCCTGCAGAGAAGACTGGAGTCCATGCCTCATGGGAGGCCGATGATGCATATGCCAAGGTGTGGCTATCTAGCACATTGGCTATTGAAATTGCCAATGACATTCTACATCAACCCACAGCCAAAGACATGTGGGATATCCTGGCAGCGACATATTCTCAGGTGAAGAACGAGATGAAGATCCTGCAACTACAACATGATATATTCACAATAAAGCAGAATGGTCGTCCTTTACATTCTCTCTATACATCACTGAGAGGGATGTTCGAGAAGCTCTATAGCTTCATGCCTCTTACCGCCACGCCAGAACAGCAGAAGACATACAGGAATGCGACGATGGTGGGTGTGTTTCTCGCTGCACTTGATCCAGAGTATGAGGCAGCACGTTCTCAGATTTTGGCGGACTCGACTATTCCTCCCATGGAGGAAGTTTTTCACAGATTGAGTAGGATCACAGTGCCTTCAGCAGCTGCGAGTCAGAATTCCTCAGCTATGGCGGCCAACAGAGGCCGCGGTTTTCATCACCAGGGTCGTGGACGTACTCCTCGTGGAAGGGGTGGCCGCACTAGGCCAACATGCTCATATTGTCACCGAGTCGGACATAATGAAGACACATGCTACTCGAAGCATGGATTCCCTGCATCTGCACGAGCCGCTGAGCAGATAGAGCCCCCATCTGCTGCTACACTGGATCAACGATTTGATGATCTAGTTGCCCGCCTCAGGGGCATTATCCCACCATCTGGTCCAGCACCGACTACAGAGAGTCATACTGATGTTGTTGCTTCTGCCTCTGCCTCTACTAGTACTTCAGGTAGTACACTTGCACTCCACAGTAGTAGATCTGATACATTGCCATGGATCATGGACTCGGGCGCTACACATCATCTATGTGGCGACCAGAGTCTACTTACAGGATATACTCAGATTCCTCCAGGACGGACAGTAGTGATTGCCAATGGCACGCACTCCCCTATCACGGGTCAGGGGGAGATTAGATTGACATCTTCTATGCAGCTCAAGAATGTCCTACATGCACCGCATTTTTCTATGAATCCGTTGTCAATTAGTCAGATTACGAAGGATCTCCATTGTCGAGCTATTTTTGATCCATCTTCTTTGATTTTTCAGGACATCCGTACGGGCAACGTGATTGGTCATGGCTATGAGCAAGGAGGCCTTTACCGTCTGAACCAGACCCTATTTGTCGGAACCACATCTTCTCCTGCTGGACAAGTATCTCCTCTCCTGTGGCATCTGCGTTTTGGTCATTTACCGCTTCAGAAGTTGCGTCTAGTTCTACCCTATGGTCTCTCTCACACACCTATCCAGTGTGAGGCATGTCAGTTGGGAAAGCATCACAGGTCGTCTTTTCCCAGTAGTCAAGGTCGGAGTAGTACCTCCAAGTTTGGGTTGTTTCATGTCGATGTCTGGGGTCCGAGTCGTGTTCCCGATCATCAGGGACACAGGTTTTATATTGTATTTGTGGATGATTTCTCTAGAGCGTCATGGGTCTTTCTAATGAAAAATAAATCTGAAGCAGGAAATATTATTATCCACTTTCTTAATGAAATTCAAAATGTTTTTTCACATCTGTCAAGATTGTGAGAAGTGATAATGCCTTAGAGTTGTGCACCAACATTCTAGCCAATTACTACTCCTCAAAAGGAATTATTCACCAAACATCTTGTGCTCATACGTCTCAACAGAATGGGGTTGCTGAAAGAAAACACCGTCACCTTCTTGATGTCACAAGGTCACTTCTTATTCAGAGTCATGTTCCGTACTCCTACTGGGGTGATGCAGTCCTTACTGCATGTTACCTAATCAACCGTATGCCTTCGTCTGTCTTGAATGAACAGATTCCTTTTTCACTCATTTACCCTGACAAGGATTTGTTCATTCTTACCCCTCGTGTGTTTGGGTCAGTCGCATTTGTCCATCAGTTGTCGACTGGTACTGACAAGCTCTCTCCTAGGGCTGTCAAGTGCGTCTTTGTGGGGTACTCCAGAACTCAAAAGGGGTACAAGTGTTTTGATCATGTGCGTCGGCGGTATATGATCAGTGCAGATGTTACATTTTTTGAATCTATTATGTACTTTTCAGAATCTGGAAACATGCAGCTACCACCTATATCTCCTGATGCCGTATTCATGGCACCACCACCATTGCCACAAACAACACCACCGTCACCACCACCGCCACCGCCACCACCACCGCCACCACCACCGCCATCGCTAGTATCCCCGCTAACATTCCATTACACCCGCAGGCCTCCTCCAGCTCATGGTCCTGACCCGTCAACTAGCTCGCCTATGGTATGTAATGAAAATATTAATGTTGATGGATCTGACGACATTTCTCAGCAGGATGCATTACAGGAGCATGGTGATAACACAGATGATCTGGATGTTCCAATTGCTCTACGCAAGCCGAAGAGAAGCTGTGCCAAATATCCATTATCAGCAGCTGTGTCTTTTGAGAGGCTATCTGGAGACTTCAGGAAGTTTGCATTGGCACTTTCAGCTACAGACATTCCACGGAATCATCATGATGCTTTGCAGGATGCTAGATGGCGGCTAGCAATGGAAGAAGAGATGGCGGCACTTCAGTCTAGAGGAACCTGGAGTTTGGTTCCTATACCTCCAGATGTCAGCCCGGTGAGTTGCAAATGGGTGTTTACAGTTAAGCACAATGCAGATGGTTCCATTGACAGGTACAAGGCACGCCTGGTTGCACGGGGCTTCACACAGACATATGGGGTAGATTACCTTGACACATTCTCCCCTGTGGCGCGTCATTCCACTCTACGGATCCTGTTATCAGTTGCGGTTGCTAGAGACTGGCCACTTTATCAACTGGACGTGAAGAATGCATTTCTGTATGGCGACTTGCAGGAGGAAGTCTATATGCAACAGCCACCTGGTTTTGCTGTTGAGGGGGGGTGTTCCAAGGTTTGCAGATTACATAAGGCCATCTATGGCCTTAAGCAGAGCCCCAGAGCATGGTTTCAGAAGCTTTCAGACCTCTTTGAGAAACAAGGATATAAGCGCTCCAATGCTGATCATTCCTTGTTTGTACAGAAGACGGCTAGAGGTATCATTGTAATCATGGTTTATGTTGATGATATCTTGATTACAGGTGATGATGACCAGGGCATTAAGCAGGCAAAGGAAAGGCTGGGGACCGAGTTTGTCACCAAGGACTTGGGAGTCCTTAGATATTTTCTGGGGCTGGAGTTTGCTAGAAATCCATATGGATTAGTCATGTCGCAGAGGAAGTATGTTACAGATCTACTGAGTGAGACAGGTATGCTAGGGTGTCGACCTGCTACGACACCAATGGATCCTAGCATGAAGTTGTATGATGATGACACAGAAGAGGTGGATAAGAGAAGGTACAGAGAACTGGTAGGCAAACTACTGTATGTCACGATCACTAGACCTGATATATCATTTGCAGTGAGTCGTGTGAGCCAGTTCATGGAGCAACCACGTCAGGCCCATATGGATGCAATATACATGATTCTGAGATATTTAAAATCATCTCCAGGTGCAGGCTTGCTATTTAAGAAAGGAAAGGAGATCTCTATCACGGCATGTGCGGATGCAGACTATGCAGGATGCCCCAAGGACAGGAAGTCCACATCAGGATCTGCAGTCTATGTTGGAGATGCTCTAGTTTCGTGGAAGAGCAAGAAACAGACAGTGGTAGCTAGATCCAGTGCTGAATCCGAATACAGGGCTATGGCCCAGGCTAGCACAGAAATGATGTGGGTGAAATCCTTACTTGCAGATCTATGTCTTGATATACCTCTTCCTATGATGTTGGAATGTGACAATCAGGCCGCCTTGTTCATTGCTAATAACCCAGCCTTTCATGAGAGGACCAAGCACATTGAGGTCGACTGTCACTACATACGTGACATGATTCAGAAGGGGTTCACTGCTACATCTCACGTCACATCAGAGAATCAGACTGCTGATATTTTCACCAAGGCATTACTTAGAGGCCCATTCCAGAAGTGTGCGTCCAAGCTGAGCATGATTGATATCTATGCTCCATCTTGAGGGGGAGTGTTGACGCATATAGAATAACTGTACCTCTTTGTTATTTTATTTTTCCTGTTATTCTCTTTATGTAATTTACCCATAGGCTACTCTCCTATATAAGAGAGCCTAGGGCTTATGGAATAGATCATCTCATTCATTTTTTCCAACTCGTATCCGTTTGGAGCGCTGTATGCGCGGCTTTCTCTGGGGCACCAATGGGGCTGGTAGGCGAGGTGTTCCTCTCGTGGGCTGGAATGTGGCGGCTCGGCCCAAGCATATGGGGGGACTGGGCATCAGGGTCCCTCAGTTCGTCAATGAGGCCCTCCTCCTGAAGTGGGTTGCTCGGGTTTGGGGCAAGGAGGACAATTTCATGCTTAATGTCTTGCGCAATCTGCTGGGTGCTCATCTTCTTGTTGGCTTTGCGGGGACCTCTACTTGTCTCCTCTCTCCCTTTTGGCGTGGAGTCACGGAGGCATTTCGTCTTTACCGTTCGTTCTTCTTGCCGATGCTGGGTGATGGCTGCTCATTTCGTTTTTGGACTGACAACTGGTCTGGGAGGGGCTCTCTCGCGGATATTTTTCCGAGGCTATATGCCTTGGTCATTGATAAAGAGGGGACGGTGGCTTCTTGTTGGGATTCTGGTGCCTGGAATCCCCCGCTCTCTGCCTCATTATCTGATCAGCGGACGCTGGATTTCCTATCCCTTATGGTTTTTCTTGGTGATTCCCAGCGGCCTACTGCTGGGCGCGATCATTGGATTTGGAAGGACGGGTCCTTCTCTACTCGCAAGGCTTACAACGTCATCGCTTTTTCAGTTCCTGACGAGGATGCTATCTTGGTTCGTGACTGTCGTTTCCTTTGGAGTCTTCGGCTTCCCGAGCGCATCGGGTTCTTTCTTTGGCTGCTGCGGCGGGGGCGGCTTTTGACGCGCGACAGATGTTCCTGGCTCTTCCCCAATGTCGGGCCTTTGTGCGGGCTTTGTCAGGCGGATGTGGAAACCATTAATCACCTTTTCTTCGAGTGCTGCTTTGTTCGCTCGATCTGGGCTGATATCCAGTGGCTCAATCCTGTTTTCTTTCCGGCGGTGTGCGACAGTTTGATCTCCTCCCGGGGCAGGGCGAGGAGGCTTCTTCTTGATCCGAATGCTCGGATGTGGAGTATCTGGTTGGGGAGGAATGAGGCTATCTTTTCCGCTCAGCGTTTCTGCAAGGAAAACATCTTAATTCGAGCTCAACGTCTTCTCTTAGATTGGGACCCCGGTTAGTTTGGTGGCTGGACCGTGCTAGGGACCTCTTTTTGTGGCCACTTCTCTCGCTGGCCTGTCCCCGATTTGTGTTCTTTCTTTCTCCTTTTTTGTTTTACTCGCTGTAAGTAATTCCATTTCTTTTAATATATTGGGGCGATCACCTACGAGTGACTCCCCCTCTTTTTGAGGCTTCAAAAAAAAAAAGAATTTGACATTTGTGGCGATACCGTGGTAAAATGTAACCCATAAATATTGAAAATTGAAAATAAAAAAATAAGAATATGAAGAGTCAAACTCCAGTCGGTCTCATAGTCGGGCCAGTCGGCCGAATATTCGGTCGGGCCGACTATTTCCCGACTAGAGGTCTGTTCAGTCGGGTACCCTACCGCACCGCATAGTCGGATCGACTATTCGGGATAGTCGGCCGACTATTGCAACACTGCCTAGAACTTAGAACAAATCTGAACTCAATAATCTTCAATAACAGCAAAATAATTGAATCTCGAACATAATAGTGAACATGAAATCCTCAAGAATCGAACCTGCTCTGATACCATGTTAGAAAACAGGAATGCGGAAGCGAAAATGATAAACAGAGCATGAACTAGAAAGATAAAACATGGAAACACCAAGATTTTACGTGGAACCCTACTCCCTAAGGAGCGGGATGAAACCACGGAAGAAGGCCTCAAAGGGCCATATGCTTCATTGCTTTTTCTCAATGGATACAGGAGGTCAGGGCTTCTTACATAGCCTCCATAGAGCCTCCGAGTCCCACCATTGGAAGATGTGGGACTAAACATTGGGATGGGGTAAACGGATCCTGGAGAGATCCATTTACCCATCTACAACTCATGTGACGCACAACCAAATACTCCAACATTAGCCAACCTGCATTTATTCTATTTGTAACATCTCCATCAATTGCTCCATCATGTTGCAAAATAGATCCCAAGTATATAAAAGAATCTCTCTTCTGAATGTTATCATCATCTATCTTAACCTCAATTCCTTCAGCGTTGCTTCCATCAAAAGTACACTCCATATATTTAGTATTAGTCCTACTTATACAAAATCCTTTAGTCTCCAATGCATGTCTCCAGACCTCAAGCTTCTCATTTACTCCATCTCTAGTCTCATCAATCACGACAATATCATCAGCGAATAATATACACCAAGGTGTCTCATCTTGTCAACTCGTCCATAATCAAAGTAAAAAGGAATGGACTTAAAGTTGAGCCTTGATGCAGACCAAGGTTGATGTCAAAATAGTCAATCTTCACAAACTGTATCCTTACACAAGATGAAGCCCTATCATACATATCTTTTACGAGGTTAATGTATAGGACAGGTACTTGTCTCTTCTCCAAAACTCTCCACAATATCTCTTATGGGACAGAATCATAAGCCTTCTCTAAATCAATAAAAATCATGTAGAGATTCTTCCTTTTAACTCTGTAAATCTCCATTGTTCTCCTTAGCAAGTGGATGGCTTCAATAGTTGAGCGACCTGGCATGAATCCGAATTGATTTTCTTTTACTTTGGAAACGTGTCTCAACCTTCTTTCGATCACATGTTCCCAAATTTTCATAGTGTGACTCATTAGCTTGATACCTCTATAATTTGAACAATTTTGAATGTCTCCTTTGTTCTTATAAAGAGGCACAATGATGCTTCTCCTCCATTCCTCAGGTATTTTCTTGCTTTGCCAAATAACATTGAATAAAAATGTAAGCCAAGCCAAACCACGCTCACCTAAGACTCTCCAAACTTCTATAGGAATGTCATCAGGTCCTACACATTTCCCATGTCTCATAACCTTCAAAGCCTCCTCTACTTCCTTTGTATTCGTCCATAGCTTGCATGATTCAAGTAACTCCCACTACTAGCTAGATTTCCCAAAGTGATCTCTCTATTTCCTTCCCTAATGAAAAGCTTATGGAAGTATTGCTTTCATCTAGTCTCTATATCCTTCTGAGCAACAAGCACGTGACCTTCCTCATCCTTAATGCATCTCACTTGAGAAAAATCTTTGATCTTTCTTTCTCTTGCTTTAGCCAACCTGAATATATCCTTTCGGCCCTTCTTAGAGTCGAGATTTTTGTACAAAACTTCTTCATAAGTTTTTGACTTAGCTTTGCTTACCGCCTTCTTTACTTCCTTCTTCGTTATTTTGTAGTTTGTGACAGTTTCATGTATCTATCATTCGACATAGCTTTAAAGCAAGCTCTTTTAATTTTGAGCTTCTCTTGCACCCCTCCACTCCACCACCAAGCCTCCTTTTGGCCTAAAGCTCCTCCTTTTGACTCGCCTAGCATCTCTTCGGCTACCCTTCGGATACAAGATGATACTGCCTCCCGCATCTCATTAGTACTTCCGTTACAATCCTAAGATAAGTCTTCTAAAACCTTCTCCCTGAAGCTTGATTGCTTGATTGCTTCAATTGAAGATTCCACCATCTAGTTCTAGTGCTCGGAGACCCTCATTTTCTTTACTAGCCCTTTTATTTACACATCCATGACTAACAAGCGATGTTGGGTAGTCAGACTCTCTCCTGGGATTACTTTGCAGTCTTTGCAACAAAACCGATCTCTTCTTCTCAACATAAAGTAATCTGTCTGAGTGCTAGTCGAGCCACTCTTATAAGTAATTAGATGCTCCTTCATCTTCTTGAAGAGAGTTTTTATAATGAAAAGATCATAAACCATTACAAAATCCAGAATGACTTTTCCTCTTCATTTCTATTCATGAAGTCATGTTTGCAATGAACACTAGCATACCCTGAAGCATCCTTTCCTACATGTCCATTAAGATTTCCACCTAGGCAAATCATCTCTCTTCGTGGGATTTCTTTGCACCTCAACCACACAATCCTTTAAATCCTTATGAACAACCACTCCAACATCATTTCTTCCATTGTCTTTACCTGAATACCAAAGTTTAAAACATGTCTTCTCAATCTCCCTTGCTTTCTCTCCAACCCATTTAGTCTCTTGTAGACAAAATATATGAATATTCCTTCTTTCCATCGTATCAACTATCTCCATCGGTTTGCCAATCAAAGTGCCAATATTCCAACTACCTATCCGCAACTTCCTTTGCAACCTCTTTTGGACTAACTTCTTTACTCGCATGCGTCCATCATGCGAGAATCCTCGCAAATTTTGGACTGCATCCGGGCGGTGATGCAGCAAAACTAGCTTATTTACCCGTATGCGTTCTTCATGCGAGAACCAACGCGTCGCAAGTAGAGAACGCCACAACGAAATCTTGATGTTTGCTTAAATCCATGTTTAAATTATCCAAACGGTTTCGAGACAAATCCCTAAATAGTGTTCTTAAAAGAACACTTTTTAGGAATTTATCTGTCAGATAAAATAGAAAATATATAAAAGATACAAAACATGGTAAATATCTTAATAACCCTCATCGCGTCAAGGTTGGACGAGAATGCACCTGACGACGTCAAGGAGAGAACCAATTATCGCCTCACCCAGCAGCTCCTCCCTCCCTTCAAGGCTCTCCACCACATCATCATCCCACATCCCTTGTCCAAAGAAGTCTAAACAATCAACCCCAACCAAATTTTTCATCCATGCAAGAACCTCCTCAATAACACTAGAACACCCTTCCCTTTCCTTATTCACTACTCATTCGTCCAATCCTAAGCCCTAGACAGAGAACCACCACCCACTAGGCTACATCAAGAACCCTCGGCCCCTTTCTCCTCATGTCGCACAGTTAGACCCACCCGCCCCTCGCATGTGCATCGCCCCCCAACTAGGTCCCCACCCCCACCGCCTCCAGCCACATGTTGCGGACTTACCCTCATGGCCTCGCTACCCCTTCATGCGCAAAGGAGGTTGCGCCCTCCCATCGACTCTCATGAGCCCAACCAAACCCCCGCCAAACTCAACTATTCTCTTGATCCCCCAATGTCTATCTCAATCCCCAATCACCTCTGCTAAACCTTGCGAGAGCGAGCCCCCGTATGCATCACCTTTCCTTATCCCCCCGTCACCTCTCCTAACTTCACGATGACTTTAGTTACTAAATACACTCAGTGTTTGGTTCATGAAATTGAGAACTTACTAATTACATCTTACGAAGAAATTATGAACTATATCAAATGTCCAAACTATAAATAAGGTTGTTTCGCATGTAACCAATAATATTCAATGGAACAAAAATGGCATACACTTATTGACTCCCCACCTTCCAAAGTTAGCACAAATAAGAAATTTGGCATTTAAAATTGGTTCATGTTGCTCAGTAAAAAAACAAAATAGACTAAAGAGTATGGTGCTTTCTTTCTTTTTAGGAGAAAGAGGGGGTAGTCCTAAGATTGGAACCCACCGCAAATTTATTAAACTAAAACCCGAGTACAAATATATTACAACCTCAAATTACCAGAAATTAGAAATTACATGCTATGCCACAACGATACGTGCCATGTAATGCCCCGAAACCTTCTCACAGAGAAACGGATGACCCCGAAAGATTTTCTCATTCCTAGCATACCAAAAGGCCCAAAATACTACAAACGGACCAACTGTGTCCTCCTGAGAACTACCACAAGCTGCTCTAACTGAACTCCAAAACAAGTCGATGTCCACGGAGTGAAGCCATGGCACAGCTGCCCGCTCCCGTATCGTGACCGAGGTACAGCAACCAAAAAAGAGATGCTCGGAATCCTTTTGCTCAAGGCCGCATCTATTGCATAGGAACTCCTCGGTACCCAGCAGCCTTGTCCTGCGTGCCTTTGAAAGTAGCCGCCTGCATCTCGCCAACCACATGAAGACCTTAATTTGCATAGGAATCTTGCTAGCTCAAATAAGTCTGTATTCCCAAGCGACTTCTTCCTGAACAGGCCCACACGTCCTGACGGAAGACCGATATACCTTCTTCATCGAAAAACTCCCCTCCTTCCAAGCAAAGCGGTCCCTACTATCGTCAGGGCCATCAACATCCGCTAGATCCCTCAAGAGGGCCACGATCGCATCGCACCTCTAGTCCGACAAAGCAGAAGTGAAGGTTGGGCACCAGGATCCCGCCGACCAAACCTGATGTGTAGAAGTTTATTTTATGTTCTTGTATCTTTTATCTATTTCTCTTTTGCTCGTCTACCGTATGTAATTTGCCCATAGGCCTCTCCCTATATAAGAGAGTCTAGGACTCAAGGAATAAATAAGAGTCTTATTTTTCCCAACACCATAGCATTCATGTCCCCTGCAAGGGCGAAGAGACGCGGGTACTTCTCACTGAGAGGAGCTAGCCCCAACCAGTCATCCTTCCAAAAGCCAAAGTCATGCACATCGCCCAACACTGGTCTCAAAAGAACACCCAGTTATGGTAATACACTAGAAATCCCCCTCCAAAGCGATGATGGCCGACCGCATGCCTCTGCTCTCCACGAACAATTGACCCTATAGATGCTCTGCATCACCCTGCAGACCAGGTCATCGGACTTCCCCCAGATTCTGAGTACCCACTTCGTCAGCAGAGCCTTATTTATGAACTCCAAACAGCGGACACCAAGGCCTCCCTCCTTCATCAATGTCACCGTGTCCCAGCTCACCAGGTTCATTCAGCCACCCTCATGATGTTCGTCTGACCAAAAGAAGCGCTTCATCAACCCCTCCATCTGATGTCGCACCCCTACAGGCAACAACCGTGCTGAGAAGAAGATCGGGATAGCAGACAGAGCGTGCTTGAGGAGGACCAGCTTTCCCCCTTAGAGAGTGTTCTGGCTTTCCAACCCACCACCTTACTTTCACTCTATCAATTACCACCTTCCAATCCGCCACCCGTAACCGCCCAACAATCAAAGGGAGCCCTAAGTATGTGGTCGGAAGGGATCCCCTGGACAACGCAAGACATGGCAAAGATCCTGAGACTCCTCCTACGTCACACCAAATGGTATGACCTTGGACTTGTCCATGTTCTATCTGAAGCCCGAGACCTCCCTAAAGATATCCATAATACATGAGGCATGTCTCACATGCTCCGGATCTCCATCAATGAACAGAACCGTGTCATCGAGTACTACATAATGGGGATGGAAATGTCTACTTGCATGTACCCAGCACAAAATCCATCAATTGCTGCCAGCCCCATCATTACAGCTAGGGCAGCTGCCACAATCACAAAAAGAAGCGGCGCTAGCTGGCACCCCTTCCACACACCCTGCTGGGGTTGGAAGAAACCCCCCTCTAGTCTGTCATTCACAAGGATCGAATACAACGTCATTGTGATGAACATCTGCATCCAACCAATCCATCTGTCAGGGAAACCTCTCTTTTGCAGCGACCACCAAAAGAAGCATCAATCAACGCAATCATAGGCCTTAGAAAATCCACCTTCCTAAGGACCCCAGTCTGATTCTCCCTCTTCCAATCCAGCGCCAGCTCCAACGTCAGCATCCAAGAGTTCATCATATGCCTACCATGCACAAAAGTCGTATGTTCAGGAGAGATGATGCCCCCAGGACACTGCGTAAGCGGTTTGCCAGGACGTTGGCAACAAGCAGGTAGATCGCATTGGATAAAGCGATAGGCCTAAAATCCTTAACACGAATGGCCCCCTCCCGCTTGGGTAGCAGAAACATGAGCATCTTGTTCAGGCGCTCAAAGCCATGGTTGTCCTCCTCGAACTTCTGTAGGACTACAAGCACCTCCACCTTCACACACTCCTAGAACTCCCTGAAGAAACAAATCGAGAAATCATCTGGGCCCGGGGCCCCATCCGCATTCATCTACCAAAGAGTCTGCCTAGCCTCTTCCTCCGTGATAGGCACCATCAGGCCCTCAGCCTCCTGGGTGGAGATATACCCTACTCCCTACCCACGCCACCCCCAGCCCGCCCCTCTTACTCTCTCGGAGAAAGCGATGAAATGCGATATGAGTTGTCGATCAATCTCCTCTTCACTCATCGCTTGCACCCCACCCACCTCAATGCTCCTAATGGAATTTCGACGCCTTCTGCGACTAGCCATGGAATGGAAAAAGCATGTATTGTTATCGTCCTCCCTCAACCACTAATGCATCAACCTCTACCTCCACTCGACCTCCTTTTTATCTTCCAAACGAACCTGGTTCAAACAAGCGCACCTCTCTTCAACCTCGTGAGCCAACAACTCCCTCGTGTCCTCTACCACGTCGAGGCGAGAGATGACATTTTGTGTCGCCGCACTCACACTCTATCTCTGCTCACTGGTGCACCTCTTAAACTTAATTAAACGCTTCCACAGCAACCTGAACTTCTGAGCCAGAACAGTCGAGGTCGACCCCTCCAGTTGTGTACTCCGCCAAAACTCCACCACCATGTCGTGGAATCCCTCCTCCAGCAACCAGGATCGTTCAACTGAAGAAAGACATCGGTCTCACATCCTCCACGGAGGATCAAAGGATGAGGTTGTGATCCGAGTGAGCTCGGGGCAGAGCCCGCGCGTCCGCCGAAGGAAATAGCCCAATCGCCTCATGGGATACCAGGAACCTATAAATCTGTGACCTCGACCTAGTGTTTCTCCAAGTGTAGCACCACCCACCAGCATCAAAAAACTGCAAGCTTGCATCAGTAATGAATCGCATCATCTCCGACGAACATGCATCCGTACCCCCGCACAAATGAGACCTATCCTCCGGGTGGTGCGTCACGTTGAAATACCCCCAATAAGCATGTCCTCATCCGGGTACCTCTCCCGGAGCAATCTCAAGTCATCGGTTAGCTCAGACATCGCATTGACCGTCTGTGGCCTATACATATTAGTCACCAACAGTCGGAACCCATCCGCCTTCCGCTGCAAGAGGACAGAGAGAGGGTGCCTCCCCCTACTCACAGCTTCAACAAGATCAAATATGTCCCTGATCCAACCCACTGTCATGCCTCCTAAGGCCCTCGAAGCGTCCAGCGACCTCCACTCAGTCAGGCGAGAGCCTCTCATCGAGGCACAAATCTCGTCAAATCCTAAGGAAATCATCGTTTTGCAACAACAGCACATCTGCACCACCTATGCACACAGGTCCCGGATCGCCATTCTCTTCTCCGCCCTCCCCGCACCCCTGACATTCCATGAGAGGATCATCATAGATCAACCTGAGTAACTCTCGATAGCAGTACCACACCCAAGAAATTCAGCAGGGCTTGACTCACCTTTAAGCCCAGTTGCCCTGCTACTACCAACGGAAGGGTCAACGTCTATTGCACCCGCTTCTGCTCCTGCCAAATCCCTCTTGCATCCAAGTGGGTCCTCCTCTCCCGAGGTCGAGACCCGCGAGACATCAGCCCGATTTAGAGCGTCAAACACCGCCATCCTCTACCTCATGCTCTCGTTGGAGGAGAGCCGCGAGTACCTTTTTCCAAACCTCCATGAGGGTGACGGTCGCAGCGAGAGGTCCCTTCTATACCTCGAAGATGCCTCGACCATAGAATCCAACAGGGACTCCACCTCCTCCGAGCGGAAAGGCACACCTCGAGCATCGCGAGCCACCTCCACCAAATGGTCATTCACCGACCGATCATCCACCGCCACCATCCCAGAGTCCCCTCCGCTCCCACCCATCTGGGCTGATGAAGCAGGCTCAGAACGTCCCCCAAGCACCAGAGAGAGCACCAAACGGCCGGAATCAAGCTGTGGAGACTGCTCCAAAGCAACTGAGACACCAAGGTGGGAATCAGATTCCAGACGCACTCTCCGCGGCACTGACCGTGAGCCCTCCCCCACCCCTAGAATGCGAAGCTCCTCCGTACCTAGATCTCATTCGCTAGGAACAAGGTTGGGGTCCATCAGATGCCCCCTCCTCAGTGCGCATTCTCTCGTAGTGCCATCCGGCCTTCCTGCCTCCACTAGGGGACCACCAGGCACACACTCAACCAACTCCACCCGAAAGGACGTACAGCCAATCTTTAGCAGCGACTCCATAGGCAAAGTTGTCGTCCTCACAGTGAATTCCACCTTCACATGAGCGTCCTCCCCCTTGGAGAGGCTCGAACACATAATGGAAATCACTGTCCTGAAACCTCCAAGTAATGCCTCAACCGATCTCATGTCCCGCGCCCGTAAGGGTATGCCCTTCAGCACCAAGATCTTATAGAACCACCCGTGCGAGGTGCCATCGTGGAGCAATGGGCGCCTCCATACCACCAACCCATCCAGCTCCCTCCACAGCTGGTTGGCCACCTCCGCAATGGACAGCCCCCAAGCACAAATAGTGTCGTCCTGGAGTTGGACCACGTCTCCTCCAAAATCAAACACACTCGCGGACCAATGTCAGCCATAGCCGTCTGTAAGCACTCCACTGAATCACAATATGAGGACATACAATCACCCACCAAGACGCCCTCCAGTGGGTACACAGCTGGTGGAGGGGCTGCAAGCCCCCCCTCCCCCCCCCTGCAAACCTCCCACCGCAGGTCGTTGTCACCCGCCCTCGCACCGTCCGACTGGTGCCACAACATAGGGCAATTCCTCCTGCAATGGCCTACTTGATGAATCTGTAATTCATCACTCTAAAAGTTGAAAATAGAGTCTTGTTCCCGAGTAAATAGATGCATATCTCCCTTTATAATGCATAATTAGCATTCATACATGCATTCATAACATAGACATTTTAGCACTCATTTTGCATTAAATAAGAAGCCAAGATCACTTGTAAAATATCCACCTATAAAAATAACATCTCCCTTATAATATGTACACCTTAGTTAATAATATAAGGAAGAAAGCCAAGATCTCCTTTGTAAAAGCACTCAATAAAGCCCTAAAACCCTTGAACCATAAAATGCCCATAGCTCCCTCATACAACCTCCAAAATAGGTCTACTCAATTTCATAATAATACACATTAGAAGACCTTTAAAATGAGACTAATTTCATCCAATTTGGAGCTTGTATGAAGAAGTTGGATTTTTGGGCCTCTTGGTATACTACATAGGTGTATATTTGTATCCCTGTATTTTTTTATCATATTTGACCTCATCTTCGTCTTTGCTCAACATAAAACTTGTAGATCTCATCAAGATCTACAACTTTCATGTTTTGAGTTTTTCCAAATTCGGCCTCCTTCTCTTTCTAAACTCATTTTTCCTCTCGGCCATTCACAGCTGGCCACGTGGCGCCCTCTGATTGCGCCACGCGGCCCGCTCCCCTTGCCTTAGCCGCCTGCACCTCTGACCGTTGGATCTCTTCTTGATCCAACGGCCAGATGCCCTCCACATACGCCTTTTATTTCCACCGTCTGATCATTTCCCGCCTCTCATCTGCACCGCACGTGCGCGCCTCACTCCCCTCGCGCCACGCGTCACTCTTTGCGCCACTCGATCGCGCCCAGGCCTTTCCATCACAACCGCTTATTCTGCCCCGTACCTCAGCCCTTCGATCAGCGCCCTAATCTAATCTCATCCGTTCGCCAGCGCCGCTTCCATATCGCGCCACGTGGTGCAATCGCACCCCTTGATCGTTGCGCTTCCGATCAGATCCTACCCGCTCCTTAGCGCTTCGATCTGGGCCGTTGGATCACAAGATCCAACGGCCAGGGCCTCGTCTTCCACCTCTGACGCCCTCTCTCTCCCACGTTCTCGATCTTGCGCGAGGGGCTCGCCCTTTCTATTTTCGCCTCCACTCCAGCCACCCTCGCCGACCGCCAACACCTCCACGACCTTCACCACTCTCCCCTCATCCTCGCCAGCTCCCTCAATCACCATGACTCCCACCAGAGCCGCTCCACAACCCCCACGAACTCCACCTTCCTGCGACTCCGGCCATCGACTTCATCCTATAGATACTCAATCACCGACCACTGTCACGGCTATCCGCCACCCCAGAGAGGTTCCTTGAGATCAGAGCATCCGTTTGGTGACAGCAATCGAGTGATTCTTCGAGCGACGACGGGTTTCTTCTCCGGCGAGATCCACGGCGAACTCCGCCGTGTCGCAGCCTCCCTCCGTGAGCTGCTTGAGCTCAGGGCCCTACCGACCCTTCGAGCGACGACCTGGAGCTCAAATCTGAGCTCCAATCCCCAGGTAGCCCCCTCCATTTCCCTTTGATCTTCTTCTGATTTTTCTTTTGTTTTTCTCCGATTTAATTCGCATTCCCCAGTCATCTTCTCGCTCCATCTTCATCCCTCCGAGCTCCGCGACGGAACTCCGATCTTCGCGCACCCTTCCGCAGCTTCAAACACCGTCACCCATCTTCCATCGACTCCAGCTCCGCCACCTGGGCGGAGCACCATCGCCGGATTCCCCTCGCACCGCCATAGGCCTCGTCGTTCGCTTCCCACATCTCCACGCACAGCCCACGTGCTTCGGCTATACCCCTAACCCCTTGCAGGTGCTCCTTCCTTCACTGGTCAGAAGCTCATCGGAGCTTCCTTCGAGCTTCATCGCCATCGAGCTCTGGTGCGCCTCCTTCACTCCTGGGACCATCGGACGCTTCGCCGCTTCACCCCGCGTCTTCCGAGCTACTTCAGAGTCTCCCGCGACCTTAACCGACGCCTGGAGGCCAGGGCAGAGCAAAGCCCCCTACGACGGAGCCCCGCCTTCTCCTCCGCAGGTGGCGGAGGACCGTTGAAGACGAAGTACAGCCACCGTTCGATCATCTTGATCGAACGGTCCGAAGCCAGCCACGTCGCAGTCAACCGGAGCATCCCAAGGCCGTTGGATCCTTTTCGATCTGACGGTTGTAGCTCAGCCACGTCACCATCAGCCAGAGCAGCCTCGGGCCGTTGGATCCATCTAAATCCAGCGGTGCTTAGCCAGCCACGTCGCCTCACTCCGTCACCGTTGGATCATCAGTGATCCAACGGGATTGATCACGCCACGTCTTCATCAGCAGCAACCGCTGGATCAATCTAGATCCAACAGTCCCCATCGCGCCACATCGACTGGTCCGAGCCTCTTCCCCGACCTCTAGGCTCGGATCACCCGAAGCTACTCCGAGCCTCCAGCCGAACCTCCAGGGCACCCGAGCCTCGTCCCGAGCCACCGAAGTCATCCGAGTCTAGGGTACCCCACGTGAGGAGCACGTGCGCCTTGGGCAAATTGCACCGAGGACCCTGGAACTTTCTGAAATTACAAATCCGTCCATGTGAAGCGCCTTCACGTGAGGAGCACGTGCGTCAGTGGAGAATTTGCATTCCACCCCCTGCATTATAGGTAATTACATTAAGGACCCTGTCAGCATATTTATTTTTAAGCAATTTTTATTTCCTGTATTGCAGTTATACCATTGTCTTTGCACGCATATTTAGGTGTCCATATTTCATTATTTTTAAATTCCAAAAATTGCATGTTGTAGCTCAACTTGTCCTTGATCTTGTGAGACACTTGTCATATTTTTGTGGTATCAGTAGAATTTTTAATTAATTAATTGGTACATTTCTGTGATATTTTGCCCAATTTCACCTTTTAATTATTATTAAATTCTCTGTAACTCCAAAAATTCCCAAAAAATCACATTAGATTTAGGATATTTAACTTCACATTGCATAAAAATTTCATTTCATTTGCACGCATTTCGAGGCCTAAATAAATTAATTGGTGATTTCCTTAATTCATTTTTAATAGGTTCATTTCAAATTAAAATTAAGGTATGATAATTTTCCTGGATTCCTCATCATTAGATCTATCTAGGATAATTTTAGTTCCCCAAAATTTTGTGATTTGATATTTATTAAAATTAAATTAGTCAAAATCACCCTGCATTCATGTTTATTTCACAGTAAATTCATTTAGTGTCAAAAAATTCCAAAAAAATTAGGGTAGCTTAATTTCACCATATTTCATCATCTGGCCAATTTTCATTATTTTTGGACTCCATTTGAACATATTTCTGATTTAACTATAAAATTGGCTTGATTTTGCATGAGTCTTGCATAGAAAATTGAAAAAGGACCAAAAAAATATTCCCCGAAAATCACACACTGGAACTTTGCTGAAAATTCACCTAAGGAGACAGATGCCTCCCTGAGTTCGACCTTGGACTTCACCAAGTAAAAAAAATTACCACTCGAAATTAACTTGATTAAATTAAAAGTGGTTTTTGATTAGCCCTCTCGTTATCCGACTGCAACGAACATTGACAAATAATTTGGACATTAATTTGCTCGAATTAACAAGGGTAGCGGGAGGCGTTATCACCACTCCTCTGTAAGAGAAACACATCATCGTGTCTTTGCAAACTGCCGCCAGATGATCCCGAGCCCCACACTTGAAGCATCGTCGGGAGTCCCCTTACGCGACGGAAAGGGACTCCTGCTGCGGCCAAGACGAAGCCATCGTTGTGGCCGGTCCACAGCTTCAGCACGTTGTTGGTGAAGTCACCTGACAGCCCTCCGCACCCGCTTCTAGCTGCCTTCCCTCCGCAGAAAGCCCCTCCCTAGACTCCAAGGTCAGATGACAAAGGACATCTCCCGGTGCCGATCCACTCACCATGTCAGCCCATCTCTCGAACCTCCCCCTCGTTGCCACCCCCCACGCAGACCAGCAGCCCGACACCCCCCCCCCTTCGGCACCCTCCTCGAGCGATGGCCCACCACCACCGTGGCCTACCCAACCTCCCACGCCTGGAGCCGCCCTTGATGACCCACCAGCCGCAGCCAGTGGCACTCCAGAAGTTCCAACCCCCACAGTCTGGGGCCCAAACCCCCAGCACGTCGAAGACCCACCACCGGAGACCTCTACCCCCAACTATGCCTACCGCAGCTCCTCCCACTAATGCCCGGACCAGCTCCCCCAGCATGGGAAGGAGCCCCGAAACCACCAGCATGCTGCAAACCACCCCCCGAAGCAAGGGAAGGATGCCCAAACCCTCTTGGTGTGGGGCTGTCAAGAAGGAAAGGCGATGTCCCAGCTTCTCCCATTGTGGCATGGACTCCCAATGGAGAAAGACCCGTCGCCGCCACTGAAAAACCAGAGTCGTCTGCTGGAGGGAGACCTGCTGTCGAAGCCCTAGCGTCGCTTGTCGGAGAAAACCTCGCTGCTGACCCCCTTGCAACTCTCGCTAGAGAGAATCCCACTGCCGAAACCCTAGCATCGCTCGCCAGGAGCACACCCGGGCGAACCATTCGAACCCCCACCGTTTGCTGCTTTCTTGTGAGTGATTTTTCACGGGCACTAATATAGATTTACGAATTTCATCCAATTTGGCCCAAACTCAGTTGGCTCCAAGCTGTCTTGAATGGGTATTGGATAATAAAAAACAAGTACAGAGTCAGCATATCTTTATAAAAGGCTTATCAACTTACTCATAGCCAAAACTACATAAGTCTGGTGAGTATGTGTCCAACTACTCGTAGGAAATAGGCAATGTGTGATGGCTCACTGGCCTAATGCCTTTCATAGGTTCCAAACATTTATTTGTGCTCCTAGGTTCAAACAGAAATCAGATATAATACGAGCATATCAATGAGATTCGCCCCAGTATATAAGATGATGTGCGCAAATTCTGTTCAAAATAATACCTGATATTTATTATCTACAAAGAATAACAAAAAAACAAGTGGACCTGAGCTGTGGCCTGCCGCATCTTTATCAAATCTTCATTCATGTCAAGAACGGCTTGATCTAAGATTTTTTCAGGGTCTTCAAAAGAACTCATGATGGCATTTGCATAAGACTGTACTTCAATCAGCAAAACTAAGTTATTGCATTAGTCATTTCTGAAGGTGACAAATGAGCTCATGGATATATAATAAATTGAATCAGATCCTTCACTAAGCTAACCTTAATAACTCTGAACAATCGATCGAAGAGGTTCATTTGAGCTCCAAGAGCACCTCCACCATGCCCACCATTCCTCGATCTGCTCCATTTTGGTGTTTGTACTCTCATTGCTTTTGGATGAAACACAAAGGAAATGCTATAAGAATCTCTCCTTGCATAGATTGTGCAAATAAAAGTGTTTACTTCTTTCTAATTTAAGTATGTTTGCTTCTAAGTAAAACACGTTGATAGCAAGCACAACAAGGAACAAAAAATACATAGCTTAACTAGACTTGAAAAGTATGTGCACGAGTCAACTACACTCAATGAATATGCATTGTATCTAATTCTCGCAAAATAGGCCTCCGATCACTTACTACCTTGTTGCGACCAACCCGCTACCACCAAATATGCAGTTGACCTTCATATTAGCCCGTTGCTGTGAACCCGTTACCATAAAAAATGCAGTAAGCACATGTGCTTTGATGCCCATTAAAACTACCTCTCAGCAGTTAACAGTGACTTTAATTAAGATATGATTCACTAAGATTAAGAATAACGGTTACAGGATTTTGGAACAGGGGCTAGGAGGAGAATCGCATGTGAATGCTTAACAGGAATGTATGACGTGAAGATATTGCTTGAGATAACGGACCGTGCAAAATATCAAGAAGTTGCACTATAGGAGTTACTTATTTGAAATTAGCAAGTGTGATACCTTACAATAATGAGCCAAACTGACATGAGCAAAGGTGATATAAAAAAATCAGATGGCAAGATTAAAATCAAGAATGATTTTGCTGTCTATACTCCACAAAAAGAGCGATCTGATTCAAATCGGTTGTCTCCATCAGGAGAAGTAGGAATCAAATTCGCACCTTAAAAGATGATCAGGGAGTCTCCTATGAAGTATACCTAGCATATCCAAAACAGCGGTAGACTTTTATGGAAAACTATACTCCGTCCGAACCCTATAGGGACCTATACATCCCCTTCACTCTCCTCGTTAATAGGCCAAATCAAGGATCCTGATGATCTAATAGCCCCAATTTGCGATGAAGTGGAGAAAGTTATCCATCAATTTAAACCGTTGAAAGCAACCAGGCCCAATGGGTGTAATCAAAAGGAAATACTGGAGTGTAATGAAACAGGATTTCATGAACATGATTCATGGACTGTTTGATGAAACCTTTGATATCAGGGAACCGCATTATATAAACAACTCTGTTGTTGCCTTGACTTTCAAGAAAGGCGACCGACGTGATACCAAAAATTACCGCCCAATTAGTCTAATGTTCCTATGATAATTATATAGAAAGTATAGCAACGGATGAGCTCCTAAATTGCAATATCCCATTCCACCTTCTGTGCCTTCCTCAAGGATAGGGATGCATCAGATTGTTTTGCCATCAGTTATGAAATCCTTGCTAAATGGAGACATAGCCAAGGTTCTCATTCGTAAAATTGATCTCAAGCAAACCTCTGATGCCCTCAGCTGGAACGTCACGGGAGAGCTAAAGTGTCCAAATAGTAGAAACTGGCAATAGTAGCTCCGAGGCAACTCAAGATCTAGCACAGCATATGGAGTCCCAAAAATTTACATGGTCTTTGCAAACTACCCAATCTATCTCAAGGTTTTGCCAAACTGCTTGCACCTTTCCACACTCGAAGAACATGTGATCAATAGTCTTTGTTGCTTCTTCACAAAGAGGGCAGCAATCTGTCGACCTACCGTTGAATCTTACCCACTGATTTCTCGTGAGACTTCTCCCTCGACGAAGCAGCCAAAGAAAACCCTGATGCTGGTGGGACCTTCAATTCCCCAATAATCCTGCAATCTCTCATCAAAATTTCAGGACATGGATCTGGAGGTCTATCCATCTACTATAGGCCTTCTTTATGGTGAAATCTCCATCACTCCAAATCCAACGATCTCGTCCTTCCTCTGGGCCAAAACGAGAAGACAGCATCATTTGGAGGTCCATAAAGTCCAATACACGTTGATCCGAGAAGGCTCTGTTGAAATTTTAGGATGGAATTTGAAGGATTTTCCAATCATATACCCCGAGACCCTACTCTCACCTAACCCAATAAAACAAAATCCCTAGCAAACGATAGTTGAAAAGTTTGTCAATAAGCTTCAAGGTTGCAAAGCTGAAATCAAATCACTTTCTCCACGTGAAGCCCTTCTAAACTCATCTCTTATACCATAATTCTGGAAATTTAAACGTGAACTTATATTGAGAAAAAGAAGTTTTCAAATAACTGACTTAGACCCATTGTACAATCCTACTTAGCAAAATACAAAGGTAGTACTTATAGCAGAACGGACAAACCTGGTCTTTCAAAATAAAGTGATAGATGAACATTAAAGGACTTATTAGCAAATTAATAGATCACTTTGGAATGGAATATACATCACATATCCCGGATCAAAGTGAAAACTCTACTTTCCAACAAGCTACTGCTACATCTATTTCCTTAGGAATTGATGATCTTTTAACAATACCCACTAACGGATGGTCAGTTCAAGATGCTTAACAATAAAGTTTGGTTTTTGAGAAACATCATCATTATGGGAATGTACACGTAGTAGAAAAATGGCGTCAATCCACAAATCAAACATCCTCACCTCGTTGAAACTACCATGCAATATTTGCATGGAAACACCCTCGAGAAACTAAGATATGAAGCTGGGTGGGGAAACATATGCCACCCTAATGAGAATGATAGATGTGGAATAACTAACCTAGAAGAAAAAGTTCAACAACTCTATGCTCACCAAATCTTGGGTCGAGGTACAGGAAAACCCTTCTTCATTAACCTCGAACATCATTAGAGCATGAAACAATAAAATTGATATAATCCCATTGGATTACAAAAACAAACAAAATGACTCCAACATCTCACGATTAGTTAGGGTCGAATTCATGAAAATGAGATATGCATGCTATAAAGAAGTTACTGTAGAGATAGATATTATTATATGTTATGTACAAGTTCGCAATTTCTTATTTCTCTCTGGACTACTATGTACTTTACCCGTGAGGTCTCTCCCTATATAAGAGAGCCTAGGGTTCCTTTGAATAATAGAACATTTGGTTTTCCCAACATGATATTAGAGCCCAAGCCCTAGGGCCCTCTCCCCACCCGCCGCCCTCTCTCCTCTTTCTCTTCCCACCGCCGCCGCCTGCTCCACGCCAACCACCCCGGCAGTCCCCGCCACCCTCCCGGCGGCTCTCCAGTTTCCCCGCCAACCCCCATTCCCGCCGCCAACCCCCCGCGGATCCCCAGTCTCGCCGCCAACCTCCAGGCGGACCCCAGTATCGCCGCCACCTCCCAGGCGGCTCCCAGTCCAGCAGCCATCCACCACCGATGACCTCCAGTCCCGTCGCCAAACCCCGCTTCGGCGGCCCTAGCCGGTTCCCGGTGCCGCAAGGCGTGCCCTATCCGATCTTCTGGGGTGCCCTAGCCGGTCCTCGGCGATCACCGGAGTGCTCGTCGTCGTCTATTCCTCCAGATATATGGATTTGAGTGCGTAACGTCTACATACGCACTCGAATCCTATGCAGTCTCTGTAGACAACTATTACTTTGTCTACATACCCTATTTCTTCTCCAACGGCGCTATGTCAGAGTCAAAGGTCGACATGCCCTCCATAGGCGCGTTCAAAGGTCCCGCGCCAATAGTGAAGATGGATGGGTCGAATTATGAGCTCTGGGCGATGCAGTTTATGAGCCTCATGAAGTCGAACGGTAAGAAGCACATTCTTACCGAGGATGAGCCAGCAGAGAAGACAGGGATATATGCCTCGTGGGAGGCTGATGATTCGTATGCCAAGGTCTGGTTGTCAGGAACACTGTCGATGGAGATTGCCAATGATGTCCTCCATCAGCCCACTGCCAAGGCAATGTGGGATATTCTGGCTGCTACATATTCCCAGGTGCGCAATGAGACCAAGATGTTACAGCTTCAGCATGATATATTCACAATGAAGCAGAACGGCAGACCACTCCACTCCTTGTACACATCCCTGAGGGGGATGTTTGAGAAGCTATACAGTACCATTCCACTCACAGCGACTCCTGAGCAGCAGAAAGCATTTCGGAATGGCACCATGGTGGGTGTTCTACTTGTAGCTCTAGATCCTGAGTACGAGGCCGCCCGCTCTCAGATTTTGGCTGATGCAGTTATTCCTCCGATGGAGGATGTTTACAGGAGACTCAGTCACGTATCGGTTCCTTCCAGCTCATCTACTCCACTCCCATCGGTGATGGCAGTATCGCGTGGGAGAGTGGTCACACTTCTGGCCGTGGTCGTGGACGTGGACCCTAGGGTAGGGGTGATCGTTTTCGTCAGTCGTGTTCATACTGTCACCGCACAAGCCACTCGGAGGAGACATGCTACTCTAAGCATGGTTTCCCAGCATCGGCACGTGTAGCAGAGCATTCTCAGCCCCAATTGGCATCTACTGCAGACAATCGTTTCGAGGAACTCGTGGCACGTCTACGTGACATTATGCCACATTCATCTGGTGATTCTTCTGGTGGACCTTCAGATATTGCTGCTACAGCATCTGCCAGTTCCTCTGCTGCTGCTAGTACTTCAGGTAGTGCTACTGCATTTACATCTTCACATGATATCTCTGATTGGATTATAGATTCTGGTGCCACACATCATCTCTGCCGAGATCAAGAGAGACTTGAGTCCTACAGGGACATTCCCCATGGCCGCTCAGTACAGATTGCCGATGGTACTCATTCCCCCCTTGTTGGTCAGGGGAAGGTCTTCCTATCTTCCACTATGCATCTACAGAATGTCCTACATGCTCCTGATTTCTCGATGAACCTATTGTCTATTAGTCAGATTACGAAGGATTTGCATTGTCGTGCTATATTTGACCCGTCTTCTCTTATTTTTTAGGATATACTAACGGGCAGGGTGATTGGCTGTGGCTCTGAGCAGAATGGTCTATATCGGTTGGTCCGGAATTCTTATGCTGGCGTCTCTTCTCATTCTGTCGGACTAGTTTCTCCGTACATCTGGCATCTCCATTTTGGTCATCTCCCACTCCAGAAAATGCGACATCTTCTGCCTCATATCTCTCCCAGTTCTTCCTTTCGCTGTGAAGCGTGCAGTTGGGAAAGCATCATCGGTCGAGCTTTCCTAGTCGTCAGAGTCGGAGCAGTAGCTCCCCGTTCGAGTTGTTTCACATAGATATATGGGGTCCAAGTCGTGTACCCGATCATCAGGGACATAGATTTTATCTTGTGGTAGTGGATGATTTTTCTCGTGTTTCTTGGCTCTTCCTTTTAAAGAATAAATCTGAAGCAGGTGATGTGATTAAGAATTTGATCAATGAAGTGCAAAATGTGTTTTCTTCCACTGTCAAATATGTTCGTACCGATAATGCTCTAGAATTTTGCACACGGTCTCTCTCTCAGTTCCTGTCGTCAAAGGGCATTATTCACCAAACCACTTGTGCTTACACATCTCAGCATAATGGCGTGGCAGAAAGAAGACATCGTCATCTTCTTGACATTACTAGAACCCTACTGATTCAGAGTTGTGCTCCAATTTCATTCTGGGGGGATGCTGTTCTTACCGCTTGCTACCTAGTCAATCGTATGCCATCTTCTATTCTTGGTGAGAAAATTCCTCTCTATCATTTTTCCTGACAAGGAATTATTCTCACTTACTCCTCGTTTCTTTGGTACTGTGGCATTTATTCATCTTCTGACTCCTGGACTTGACAAACTCTCTCCTGGAGCTGTCAAATGTGTCTTTGTCGGTTACTCTAGGACTCAGAAGGGCTATCGGTGTTACGATCCCATAAACATGAAATACTTCGTCAGTGTTGATGTCACATTCTTTGAGTCTGTTATGTATTTTTCCCCTGCAGGTGATAGACTGGTACCATCCACTACCAACGATGATGTCTATGTCCCTCCACCTTCTACTTGGAGTTCACCTGAGTCCATGCCTGTTCCTGGTCCTACGCCATCCTCACCACCACCTCCACCACCCCTTCGACCTCTTATTCAACCATTACCAAATTTTATACGCGTCGGTCAGCTCCTACTCAGGCTACACGTCAGACATCCATCACGCCTTAGGTATGTTCACATAGCATTACTACTGACGGGTCAGACATGGTACATGCGCAGGATTCTTCAGTGCAGGAGGAGACTACACCGTCCAGTACAGCGGAAGATGATCTTGATCTTCCTATTACTATCCGGAAGCAGAAGCGGACATGTACCTCTTATCCCGTTGGGTCACAGGTGTCTTTCATCGCCTCACAGGTGACTTTCACAAATTTGTTGCAGCTTTATCTTCCGTGGACATACCACGGACCTACCAGGAAGCTATGAAGAGTGATTGTTGGAGAAAGGCTATGGAAGATGAGATGCGTGCCTTACAGTCTCGTGGCACATGGACCTTAGTTATTGCTCCTCCTGATGCATCTGTTGTGAGCTGTAAATAGGTATTCACAGTTAAATACCATGCTGATGGCAGTCTAGATCGGTACAAAGCACGGCTGGTTGCGCGTGATTTTACACAAACCTATGGCGTGGATTATATGGATACATTCTCTCCAGTAGCGCGTCATTCTACTCTTCGCATCCTCTTATCAGTTGATGTGGTACGTGACTGGAGCATATCTCAACTGGATGTCAAGAATGCCTTTTTGTATGGAGATCTGCAGGAGGAAGTCTACATGCAGCAGCCACCAGGGTTTACTGCTGAGGGGGAGAAGCATATGGTGTGTAGACTTCACAAGGCAATTTATGGCCTCAAACAGAGTCCACGAGCGTGGTTCCAGAAGCTTTCCAATCTGATAGAACCTTAGGGATTCAAGAGGTCGAATGCAGACCACTCGTTGTTTGTTCAGAAGTCATCGACAAGTACGGTTGTTATCATGGTCTATGTTGATGACATTCTGGTTACAGGAGATGATATTCAGGGCATAGAAAGGGCGAAGGCATTCCTAGGCCGTCAGTTCGTCACGAAGGATCTTGGAACCCTAAGATTCTTTCTGGGGTTGGAATTCGCCAGGAATGCACAGGGTCTGGTAATGACCCAAAGGAAGTATATTACAGATTTCTTGACTGAAACATGCATGGTTGGATGCAAACCATCAAGTATTCCCATGGATCCAAGCATGAAGTTGTATGATGATGATACAGATGAAGTAGACAAGAGGAGATATAGAGAAATGGTAGGTAAACTCCTTTACATTACCATAACTCGTCCCGATATTGCCTTTGCAGTAAGCAGGGTGAGTCAGTTCATGGAGCAGCCAAGACAAGTGCATATGGATGCCATATACATGATACTGAGGTATCTGAAGTCTTCTCCAGGATTAGATTTACTGTTTTGAAAGGGCACAGATTTATCTATCTCAGCATGTGCAGATGCCGATTATGCAGGATGCCCTAAGGATCGAAAATCAACCTCAGGATTTGCAGTTTTTGTTGGGAGCTCTCTGATTTCTTGGAAAAGCAAGAAACAAACTGTTGTGGCAAGGTCCAGTGCCAAATCCGAATATAGGGCCATGGCGCAAGCAAGCACGGAGATGATGTGGGTTCAATCTGTACTAGAGGATTTACATATAGCCGTACCTCTACCCATGCAGCTTCAGTGTGACAATCAGGCAGCCTTATTTATTGCCAACAATCCAGCGTTTCATGAACGAACAAAGTATATTGAAGTTGATTGCCACTACACTAAAGATTTGATCCAGAGAGGATTGATATCTACAGCTCACGTGAGCTCAGGGGACAGACTGCTGACGTGTTCACCAAGCCATTGCTCAGAGGACCTTTTCAGAGATGTTCTTCCAAGCTGAGCATGATAGACATCTATGCTCCACCTTGAGGGGGAGTGTAGAGATAGATATTATTATATGTTATGTACAAGTTCGCAATTTCTTATTTCTCTCTGGACTACTATGTACTTTACCCATGAGGTCTCTCCCTATATAAGAGAGCCTAGGGTTCCTTTGAATAATAGAACATTTGGTTTTCCCAACAATTACATCAGGAAGACAAACACTGGTCTGGAATGATATAGCATCCATTAAAAGAAAAAATTCCCTACACTCTGGATTTCTTCAACTAATAAAAATACCTCGAACAGGGGTACAGCTCTTTAGCAGCCTGCAAGAATTGGATAAAAGCCCCAATCCACAGAGTGTCTTTTAATGAAGTCTTGAGAATTTTCACCTTGAACATGGTTGAAATCTAAGAAGTGGAAGCAAATCGATAAACAGAGCATAAACATAAAGAAATAAGAAACGTGAACAACGAGATTTACGTAGAACCCTACTCCCTAAGGAGCAGGATGAAACCACTGGAGAAGGCCTCAAAGGACCAGATATTCTCTATTGAATTTCTCATTGAGTACAGGGGGTGTGGGGCTCCTTATATTGCCCCACGAAGACCGAATTCCCACAATAGTAGATGTGGGACTAATACATACTTCAACACTCCCCCTCAAGCTGGAGCTGAGAAAGTTGCAGCTTGCAACCAAAAGGAAAAGTATGCAACACATCTTCACACGATACATCGCAAGAAGAATATATGTCTGTTGCTGGTAGAAGACCTCGCACAAAGTCGGGTATGCGGCTTTCAGGTCACCGGAAAGTATCTTTGCCATGCATGTAGAGTCGTTGTGATATCAGGTCATCGGAACGTATCTCTGTCATGCCTGGAGAAGAATCATTGTAGAAGAAGTCCAGCGCGGAGTAGTAGTCGGGTCACAAAAGAAGCAGTAGGCGCCCTGACGAAGAAGTCGATGTTCGGTAAAGATGGATGATCTGTAGAAAGCTGGAGGGACGGTCTGCCAGTCGTGGATGTGTAGAAGTCCTTAAGAATCTATATCTGACTCCCCCTTTCTCCCATACTTGATAGAATAGGAACATGGATCTAGTTGGGAGAAATCAAAACATGCATTTTTTTTGTGTGCTTTTTTTACAATCGTCATTTTTTATAGTCTGTATGTTTGCTTAAATCCATGTTGAAATGATCCAACTGTCATGAGGCAACTTTCTAAATAGTATTTTAAAAAAAACAATATTTAGGAAGTTGTCTCCGATTGTTTTACGCTGGTTGTCGGCTACGTAACGCAACCCTCATTTACCCGGGCTTGGGACCAACCATGCTCTATGGATCTGAATGTTGGCCTGCGAACCATAGACATGTGCAGAGAATGGTTGTAGAAGAAATGAAAATGCTAAGGTGGATGTGTGGACACACACGTAAAGATCGGATTCGAAATGATGCAATCAGAAAGAAAGTTGGTGTAGCTCCGATCGAGGATAAGATGCGAGAAAATCGCTTAAGATGGTTTGATCATTTGCAAAGAAGATCAACAGATGCACCAGGTAGGAGATGCAAGTGTTGGGATGTTGAGCCGGCTAAGAGAGGATGAGGACGGCCCAAAAGTGTTGGAAAGAGACTATACGAAGGGATCTTAGTCTTTTGGATATAAGCCCAGGATTGACCCAAGATAGATCTGAATGGAGGCGAAGAATCCATGTAGCCGACCCTACTTAATTGTGGGAAAAGGCTTTGTTGTTGTTGTTGTTGCATCATTTTTTTATAGTCATTCTCTTTTTTTAGCTATTCTCTTCTTCTTTTCTTTTCCTTTTTTTAAGTTGTTCAACGTTTTTTTCGACTTTTCACTTTTTTGTCGTGTACGGTTTTTTTGTACGATATCTCATTTTCTTCCTTTTTTACTCGGTTATTCATCTCCCCCCCCCTCTTTTTTCTGATACAACAAAGCAGGCACGTTGGGCCCCAAATAAAGTGAGAAAAATCCGACTATTAAAGCCCAAAAAAGGGGGGGTATCGGGTCTCCTTGTAGCTTCACGCTAGGGTTCCCAGTAGCATGTGTTGTTGTTGTTGGGAGCTCGGTAGAAGGCGGCTTCAAGACTCGTCGCCGTCGGTGGGACATGATGCTCGCTTCCTGCATCAATACGTAAGGATCGGTGGAGCTCCTTGGAGAGGGAGGAGCGTCGCCGAGAAAAGGGCACCGCCGCTGGAGTAGTTATGTGGCGCCTCCTCCTTCTTATTTTTTCTTGTTGATCGGCGCGTGGGAGGGAGGCAGAGCTGCTTGGTGGTGTCGCTAGTGAGAGGTGGCCTGGAGGGGAGCTCCTGGAGCATCGAGCGTCGTGCGCCTGGAGGGTCCGAGCGCCGCTTGAGATCTGGGAATGAGGCTGCATTCTAGAAGAACTCTTCTGGTATCACGCGTCACATTGCCCGGAAGGTGGAGCCTTTGGGATTAGGGCTCTCTTGCTTGGAATAGGGGCTTTGCGAGGGTCACGTTGTCACTGCTTGGACTCGCGCGTGGATCTGGAGAGGTGCAGCCTGGGGGCAGTCCCAAGGCGACGTAGCCTTAAACTGGAGGTGGGAACTTCCTGGGGTAACGAGAGATGGAGCTCATGTTTGCGGCTGAAGATGCAGAGTGTTGCAAGAAGAAGATTGGTTGAAGGTTGGTGGTTGAAGATCAATCGCTGTCAATCTGGAATCTGGAAGACTAGGGTTCCTGGAGATGTCGACCAGATTGGCTTCGAACTTGATGATGCGTCGAACTTGAATATAACAATAAATCTTCAAAATAATCCTCAAGAACATAAACAGGGTTTCAATAGAATGCTTACAATTGAATCTCGAAAGTCAAACAAAAAATCACTAACATAATTTCTCGAGAATCAAACCGAGTCTGATACCATGTTGAAATCTAAGAAGCGGAAGCAAATCGATAAACAGAGCATAAATATAAAGAAATAAGAAACATGAACAACGGGATTTATGCAGGACCCTACTCCCTAAGGAGCAGGATGAAACCACAGGAGAAGGCCTCAAAGGGCCATATATTCTCTATTGAATTTCTCATTGAGTACAGGGGGTGTGGGGCTCCTTATATAGCCCCACATATAGACCAAATTCTAACAATAGTAGATGTGGGACTAAACATGAGTGGGAGGTAATTGGATCCTGGAGGTATCCAATTACCTCCTCTATTACATACTTCAACAAACACGTGTAGCAAGTATGATTACATGCCTTGAGCATTTTCACCTTGAAGAGTCAATTAAGTCAGTGGATAGGAACCTCTTTCCAGGAAAAAAGGATGAAAAAGGACTTAATAAGCAAATTTACCTTACTCTATCCCATAGAGGTCTTTTTGCGACAAGAGTTCTTAGCTAAAGATTTTCATCCTAGGATATTCTTTTTTCTGAGCATGGTGGCACACAATAAACTTATTACACAAGACAACCACGCTTGTTCAATATCAACTTAGCTAATTGTTGTCTATTGTGCTTAAAAAATGTTGAATCTCGAGCATTTCTTCGTTGACTACCCATTTACCAAACATCGTTGCTTAATCTTGACACTTGTAGTTAATGCTATAAAAACGTCTTTCATATTCTCAATGGTATCTTGAATTCTTCAGCTTGGTGGTTGATCTATAGGGTGTGATGCACGAGAATCGTCAAGGGTATCCCTCGTCTACACCTTAATATTGCACACGAGGCAAACTTTTTCTCTGAGCATCTCAGAGGAGCTTAAACCAATGTTCACTTGTCTACTGACTGCCTTTTCACATTTATAAATTTTGAATTTCATGTTATCTTTTTCAACATGCGAGGTGCACACCTCGCAGCTTGCCTTTCCTCTGCCTTCTCAGCAAGCAAGCAGAAAAGCATGGAGGAAGGATTCTCTTTGGTCTTTCCGGAGATTAGGGAAGAACTCTCAGAAACCTACAATGATCATGTCCGATGTCGCTAAAGATAGTCACGTGAAAACATTCATCGACATCCGAGACGGGAATCGCTTTTTCTTATGACTCGCATGCATGATTGTTTGGTGTCATAGTCTTTCCAAGCCCGATGGGTCCCTGTTAGTCTGGGTACTGATTGGCAGCGTGCTCAAGCAAAATCGTGCGCAAGGTGAATCCAACCTTGGGATGTGACCAACAGTTTTTTTGGTTGAAAGATGACTTTTTTAGGATGAAAGAAGAAAGGGAGAAAGGAGATATGAAATACTTTACAGTGTTAGTTTCTTTTAGATTTTGGTTATGGAGATGCCATGGAGCCCAAGTTGTATCTAAATAACGGGCTGCCCATTTTGTGTCATCAATGATCAAACTCTATCTGACCTTCGTGCCATTTTTTATTTTAAATGCTGAATTCTATCCTTTGTCCAAAAAAAGACCCCCTGAAAAGAGGGGAATACAGGATGCATGACTGGCAGTCCTACATGGCATATAAAATATCCCAGTTATAAGGTAGTCTTCTTCCATGTGACCCGAATCATCTATCCAATTTAACATTTGATCCATATAAAATTTAACTCTAACTCTAGCTGCATTCTCACAAAGACATTAAAATCATCATACAACAACAACAACAAAGCCTTTTCCCACAATTAAGTAGGGTCGGCTACATGGATTCTTCGCCTCCATTCATATCTATCTTGGGTCAATCTCGGACTTATATCCAAAAAACTAAGATCCCTTCGTATAATCTCTTTCCAACACTTCTTGGGCCGTCCTCGCCCTCTCTTAGCCGGCTCAACATCCCAACACTCGCATCTCCTAACCGGTGCATCAGTTGCCCTTCTTTGCAAATGACCAAACCATCTTAAGCGGTTTTCTCATCATCTTATCCTCGATCGGAGCTACACCAACTTTCTTTCCATCGTACAGAAAAAAAATAATCCACCTATAATTCAACAAGCAAATGTTATAGTACTTAGAAAGACATAACAAACGAGAAAAATTCGCCCAAGCAGTATGTATCGAATCTTATCCATCGTGCTCGTGAATATTTTTATATTTAGTTAAGTACCGTGAGAAAGCTGTCTTTTCAAAAGACGACTTCCATTTGAGCCAAAGCCCGCGATCCAAAGGTGCATGCACGCAAGATTCAAAGATTCCATTTGAACATGAAGCTGTCTTTTGAAGAGGTGGCTTCAATGCACATTAGCAAAGCCACATTTTCAAAAGGCGGCTTTGGCTCAAATGGAAGCCGTCTTTTGAAAAAGCGGCTTTCTCACGGTACTTAACTAAATACAAAAATGTTCACCGTACCTGACAAATAAGATTCGACGCATACGGCCTGTGCGAATTTTTCTCCATAACAAACAATGGCAAAACCATCAAAATGATGGTTTTCCAAGTTACTTCATTTCCTTTATTTTCTTTGTATCAGAAGTAGCACGGTTCATTCGCCAGAGACACGCATCTATGAATTCAAAGACCGGGATGATCAACCCGTAAACATATGTCCAAATTGGCCATTTGAACGACAATTCGGAATCCTTTTCCCGGATGATAATGACGCTCCGCGAAATATCGAAATTGTTAATCCATAGAGGTATGATATCAGCAATTTCTGTAATTCTGAAAAGAGAGAACGTCGGATGATCATACCATCAAGAACGGTGGCCCACCCAGCGTCAACGGACCTATCACGTCGTGCCGCAACGTCGGTGGGCATCGCGACACTCAAGCCTCGGTACTCCCGCAGCAAGGGCCCGGTCCCCTGCCGCCCGCAGGCAACGGCCGCGGGTGCCCGCGAAGGCGCGCAGGAAGGGCACCGCGAGGAGTGAACTGCGGCCACAGAGTCAAGCGCGACGGCTGCAGAGGCGGTGGCGGCCATGGGAGATGCTAACGTGGACTGGTGGGAGGATTGAGGGGGTGACGGAGTGGACTGTTTGCGCGGCGATCACCGCTTCGCTTTGGAGCGATGGGTAACCTCTACGTGAAGTCGCCCTCTCAACGAACAGCCGATAACAGCGTCCATTGGCATTTGCGAAAGTGCACCCTCGCCTATTTTTCACCTCATGCTTTTTTCGAAGGGCTTCGTACTTTCTGGGTTAGACTGGGTTGGGGGTATTGGGAGAGGATCCTCGCCTGTAGAAGGTTTTACAGCAGAGGTGCTGTAAACCCAAATAAATTTTTTTGTGATTTAGATTCTAAAATCCAACCTTATAGATTGAATCTTAGGTTAATATTCTATATATCCTCTAAATTTCGTTTAGGTCTGATATTATTTGCTATTTTATATTAATGGTCAAACAATCGGTCAAGATCTAAGCAACTCGAACTCCATTTAAAAAAGATCTGAATCTTGAACTATTAAGATAAAATAGCAAATAATGTCGGATTTAAGCGGAATTTGGAGGATATATAGAGTATTAACTTAAGATTCAATCTATAAGGTTGGATTTTAGAATCTAAATCACAAAAAAATTATTTGGGTTTACAGCACCTCTGTTGCAAAACCTTCTACATCAGAGGATCCTCTCCCTGGGGTATTCTCCCGTAAATAGTTGTTGTTTGAAGGATTGGGATGTTTGGAATGATAATTGTAATTGGGGTATTCTCCCGTAAATAGTTGTTGTTTGGAGGGTTGGGATGTTTGGAATGATAATTGTAATGTGATGTGACATTGATTATGTGTTATATTAACTTTTTAATGATTATAATATGCTTTTTATGATAATAAGTGTATTTGAACAGGGTTAAAAATCATTATACCAAAGAATTTGTAAGGTCAATACAAGTAATCCCAACCCAGAAATGCAGGGTTGGAGCTAGAAGTATGTCAGGGTACCTCAAGATACCGTGGCAACCAAACATACACTCTGTCTAAGGCAGCTTCACGATTCTCCGCTATGGTCATTTAACCGCAATTAGATGGTCAAAATGATGATCTCTTTTCCCTTGATGAGAATGAATTGTATTCCTTGATATCTGCAGCAGAAGATTCCTTTTGATAATTGATATTTTGTAATTAAATTGCATCCTTTAGAACGCATGTAAATATCACAATTTCAATATCTTTTAACTTAAATGATGATGGATTGATGTCGATAAGCTCTTGACCCTAATCCAACTTCAGTAGTATATCATCAATTAAAATGGGTATTGCATTTGGTTAAAATATTTCAAAAATATTATTTTGAGCATGTATTTTTTTATTGCATTTTTTATCTTAGTAGGACTGGTATATTTGTAGGGATATTTACATCCATAATCCTGAGAATAATTGTGTAATTACCCCAAGAACCCTCGATAATCACTGAATACGCCCAAGACCCTGTATAATCATTCCGTTTTACACCCATAACACTCCGTTAGTTTAGTTCATGAACTCAACCAGATGACTGAGCTAATCTAACCCATTCGTGATCTAACGGTCGAGATTAATAAAAAAAGAGGAGGAGGTGGCTTTGGAGCTTGCACAGGCGGTGGAGTATTTCATGATGGAGGGTGACGGACTGCGACACGAGCAGACGACCGGAAGTGCACGCAGCAGGGTCTGACCTGAGGCTTGCAGGGCAGAGGCGCTGGTGAGGGGTGGTGTTGGAGCTGGGGCTACCCCAGGCGGGTGCTGCACGGGGAGCTGGTGGGCTACCCGAGCAGGTGATGCAGGGGGCGGGGTCGGGGGGTTCCAGGAGCGGGGGCAGGGAAGAGGGGGGTGGTTCCATGAGCGGGACCGGGGAAAAGGGGGGGCTCCTCGGTGGTGAGGCTCCAGATTCAAGCTGCACCCGGGGGGCGCTCCTCGGCGGTGGGGCTTGACATCGGGGCGGGCGGGTGCAGCTCGCTCCTCGACGGCGGTGCTCCAGGGTCGGGGGTGCAGCTGGCCGTCACAGGCGGAGGGCAACTTGCAGGAGACCAGTGGGAGAGCATGAGCTTTGCAAGGGGGAGGAGAGTCATCATTTTTGTTTGATCTATAAATGGCGTCATGCTATAAATATGATGTCTTTCGAAGGGTAAAATTGTCGATGTATAACTTTTTCCGTCAGAGTTAACGAAGAATTAAGATGGACCTTAACACAGGGTTATGTCATGTAAAGGTTAAGCATTATTCAAGGTTCTGGATGTAATTCGTGATTGTCGAGGGTTTCTGGGATAATTACGAAACTACTCAGGGTTATGGGTGCAAATATCCCTTTAAAAAAACTTATATGGCTTTAGATCTGTAGCAACTTGTCTCGGATATGAAGACATTGCTTCAGTCACCAAACTAGTCATATATTAATCTGAGCTTAAATGATCGGTCCAGTGGAGCCAACCAATTTTATTTTTGTAACAATGGAATGAAAAGATGAATTGTTGTATTATTTGTATTTTCCTATCAGATTTGATTGTTATTTTCATACAAATAAATATGTATATGCTACATTATATATTTAAATATTTTTTGTAATATTCATGTACTCGTTGCTTCTCATAATGTTAATGACGACAACTTTTTTTTGATTCAAAGGTCTCATCTGTTATTATTGGAAAGGAGATGGACGTCTGAAGTCGATCCCAGGTACGCCGTTTCTTCTTGTGCGAGAAAACGAGAGAGGTATGGTGAGGGAGAGATGGAGAGAATGAGAGGGGGCTCCCTATGGTGAGAGTTCTCGGATGATATCTTCCTCCCATGTGAGGTAGATCTATATATATAGGGGCGTGTTCACCCCTCGCCAAGTCCGCCCCCTCCCTCACGCCCCGGTGGTTGCGGCCTCCACGAGACCCGGCCCTCGCGCAACCGCCGGCGATGGTTTTGACCACTCAGTCATTTACGCGAGAATCGTTCAAACATCTCCCACTTGACCGTAGTGGTCAAAGACATATATATACTCCCACTATTCGTGTAGTATATACATGGAGATTTATCATGTGAGGATCATTATCTATGAAACCTCTTCTTTTACTCATACATTCCTGAGTCCCATTAAACCAACATGTTTAATGTATGTTCCCGCTGTTATTCCCTTGGTAAGGGAATCAACCAACATGTCACTGGTAGGTATATAGGTTACCGTAATTTCTTGCTTCGCCACTATATCTTGTATATAGTGATATTGGATCTCAATGTGTTTTCCTTTAGAACTATTAGCCCCACTATTGATCAAGCTTATCGCAGCTTGATTGTCACAATACATTTCAATTGGCCCTTTGACCAATTCGAGGCTTAGGTTCTCTAGAAAACGTCTGATCCATACAGCATGAGTGGTGGCCATGCTACATGCAATGTACTCGGCTTCCTGTGTATGTCGAGATACACATCCTTGTTTCTTGTTACCCCAAGAAACGGCTGCACCACCAAACATGAACAGGTAACCTTATGTAGATTTTCTATCATCTACATCCCCTCCGAAATCGGCATCGGAGTAGCCTACCACTTCAAGCGATTCTGCTTGATACACAAGTTTCAGATGTACTGTCCCTTTCAGATATCGAAGAATCCTCTTTACAGCTTTTCAATGTGCTCGACCGGGATTGCTTTGATATCTACTGACTAAGCTTACTGGATAAGCCAAATCAGGTCGGGTACACATCATTGCATACATTAAACTTCCTACCGCTTGTGCATATGGTACATCTAAAGGTTTTTCCCCTTTCCGGGACACTGACTCTTACTGAGTCTCTTTCCCATCACAAGTGGTGTTGGAGCTAGAGTGCTATTCTGCATTCCAAATCTCCTTAATACAGTATGCAAATATCTTTCCTGACTAAGGCTCAATGTCCTTGAGTCCCTATCTCTTGTTATTTGAATTCCAAGAACATAGGATGCTTCGCCAATGTCCTTCATCTCAAATTCATTGCTCAATTTCTGCTTGGTTTCATTGAGCATTTGTATGTCATTACCTGCAAACAGAATGTCATCTACATACAATGACATGATTGCAAACCTGCTCCCACTCTTCATGACATACACACAGTTATCCAATTTATTTGAAACAAATCCAAATTGAATAACTTTCTCATGAAATTTGAGATACCATTGCCGTGAAGACTGCTTTAAGCCATATAATGACTTTTTTAACTTGTAAACCTTTTTCTCCTGACCTTCAACCTGAGATCCATCAGGTTGTCACATATAAATCCCCTCCCTCAATTCTCCATTAAGGAAGGTCGTCTTCACATCCATTTGGAATAATTCCAAATCCATATATGCGGCTATGGCTAAGATCATCCGAATGGATGCAAACTTAGCCACTAGAGAGTAGGTTTCCTGGAAATCTATTCCAGCTTGCTGAGTATAACCATTGACAACTAATCTGGCTTTGTATTTGTCAACAGTACCGTCAACTCGATACTTTTTCTTGAATACCCACTTACATCCTATGGATTGCCTACCTTCTGGCAAGTAACATAATTCCCAAACACCGTTTCGCTCGACTGAGTCCAACTCATCTCTCATGGCGGCCGACCATGATTCCGACTCAGATAAAGCCATAGCTTCATTAAAGGATATGGGATCTGTACAATCCGTGACATGCTCATCTACGGTGTAACACGACGCCTCGCATCCATAGCAATGGTAATCTTCCATCCATGCGGGCCATGTTCTGGGTCTCTTGTTGCCGATTATACTCGTGGGTTGTGTGGGTCCACCCACTTCCTCTAAAGGATCATCATGTTCTATAGGTTCATTCTCTACATTTGGATGATCGATATCATCCTCAAGTTCTTGTCGAATGCTCAAGTCATCTTCATTGTCATGTAAGACAATCAGAGGATCTGATTCCTCTACTTCATGCTCCTTTTCTTGATGAATTTCAAGAAAAGTTGCATCACGACTTTCGACCAGACCTTTAATTTCATGAAAGAACCTATACCCTTTAGAATGATCACTATATCCAATAAACTTGCACTTTAATGTTCTGAAGTCTAGCTTGTCCCTAAGCTGACTCGGTACCAGAACATGTGCAACGCATCCCCATTTCCGGAGATGGCCCAACTCGGGCTTTCTGTCATTCCATATTTCATATGGCATTGATTCTACGGACTTGGTGGGAATCCTATTCTGTATATAGTTCGCAGTCAACACTGCCTCTCCCCAGAATTTCTTGGAGAGTCCTGAGTGTGAAAGCATACACCTTACTGCATTCATCAAAGTTCGATTCTTTCTTTCTGCTACACCATTCAGCTGTGGTGTATAGGGCATTGTAGTCTGCCTACGAATGCATCCTTGAATACAGTAATCCTCAAACTCCTTTGAGGTATATTCCCCACCTCTATCTGTCCTAAGAGTCTTGATTGGTTTTCCCAATCTTGTCTCCACTTCCGTCTTGTATCTCTTAAATGTTTCAAGTGCTTCCGACTTTCTTTCTAAGAGATAGACATAGGAGAACTTCGAGTAGTCATCAATGAATGTTATAAAATATTCCTTAATCATTTGATCCATCTTAGAATTTCCTGGATGACTGATGAATCCGCGATTCATCATCGCAATATCTTGATCTTAGCAAAATCCCCGAGTAAAATCCCAAATAAATGTCCATAAAATCAATAAATTAACAAAATGACTCTTGTAAATAAAATACACTAATTATTGTATATTAGATTGTACAAAATAAATTACACATAAAAAGCCGCAAAAATAAGGAGTTTCATACTTGTAAATAGCCTAAAACTTCATATATTTTTAATAATTTCATTTCAACTCCTTTTTACCTAATTCTTTCTCTAACTTGTTTATAAAAATGTATACAAAAATACAAAAATACAAAATAAATTATATCTCAAATAAATGCTCCTAGATCCTAATGGGAAAAAGCTGTAAAGACCAACTTCCAAGCTAAATTCCCGCTCCGTATGAACTCCAAATTCACCAAACTCACTTTTAAAGTTCAAGTTAGAAAATTATCTATCCAACGGAAGTGGTTTCATTAAATTCGGAGCTCATTTGCAAAAGTTGGGTTTTGGGACCTAGATGTACATTGTATACCTTATACATATTCATTCTTTCTTTAATTTTTATTGTACCTTTCTTAATTAATAAAAATACAAAAAAAATCATATTTATGTTGTATTCTAATTGTAGTATTTTATTGTACTTCTTCGTTGTACATAGCTACTATTAAAAAGATAAAAAAATATAAAAAGAAAAGCAAACAAAAAAAATGTACATGTTGTATATCTTCTTTTTGTAAATTCCCCACTCTTTTTCTTCTCTTTATTTTATTTTCTCTTTTTAGTAGCCTACTTTATTTCATTTCATTTTTTATTTATTTAATAACATTCTCTACAATAACTTCCCTTTCTCCATTAACCTCCAAGTCTTCTTTCAACCTCCATTCCACTCCATATTCTTCATATAACCTCACATTCAACTCCACCAATAATCTAACTTCTCATTCAAACACCACCACCTCTCTAACTCCCATTATTCATCTCTTTATAATCATCTCCACATCCACATTTTTTCCCCATCCACCATTCTTATAGAATAAGGAGAGAGCTTGGAGTGTTTTGTTGGTGACAGCTGCGAAGCATCGTCCTTAAGCGACGACCTCCTTCAGGTGAGATCCGCGGAGCTCCGCTCCGCGTCACGAGTTCCCCGTCGAGCTCGTGGAGCTTCTCCGATTTTTATTTCGCCAATCGGATCGAAGCGACAATAGGAGTCCAGCGTAGCTGCTCCGCCAATCCGGCGAACATCAGGTAAGGATATCTCCTCATTTATCTTGTTGTTTTATTTTATCTAATATTTTTATTTTCTTGTTTCAAATCATATCATTTTCATCATCTTCCCCGTCATTCACGAACCACATCATACCATCACCATCAATGTTATCATCATCACCACCACCAACTCATCATCTACCATTTTGTTTCTTTTTTTTAGTTCATCATCATCTTCTCACCCACCAACCTATTTTATTTTTTTTGTCAATCATATTCCCTGTCTAATCAAAACATAAAAAAAATATAAAAAAAAAGATTAAAACAAAAAAAAGGTTTTTTTTGTTTATCACAGCAGCAAAACAAAATTTCAAAAAAAAATAAAAAAACAAAAAAAACAAGTGCACAGCAGGTGGCCGGCCCATCCCCACCGCCGACCACCGCCGCCGCCTTCACCAGCCCACGGCCACTGCAGCCACCTTCAGCAGTCGCGCGGCACCTCGGCGGCTCCCACGCCCTCCGCCTGCACGCGCGGCAGCCCGCGCGGCCGCTCGCGCAGCCGGCCACACCGCAGCACCTCCCTCCGGCCGCCAGCCCGCGCAACGTGCGCCCAGCGGCAACCCCACCGCCGCGCGGCACCGCGGGAGGCACCGCCGCCCCCTGCACCGTCGATCACGGCCGCTCCGTCGCGCCGACTCCTTCCTCTTGTTGGGTTCCATGTGCCCTAGCCGAAGAAGAAGAAGGTGATTTCCTTGCATTTTTTTTAATGTACAAATTGCAATGTATATCTTTTATGTTTTTATAATTGCAAATAGAACCTTGTAGATATTTGTGTTGATTTATTCAATTTCTGTTTTGCACAAAGTCCCCTGTGTTTGACTTTACATTTGGACTTCAATTGAGCATCATTTTATGCAATAAAAAATGTTTTTATGTTGAGCAACTTATTCTCTGTCATGTGAGTATTTATTTATATTTTTGTGGTCTTTGGGTAATTTATTAAAATTGTTCAACTGAAATATTGCATATTTTACCCATTCAGTACTCTTAAATTCATATCTAACACACGGTTGCTCTAAAAATTCCATAAAAATTATATTTGATGCTTTGATGAGTGCTTAACATACTGTCCAAATTTCATCCAAAATGGAGTTGTCTTGTGCCTTAAATAAATTGTAGAGTGATTTTAGTTTTTGATTTTTAATTAAATCTCCGTATATTCTTTTTGCGAAATTTCAACTCTCCTGGATTCTAGATTTAAATATCTTTCTAAGATAATTCGCATTCTGGTTATTTTTATAACGTGGATTAATTAGGAATTAATTACTCACTGTCACTCTGTTTCCACTAAAAAATACATAAAAAATTTATATTTTGTCAAAAAATTCCAAAAATATTACTGTAGCTTCCTTGCATCATGTTTTCATTCCAGTAATTTTTTCATGATTTTTGCTTTCTGTTTGTGTGATAAATTGCAAAAAGACCCTTAAAAAGTGTGCATTTTTCATTGTTGCATTTTAAGTCCTAAAATTCCAAAAAAATATGTTTTGTGTTCCTCACTGGATTAAGACTCTAGAAAAAATATAATTTGGCTGAATTGGATTAACTTAACATTAAAATTAATTTGGCTAAGTTGTGTGCTTTCTTAATGTCTTGATTCACCCGCAACTTGCATTTGCTTCTCTTTTTGCATTAAAAAAATCTAAAAAATACCGCATTGGAAATCTAGACCTAAATTTGCAAATTAATCTCAAGTTGTTCCTTTGCCTCCCTGAGTTCGACCCCGGACTTGCCCGGGATATAAATTAAAGCCGAGACACTCTTCACGGAGATCCTTCTCTCGGTTCTGACCGAATCGCTAAGTACACGTGCTACAACGTGACCGAATTAAATCTAGTATCTAGCGACACGTCAGATGGCGCCGTTGCCGGGGAGGCAAACGGCTTAGGGATTAGTTTAAAAATTTGGATTAGTTTAAAAATTCTGCCTTGCATCCCGCATGTAGAGCGCGAGGATCACTGTAAGTCTTCTGAACTGGGCATGCATCATTGATTTCATTATTTGCATCAGTTTTTCTTGACTCCCTCCCCTTGGTTTTTGAAACTTAGGTTAAAAGGAAATCGGGACTGATCGTTAGGCGTGCTTTGTTTGGTGGACTAATCAAGTGATAACCAAACTTAAAACCGGGACTGCTAATCAGAGTTGACCAAAAAAAAACCGATTAAAACTAACACTTGTTTTGGGAGAGCAAAACCCTCATTGTATGCTTGGCTAATTGTGATTGTTGAGAGGTGAGGACGCATCCCTAGGATAGTGCCCAAAACCTACTTTTGAGCCTTGCGTAATTGGATTGATATCTTGATTTATCACCTAATTAAAACTGAAAAGATAAACGGTCGGACTTTTGCGATCATCACTGTGTTGAGTAGGTGAACTCAGGGTTTGCTCTTGTGTTTGTTTGTTTTGTGTGTTGTTCGGTGCACTTGCACGCTTTCTTCCTCGATCCGCCTCATTCTCCCATTTTACCTCCAAGATGTCAGAATATTGGTCATCATATCCACGTCACTCTTCTTCGACCATATTTCGATCATCTCCACCCTCTCATTCCTCTTCATACCCACACCCCAACCGCAAAGTCAGAACTCCGACTGACTTCTCCACTTCTTCGTCCTTCTCACCTACCCCACATTCTTGCACCCCTGACCCACAACCACCTTGGATTGATTCACTATATTCTCGTCCGCTTGCTGGAATCAAGGAACAAATCAAAGAGCAAGCGACTGCTGAGATGAATGATTGGCATAATCAGTTGACCCCACATACCTCACTTTCACCTCGAGTTGGGACAGAACAACAATTTCCATATATACATCCCGACTTAACCTTAGGGTACAACATGGTCGACCAGACAAACCGAATGGAGAGGCCTGCACCGTATGATCTTCCTGACTTGATTGACCTGAGTGATAGAGACCACATTGACCAACCTTCATATCACCCATTCGGAGAGCCGGCATATACAGGGGATTGGACTCATGAGACCGATCTACAGACCCCCTGTCTATTGACTCCACCTTATGAGGCTCCGACCAACATCTGCCATACAGATGGGTCATACTCAACCCAGCATTACACGCCTGAGTCAAGATGTGTTGAGTATAAGATCCCAAGTTCTCAGCAGTATCCTCCAATTGTGCCGACTTCTCTCATGAGGTGTCATGAGAACTTATTGGAGGATGACACCTTTAGACCGATCAAGAGTCCAGGTAGGAATGTGGATCATGGATCTTGCGGATTGAATTTCGAAAACCTGGAAGACACCGGATTGACAACACATCATGTACAGCTGGAGTCCCTTCTATCTCCCTCTTCTACTAACCACTTTTCCTCCAAACTTGAGTACGTACATTCTCCTAGTCCTCCTTCACCTACCAAAAAGACCAAAAAAATTGAAAACTCGGAAAATACCATAAAAATTGAAAAAGGAAAAGATCTAAAAAAATTGGATCCTGCGGTTAGGGAAGCATTGGATAGAAAGTTGATTTTTGAGCTTCCCTTAATAGTGGCCATTGAGCACTTTCCCGACCTTCGAAGATTTGTGAGAAGTAAATTGATGCCTAAAAGGTCGGGCAATAAGAGAACAAGGACTGAGATACATATAATGTCTATGGCCACATCTTTGATGATAGGGAGAAAAACCAAGAGCCGAAGAGTAAAGCGGTTGCCTAGGTTTGATTGTGAAATCAAAGATACCACATTCACCCATGCAAGAATCGATGATGACTTACCGATTAATATCCTCCCGACCTCCGTGTTTGCAAAGCTCAAACTCGGATCTGCCAAGAAGTCAAGAGAGATCATTCAGTTGGCGGATCGATCTGTTAAACGCTCGAGAGGAACCATTTCAGTCATCGTCACTTTCCAAGGTGCTCTACTGGAGATAGAATTCACGATCATTGACATTGAGCACCGAGGAGGGTTCACCCAGTCTCCGATCATTCTTGGGAAGCCGTTCTTAGCCTTGGCTAAGGCAACTATAGATTGTGAGACTCGGGAGATCGACTTCTCTGCATTGGGAGCTCTCCGACCTCACCCGATCTTTGAGGACACACGATATTCCAAGGTAACCCGTAAAGTTGCAGACAGTCGTGACCTTCGAGAGACAGTTGAGTCCCATCTCTCTACTACACCTGAGATACCGACTGTCCAGACGACCATTGGTTTAGAGACTTCCTACAACCACACACCGCCTACTGCTTGCACCACCACCGCGACAGCTTCTAGAGAGGACTCACGACCAGAAGCTATCATTGAGTCGGACATGACCTTTGAGGATTGCCTTGATTATTTCGATGATCCGACACAAGAACCCAACAATATCAAGCCAACTGAGAACACTGTGCCTTATCAGAGACGTGTGCTGACCCTGCAGGAGTATTACAATGCATATGGTGACTCATCTGATGATGAACCTCTGGTCAGAACCTCACACACACCACATCCAGGACATACACCAAAGGAGACAACTGGGACCAAATTGACCAATCTTGATAAATCGGTTGCTACACCCTCTAGTCGGTCATCTGGAAAGAAGAAGACGGGTGTTGATTCCTTGAGGTGTTCCCCCGAACTCCTTAAGACGTATCAATCTCCTCTTCCTCTTGATGCTTCAGGTTCTAGAAAACCGACTAAGAAGGTTACCTTCGATGTTTCAGAGAAGGAACTTTCTGAGGAGTCCTCATCAGGTCCGGATGAGGTGATCTACATGAGTGAGCTTAGTTCGGCTTATTTGAAGCCATATTTGAGCAAGCAGCCGTGTGTCGACCCTCGTTGGACGTTCCCCACACCTCACTATTATTCCTCTGCGGACGACTCTGACAACGACACATGTGTATACTACCCACCCCATCGCTCCCGCAAGAAGGTCCGTCACAAACCTTCTTGATCCTTGTATATTCTTCCTCCTCCTTGTACATATTTTCCTTCCTTTATTCACCTCCCTCCCTCGTGATTCGCTTCACTCGTCCCAGTTCCGTATCGTTTCCATTTTGTGGCTATACTTAGGATGACTAGATCCTAAGTATAGGGGGGTGAGTGACCCGATTTGCTCCTTCTCTTCTTTTTATTTTCTTTTTGTATATTCTTTCCCATTCTCATCGGTCTTCCATTCTTGTGTTCTTTCCAATACTTAGGCTGACCAAAGCCTAAGTATAGGGGGGACCGATGCCCGCCATGTGTATTTACTCATCATTTCTCCTCTTGACCTCGTCCGCCCCATTTTTTCTCTTCTTCTACACTTAGGCTGTCCAGAGCCTAAGTATAGGGGGGGCGGATCGACTTCTATACTTTCTATTATTTTAGCTTTCCTACGCTTAGTACGAGCTATGTCTTTTTGTCACCTAGTGCCATGAGGACATAGCACAAGCTAAGTATAGGGGGGCGTGTATATATTACATATATACTTTACCCATACCTCATACTTTCACGTATTTTTTATATATATTATACAATAATTATGGGGTGGGTACACAAAAAAAAATAAAACAAAAAAAAAAACAAACAAAAAATTCCCTAAAAAACTCTTTTTCCTTATTTGCGTAAAAAAAACTTTTTCAAAGAAAAAAAGTATTTTCTTATTTACCTATCTTTGTCAAAAAAAAACAAAAACAAAAACAAAAAAAAACCTTTTTGAAAAAAACCCTTTTTAAAAAAAAAACAACAACAAAAAAACATTCATAAAAAAAACTAAAAAAACAAAAACTAAAAAAAAACTAACTAATAAGTTGGTTTAATCCCTGACACAATTCACTTTTACACAAGACTAGTGATGTTCAAGAACACTTGGTTTATGAGGTCTTGAGATTTTGAGTTAACCAGCCTTAGTCATTAGGGTCCTTGACTTAATTATTCACATTTCCCTAGTTTGAAAGATGTGTGTGCTATATTGCATGCTTAGTCTCTACCTTAAGAATATGATCTACACCTCACATACACGACTGCAGTTATGATGAGATGAGTTGTAATTTCACTTGAGGAACTGGGATGAGGGATTTGAGTTTGGACTTGATTTAATGATGCTAGAGGATGGGATAAAATCAATGAAGGCTTCATGAAACCTGAGTGTCAGCACATTTAGCCAGTATGAGAACATGGTTCTTGTACTATCTCTTGATATTTACCTATGTGCCAGGGTGTGATAAAATAAAAAAAATGTTGATCAGTGTGCGCCAACTCTTGGTAAAAGCAGTGGAGCTAGCCACAAATACTACAAAGCAATGAAATGTCAAAGAAAAACTCTCATTCCACAAAGTCAATTATCAAAAGAGCTTCCACCAAAGGCGAGCGCTCCCAACCATTTCAAAGTGTCCACTTGGACCACCGCTATTAGGACCAGGAGTTGGGCTTGCACCAAAAAAGGGCTCTGCATCGTAAATGCTACAAGTCTGGGTGTAGAAGGTACGATAGGTACTCAAAAAAGGCACACCCCAGTGTACTCCCAGGAAAACAAGTGCAGACGGCTCCAACTTCTCTTGACGGACGCATTGATCAACACCAAAAAAATATGCGTTGCGTAATAAGGCACTTGAGAGGATCCTTGTTCCAATGAGAGGGAGAGAAGAAATGACACAATCATATACCCTCCATCAACTGGCCTGCCATCTACACTTTCAAGTCTGACAACTAAAGAGACGGTGGATTGGATGCAAGAAATGATTTATTCCCTAGTGTTGAGGATCGGGTCCATAGGAGAGTCTCTTGGACTAGAATTTTGGGTGACTTTGTGACTCTACTCTTATAACTGCAGTCCACACTTAAAGTCATATCCCTTATATATACGTATATAGAGAGAGTCTGATGATTAGGGAAATTGGGTACCTTTTGACTAGAGCTTGGTTCAGCTTAGAATTTTAGGATCTCTAAAACCGAGAGTTCTTGAACGGATCAAGTCTTGTATTCACATGCACAATCAGGGGTTAACCCAACTTATTCATTCTTTATTTGCTCGAGGACTAGCAAAGTTTAAGTATAGGGGGATGATGAATCCGCGATTCATCATCGCAATATCTTGATCTTAGCAAAATCCCCGAGTAAAATCCCAAATAAATGTCCATAAAATCAATAAATTAACAAAATGACTCTTGTAAATAAAATACACTAATTATTGTATATTAGATTGTACAAAATAAATTACACATAAAAAGCCGCAAAAATAAGGAGTTTCATACTTGTAAATAGCCTAAAACTTCATATATTTTTAATAATTTCATTTCAACTCCTTTTTACCTAATTCTTTCTCTAACTTGTTTATAAAAATGTATACAAAAATACAAAAATACAAAATAAATTATATCTCAAATAAATGCTCCTAGATCCTAATGGGAAAAAGCTATAAAGACCAACTTCCAAGCTAAATTCCCGCTCCGTATGAACTCCAAATTCACCAAACTCACTTTTAAAGTTCAAGTTAGAAAATTATCTATCCAACGGAAGTGGTTTCATTAAATTCGGAGCTCATTTGCAAAAGTTGGGTTTTGGGACCTAGATGTACATTGTATACCTTATACATATTCATTCTTTCTTTAATTTTTATTGTATCTTTCTTAATTAATAAAAATACAAAAAAAATCATACTTATGTTGTATTCTAATTGTAGTATTTTATTGTACTTCTTCGTTGTACATAACTACTATTAAAAAGACAAAAAAATATAAAAAGAAAAGCAAACAAAAAAATGTACATGTTGTATATCTTCTTTTTGTAAATTCCCCGCTCTTTTTCTTCTCTTTATTTTATTTTCTCTTTTTAGTAGCCTACTTTATTTCATTTCATTTTTTATTTATTTAATAACATTCTCTACAATAACTTCCCTTTCTCCATTAACCTCCAAGTCTTCTTTCAACCTCCATTCCACTCCATATTCTTCATATAACCTCCCATTCAACTCCACCAATAATCTAACTTCTCATTCAAACACCACCACATCTCTAACTCCCATTATTCATCTCTTTATAGTCATCTCCACATCCACATTTTTCCCCATCCACCATTCTTATAGAATAAGGAGAGAGCTTGGAGTGTTTTGTTGGTGACAGCTGCGAAGCATCGTCCTTAAGCGACGACCTCCTTCAGGTGAGATCCGCGGAGCTCCGCTCCGCGTCACGAGTTCCCCGTCGAGCTCGTGGAGCTTCTCCGATTTTTATTTCGCCAATCGGATCGAAGCGACGATAGGAGTCCAGCGTAGCTGCTCCGCCAATCCGGCGAACATCAGGTAAGGATATCTCCTCATTTATCTTGTTGTTTTATTTTATCTAATATTTTTATTTTCTTGTTTCAAATCATATCATTTTCATCATCTTCCCCGTCATTCACGAACCACATCATACCATCACCATCAATGTTATCATCATCACCACCACCAACTCATCATCTACCATTTTGTTTCTTTTTTTTAGTTCATCATCATCTTCTCACCCACCAACCTATTTTATTTTTTTTGTCAATCATATTCCCTGTCTAATCAAAACATAAAAAAAATATAAAAAAAAAGATTAAAACAAAAAAAGGTTTTTTTGTTTATCACAGCAGCAAAACAAAATTTCAAAAAAAAATAAAAAAACAAAAAAAACAAGTGCACAGCAGGTGGCCGGCCCATCCCCACCGCCGACCACCGCCGCCGCCTTCACCAGCCCACGGCCACTGCAGCCACCTTCAGCAGTCGCGCGGCACCTCGGCGGCTCCCACGCCCTCCGCCTGCACGCGCGGCAGCCCGCGCGGCCGCTCGCGCAGCCGGCCACACCGCAGCACCTCCCTCCGGCCGCCAGCCCGCGCAACGTGCGCCCAGCGGCAACCCCACCGCCGCGCGGCACCGCGGGAGGCACCGCCGCCCCCTGCACCGTCGATCACGGCCGCTCCGTCGCGCCGACTCCTTCCTCTTGTTGGGTTCCATGTGCCCTAGCCGAAGAAGAAGAAGGTGATTTCCTTGCATTTTTTTTAATGTACAAATTGCAATGTATATCTTTTATGTTTTTATAATTGCAAATAGAACCTTGTAGATATTTGTGTTGATTTATTCAATTTCTGTTTTGCACAAAGTCCCTGTGTTTGACTTTACATTTGGACTTCAATTGAGCATCATTTTATGCAATAAAAAATGTTTTTATGTTGAGCAACTTATTCTCTGTCATGTGAGTATTTATTTATATTTTTGTGGTCTTTGGGTAATTTATTAAAATTGTTCAACTGAAATATTGCATATTTTACCCATTCAGTACTCTTAAATTCATATCTAACACACGGTTGCTCTAAAAATTCCATAAAAATTATATTTGATGCTTTGATGAGTGCTTAACATACTGTCCAAATTTCATCCAAAATGGAGTTGTCTTGTGCCTTAAATAAATTGTAGAGTGATTTTAGTTTTTGATTTTTAATTAAATCTCCGTATATTCTTTTTGCGAAATTTCAACTCTCCTGGATTCTAGATTTAAATATCTTTCTAAGATAATTCGCATTCTGGTTATTTTTATAACGTGGATTAATTAGGAATTAATTACTCACTGTCACTCTGTTTCCACTAAAAAATACATAAAAAATTTATATTTTGTCAAAAAATTCCAAAAATATTACTGTAGCTTCCTTGCATCATGTTTTCATTCCAGTAATTTTTTCATGATTTTTGCTTTCTGTTTGTGTGATAAATTGCAAAAAGACCCTTAAAAAGTGTGCATTTTTCATTGTTGCATTTTAAGTCCTAAAATTCCAAAAAAAATATGTTTTGTGTTCCTCACTGGATTAAGACTCTAGAAAAAAATATAATTTGGCTGAATTGGATTAACTTAACATTAAAATTAATTTGGCTAAGTTGTGTGCTTTCTTAGTGTCTTGATTCACCCGCAACTTGCATTTGCTTCTCTTTTTGCATTAAAAAAATCTAAAAAATACCGCATTGGAAATCTAGACCTAAATTTGCAAATTAATCTCAAGTTGTTCCTTTGCCTCCCTGAGTTCGACCCCGGACTTGCCCGGGATATAAATTAAAGCCGAGACACTCTTCACGGAGATCCTTCTCTCGGTTCTGACCGAATCGCTAAGTACACGTGCTACAACGTGACCGAATTAAATCTAGTATCTAGCGACACGTCAATGACCCAGTCGCATGTGCCACAAGTCATAATCAGATAAACAACACAAGGAATAATTAGAAGAGACATTCATTGATTCACTAGAATTTATTACAGGAAGACAAAATAGGTCATGCTCGGGTACAAACTTTCCCATCGCATAGACCTTCTTATTCTTGCCTATGGATACATGCTTATTATAAAACCTAACTTCAAAGTCTTTCTTGAGCAGTACTGGGACATATATCAGGTTCCGACATATCCCCGGGGCATATAGTACATCATTCAGTACCATAATACTATCTCCCAAGTCAAGTCTATATGTCCCAACACCTTCCACGTCCAGGTAGGTGTTGTTCCCCATGAAGATCCTATGTTCGCCTTTGCTCAGCTCCTTGAAGTCCACCAGGCCTTCCTTCGTCTTGGCGATGTGTCTGGTTGCTCCAGAGTCGATCCACCATCCATCACTGTCCGTGATGACAGAGTTACATTCCACGACTGCCGCGAATTCCATTTTCTCCTTGCCTTTGTTTTCAGGCACTTTAGAATTTCCCGGCTTCTTCTTGTTGGGGCAATTGACCTTGAAATGGCCATATTTGCCACAACCGTAGCAAGAGCCACGTGGGTATTTCCCACTCTTTCCCTTGAAATTCGTCTTGGAGGGGCCTAGTCTTTTCTTTACGTGCACGGCATTTGCTTCTTCTTCTTCCTCGACCTCAAAGATTTCAGCTTTTGATCTTTGTTTGGAGAGGTCCTGCTCAATCGCCAGCTGTGCAGGTAGGTCCGTCACATACTTAATGTTATCGTTCATTCTCAGAGATGTGGCAACCATGTCGAATGACGGAGAGAGACTTCCTAGTATGGTTGCGATCTGCATCCTCTCCGGAATTGCGCAATCAGCAGCCGCAAGATCCTTGGCCATCACGATCATCTTGTTCACGTGCTCGAGGACGCTTTCAGATTCCTTCATTCTACACGAGTTGTACTTCTGTAGAAGAAGCTGGACGCTCACTTCAGATTTGGAGTGATATTTCTCCTTAACTGCGGTCCAGAGCTCGTAAGCTGATTCGCAGGTCTCAAAGATCCGAATCAGGTTCAGATCCATGTGGGTCAGCATAAAGCTCCTAGCCCTATTATCTATTTTCTCCCACTGTTCGTGGGGGACCTAATTTCATCCACAGTTGGATTCTCAGATAAGATTGGGCCAGGTTTGTCTATGATAGTGTGTATGCTATCGTGTAGCAGGCCATAGTATATCTTTCTACTCCACAATTCGTAATTAGTACCATTCATGTACTCAATTTTCCCTACCTCAGTGGCAATCATCTTGCTTGTCATTTTTGTTGATCTAATGAAATGAATATAAGTTTGTGTGAGAATAATTGCAGAACTTTTTTATAAGCCTATTGTACTAAAGTTAAGCAATGAAGTAAAAAAAATTCTACTTATTACGCAAAAAAAATGATGGTGCAAGTGTGTTTTAATAATTAAGTTAACAGCCAAAAAAAACTACAAGGAATTACAAGCAATAAATCAAAAGATCGAAAAATGCATGTTTATCGCCAAGTTAAAATGAAGATGGCAGGAATGTGGTGTAAAAGAAAAAAATAACACATTAAACTTGATTTTTTTAAAAAAATGCAGTTAAACGACACAGGAATGCACGTTCATTACATTTGGAATGTAGAAAGGTGATTTGGAATTCAAAAAAATACATGGAGTCCACACCTTGAGAAAAGGAAAGTCGAGGGGCAGATTTGGAATTTTAAAAAACGGACCTTCAACCCTATTAGGGTTTGACGTTCCTGGAAAATAGAAAGAGAAGCCGCCGCTCCTTTCTCCACGCTCACCGCACCACACGACCAAGAACGCCGCCGACGCGAGGATGGAGCAACGGCCGGGAACGAAGCTCTGATACCAGTATGAAGTCGATCCCAGGTACGTCGTTTCTTCTTGTGCGAGAAAACGAGAGAGGTATGGTGAGGGAGAGATGGAGAGAATGAGAGGGGGCTCCCTATGGCGAGAGTTCTCGGATGATATCTTCCTCCCATGTGTGGTAGATCTATATATATAGGGGCGTGTTCACCCCTCGCCAAGTCCGCCCCCTCCCCCACGCCCCGGCGGTTGCGGCCTCCACGAGACCCGGCCCTCGCGCAAACTCGGTGACGGTTTTGACCACTCGGTCATTTGCGCGAGAATCGTTCAAACAGGACGCATGCGCAAGACAAGAAAAGAGAGGCGACACTCGTGAGGGGAGATGGGAAACGCAATGCACAGTCGATGCGTGCTCTCAAAGAGATCAAACCAATGAAACATCTCATTAGAGAAATTTGTGGGGATGTGGAAAACTTGTGTTTTGGAGGAAACATGAAAAGAAAACAGCCAAAGAAGTTTCCTACTAGAAGTTGAGATGAACTGCAATATGAATAAATTTTTAAGAATTTTATTTGTTTCAAAATTAGAAGTTTTTTTTTAAATCGTATTTAAATTAATAGTTTGGTTGAACTGATTAAATCAAATAAAATGGTCCACCTAGTTTCGACTAGTTCTATTTTCTACATAAAAACTAATTTAATCAACCAATTTATCTTTGATTATTGATCTAACCAGTTGAACATGTGTCTTTCAATCAATTGTTAAAAACCTTGCATGAAATCACAAAAGATTGTAAAATATACATTATTATTTTAAAATAATAAAATAATGATATAACAAACTATTTTTAACGTCACTGGAAAATGAGTAAAAACTATGTAATTTTTGGGTTTATCTATTAATATTTAAATATTTTTCGTCCACTGATCGTATTTTTCTGTTTTGTTCATGCAGATTCGACTTCTTATGGAGGGATAGTATTCTTTAGTGTTTTCAAGTTTCTACGTATCAAAATCTATCTCTCCGACTTAAAATCAATTTATATTCAGACATACATTTTTAAAAATGAAAAAATAATGAACTAAAAATACAAAATTCTGACTTTATATAAAGAACAAAATCAAAAAATTAAGAATCAAATAAAAACAAAATGATTATATTTATGTATCATATCACATAAGTATACATAAAACTAAAAAAACATCAATTTTTAAAACCAAAAAATATTTAGAAAACCAACCAAAAATATCAAAAATACATCCACAGTTGAATTTCCTAACAACTGAACTGTCTCCATATGTTCAACCTTGGAACTTAACCTAGATAAATGAAAATAAAAAAGGAAGTATTATTTCTTTAATTATTTTGATTCCATTTCTACAAGCGCTATAAAATAACCAAATTAACCATTAGTAAAAATCAACACCATACACCTACTTTATATGATATTCATTCACTACTAATGCTATTGATTATTATATTTATGCTATTCTTTTTTATGAATGTTAATTTTTTTAATAGGTGCAATATATGTGTTATGTTTTTATGGATATATTATAATATTCAAAATCTTTAAATCTATAAAAATGTAAAAAATATATGTATAAAATTTGATTTATATATTTAAAATAATTTAAAAACTTCAAACCCGACTAATTCCGCCCAGTTGTTCAATTGTTGACTAAACATTAGTCGATGACTGACCAAATATCGATTACTGACTTCTGTAACTTTGCTTGCAATCAAATGAAAGAAAAGCTTTATAGATCCTTTTGTAATTTTTCAAGTTTTGGACATGATAGAAATTTTCATTTTGTGATATTAATTTTGTTATTTGAATATTTATTTTTAACAAAAGATTATTCGAGAAAATTTCATCAACATCCATTTTTATTCATCCAATCGCATTTTATTTTATTTTGTGGCCACAAAGGTGAAAATTACATCTAGGTCCTCATAAGTCAATTTAAAGCATGGGATTTTTACCCCACAAATTTTAGAAACTTGTTAAATTACCTCTACGACCTTTTGCACAATATAGTTACCACGTCAATCCCATAAATTACCCCAAGGACCCTCACAAGTTTTAAATACATTAATCGAAGGGTTTAAAGCGTAAGAGTTAGCAAGTTTATGGGGTCGAGGGGGAATTACGTCATTTCAAAGGTCGAGAAGGTAATATACAAAGTTTATAGGAAAATACCTTAAATCATTGCAATATTTATCCGCTCTAAATATGTAAAAATTGGATAAAATTCATATAATATGTTCTAAATTGCACAAAAGTCCATGCTAACATTTTGCATTCATTCTTCCATTTAGGATTTTATTTTAAAAATTGAGCCTTAGATTAGTATGCTTTTAGTATTTTTATATAACACTCCATTTTACATTATTTTAGACAAAACCCTTTTCCAAAAAACTTTGCATTAAAAATAATAAAATAATTTAAATCTCCGTAAATTCATGAAAATCATAGGATTTTCTAAAATTACAAAAAATAGGAAATTAATATAAATAATGATCTAATCATCACCACCTTCATTTTTTTGACTCTATTCACCACTATGCTTTATAAATTAAAAATTAATTAACAAAAACCAATTCAATAGAGAAAAATTCTTGGATTTTCATGCCTGGTGCCCCTCTTAGATTTCACAATGTTAACTATATCCTTCTCTTCCTCTGTAATATCAATTGCACCCATGTATTTTTTAAAAAATCACAATGTTGCCCTTGTAATATCAATTATAAACCTAATTTACCTTTAACACAAGGGCGGGATCGTAAATTTCATAAGAATATGTGGGCACACATGATATTACAAAAGAGAGAGGGGCATAATTGATGTTGCAGAAGTTAAGATGGGCACATGTGATTAAAACCCTTGAATAAAACATTACGTACAATGACACGTTTAATCACGTCTTTAAACCACTAGGTGTGCTACTTTACACCTTCCTCAATTACATATTTCTTCTTCGATAATTTATAATTCGGGCCCCCATCTATAGACCCGATTCCAAAATGGGTCCCCATCGTTAATTCATAATGAACAGGGTCCCAAGCTGTTTTGAAAAATAGCAGACAAGTGTGTCGTTATGTAATATACATGACTTGACCTAAATGCCCCTTAAATAAAATATAATTCCAATACTTCTTTCCCATTTTTTATTTTCCCTACCATAACTGGCCCCACCTCTCTTCCTCAACACCCAAAGAACCCACATGTGACACCTAACCCATCCACCTCCCTCTGATGAGGGCTTCCTTCCTGTGCCCAGGAGGGCGACGAGTTGACCTCTGACGAGAGCTCCCCTCTTACAAGCAGGAGCACCACGAGCTGCCCTCCCCTTCGTGCAGCACCCCCCTCCACTCACTCTCCTCCTACACAATAGCACCCCTGACCTCACGAGCATCTACGTAGCACCACCCATGGCCTCACCTCTCCTTCTGTGCATCAGCACCCGGGACCTCACCTCCCCTCGCAACAGCACCCACGTAGTAGCAACTTGTGGTGAATTACAACACCACCTCCCCATAATCTGAACTCTCATAGATGAATTGTAAGATAACCTCCATGTATTTCACCACAAGTAGCTATCGCGCAAGCGCTGTAGCGAGGGGGAGGGCAGCACGTGGTGTACGCGCATGCGGGAGGGGAGCTCTCGTTAGAGGACGACTCACCGTCCACCTGGGAGCAGGAGGGGAGCCCTCGTCGGAGGGAGGTGAGTATGTGAAATCACCACAGGGTCAGATGAGGATGGTCTTACGCTCCACACAAGGCAGGAGCGCAATCGATGTGTCGACCACTCACAGAGACCAAGTGGTAAATTCAATAATTATCTCACACCAGATAATGAAGCAATGCGAACTAAGGTATGAATCAAGATTTATTAAACCCTAGCAAACAAGTATGTATAACAGACAAGCAAGCATGGGTCAAACACAAGAAGCACATGGTGTAACATGAATTATTTAAATGAATAAATAAAGCAAGTGTACACATATGCGCACAAAATCACCCAATGTGCATGTCGCTTTTAATTAAATGGAATAATAGTTTTTATATTGTACATATTTTTATTGTTTATTTTTTTATTTCTATGATTTTAAATTTCTTTTCAATTAAATAGGATAATTAATATCTATGTGTATAAGGATATATATAGAGGAACAGTAAGGATATATATAATATAAAATAAGCAAAGATCGAAAAATAATCAAAGAGAACATTCTTTTTTAATTTTTAAGGGAACTAAAATATTTATAAGGTATTTATTATAATTAATAATATTATATATATATAATGATATATAAATATATATAGGGTATATACGGTACAATAGATATAAATATAGATAAAAATAGTCAAAAATCCAAATAAACTCTTTTATAATTTTCAAATATTTTCTATTTTTATAGATTTTTGGAGGATTTTTTGCAATTTTTTTTCGTATTTTTAAATTCAAAAAAGGGGTAAAACAAGGACTGATTAATAGGGCCAAATAGATTTGAGAATTAAAAATAGAAAATGTCTCAAAATCTCTCAAATTAAATTTTAATGGATGTATAATACAATATATAAAAATATAGATCATAAAAGAGTTTTTTTCAAGAGCATTTTGCAAAATTTTCAGGGTTCGCAAGAGTTTACTAATTCTAATAGTTTTTTATAATTTTTATTTTATAGATATAGAATATAGAACTAAAGTGTAGGTAATATTTTGGAATTTTTCAAAAAAGTTTTTTTTTTGTATTTTTAAGTAAAATAATTAATAAAATGGCCCCAAATGATTTTTAATAAATGATAAATGAATGCAAAATGGAAAATAAATAATATAACATGAACAAACAGTCAATCAAGCACACACATCTATTTTTTCTAGAATTGTTCGAGCACAGTAGCTATTTTAAATAAAAAGAAATGTAAAAATGAAATTCATATAAGCTAGTAGGGCATATTTGCAATTAAAATAACAGGCAGGGGTACATGTGCAAAATATCCCAAAAGTTTGAGTTAAAACTCGATTTTTATAGACTGAAAAGTAAATACAAAAGAGGGAGGGACATGCATGCAAAATGTCACCTCAGGTAGGGGGTTCACGTGAAGTGTCTCTACACTGGACCCACATGCAATATTAAAAAGAATCGAGGGTAAACACGCAAATGTTCCACAAGTTTTAATTGTTCTTAAATAATTACAGTACTATTTATGAGATATAAAAAGAGTGGAGAGGGTCCTTGCAAATAGACCACTTAAAACCCTAGGATCCAACCGCTATACTTCTAACATGTGGACGATCTAGCGGCTCTCCTGGCTCAACGCTTCGATTAAATAGGACGACCCATATTAAATGTGGATCGCGTTATTGATCGAAAAGTTGAGGCAGTGGTTGAAAGAACACTTGAAGAACTAGGCGCCAACGACCTTTGATTCGTCTTCTCTCAGTGCTCCTACGGTCCCTTCTCGATCCGACGATGGCCCTGGCTTCATGTTGTTCCTCCGCGTGGAGTGGTGCGCTCCTAAGACGGTGAGGGAGCTCCGAGTGCTAAGACTAGGTTTGAGCACCTGGAGCTATTCTAGATCATCAACAAGGATCAAGACGCGTCTCCGGAATCACGGTCATGCACCAAACGACTCCCCGGAACGATGGATATCTCCTCGGCCAGGGAGTTGTGCAAAAAGATGGGTGGAATAGTATGGAGGTGGGTTCCGATGATGGGCGACGGAGGGAGCCTCAAGTACCTTATCCATGGTGGATCACGAGGGGGTGGGTAGGTGGTGCAATCGATGCAGAACTCGATGGGGAACGAAATGGAGTAATCAGGGGGGCGAATGAACAGTTGAATCATGGTGGATTAGCCCTGGAGCTCGAGCTCCAGGGATTTGGGTGTTTCCGATTTGACGGCTAATAACCAGATTAAACTATAAACTACAATGCAGAAAATGAAATAAAATCAAAGATGTACCTATGAATGATGAGAAAAAGACCTCAACATGGTCGTAGAGCCAAAGAAGCAGAACCAGTCGGAGCTCCCCTCCAACGATGGTAGATCTCCTCCTCCGCCGCTCCTCCTCGTTGCAAAGGCCGCCTTCCAGTAGCTATCACCAAGAGGAAGGAGTTGAGTGGGCTCTAAGGGGCTAAGATCGACAAAGAGGGATCAAATGGATGAAGGAGGAGGAGGTTCATAATTTATAAACATGGATGATGAGGATTATTGACAAGCGATTGTAGAATGAATGGGGGAGTGTACAAGGGATTTAAGGATTAGGCGGGCATAAGGGATGATCCGAGCAGAGTTTGTGTGAAAAAGGAGAAGACGGTGGCCTTATCATGTTGACAGGGGTAAGGGGTATGTGAAGAGGAGTTGATCGGAGGTCAACGAAGGCAGCCCTCTGGTTGGTCCACATGGACCAACCAGAAAAATCCAATCCCAAAAATCAAAATAAAATCAAAAATAAACAATAAACGATTAATTGGATTTTTACCAAAACATGAAAATGCTTGTAATTGAATGTAGTATTTTATACATATTTTTATTTATTTATATGTGGATTTCTATTACAAGTTAATATTTATGTGTAAGTACATATCAACATACATGAATTTTGGTATTTTAGTATTATTTCATATTTTGTATTTTTTTTAATTTACAAACATAATTTTTATATTTATAACTTATCTAAATGCACTCAAATATATTTTTATTGTATTTTTCATAGGTTATTTGTATATTAAATAAATAGATGTAGTTATTATATAGGTAGATGTTTATATATTTCATATATGTATTTTAGTATACATATTTATTTTAATTTAATTTTAGTTGTTTTATTCTATTTTTATTATGTACATATGTTATAAATAATATTTATAAAATTATTAAAATATAAAATTGTAAAAAATAGAAAGAATAAATAAAATGAATATTTTATTCATTTATATTGTACAATAGGGGCTCAAAACCTAACTTTTGCATCTTAACTCCAAATTAAATGAAACCACCTATATTAAATATATAATTAATGTCATATATAATTAGGGTGATTTTTATTAATTTCAAGTTCATAAGGAGAAGATATAGGTCTGTGAAGTCAGGATTTTAGATTTTTATTTTGAGTGTAGAAGGCACATTCTGTCTTATTTTCATGTGAAATTAATTTTCTATTTTTCTATATATCTTTATCTACGGCTTTATGTACAAAGTTTCTTGATTTGATGTATAAATAATAAAAAATTACAATGGATCCTGAATCTCAATTATTAAGCAAAATAAATAGGAGTTTTATTGTTGTTTGTGGCCTTTACCCCCCCCACGTTATTCCTTGTTGAAAAAATCAGTTTATGACTTCGTATCAGGGTTTAGGATCATTCAATACCTTTGGTATTTCATTTATTTTCCTTTTCTTATTTTATTCTTTTATTTTGGCATTAGATATAGTATTATGTACAGTATTTAAAGAATAAATAATGAATGTTACTTTATACAAATTAGTACTATCTACATTTAGGGATTTAATGCCAAAATAGAATAGTAAATATGATAAAATGGAGATTCATCACACCCATACTTTCCTTTGATAGTCCATACAAACACTTATGCCTATAAGTGCATAAAATGAAAATAGAGAAAAAAATAAATAAAATGGATTGATTTTAACTTTTAAACTTGTTTTAATAAAATCAAAGTTTGAGCTCTGTCTGACCTTTGGAAATTAGGTTTGGTTGGAACATCATTGGGAAATAGACTTGAAACACAACAACCTTTGAGAATCACAAAACCATGCCAAGTCTCCTCAAAAGTCAGCTTAGAACCAGTTGACAACATACGCAATCCCTTATGACTGTGAGTCTGTCTTGTACATTATGTGATATATAGCTCCTCTAGGATGAAGCGGTAAAGTAAATCTTCTCCAACATGGTGACCCTAATTCCCTAATCCAACCACTCTTTCATATAGAAGCGGGGTTTTCACTTCTAAGTTCAAGGACAACCGGCTCAAGAAGAGGAGGTGGAGAGAAGAATGGATGGTAGACGGTGTAGCTACCTCTCCCAGAATGCTTGACCATTGTAGCCAAGTCATCCGGTTGCAGGCTCGCATACATATTGACTTTGAAGCTCAAGCGTGCTTATTGAATACATGCTCCGACGGGAATTGATTTTTCTTGGATTTTTCCCCATCTATTCTTTTCGGAGTTTTTTTAATTTGCATTTTTTAAAATACTATGTACAACATCATTTGCATAAGGACTTTTTCCTCTTGAGCTAGTAGATTGTCCCTCTTTTGAAGCATCATTGCAATCTACAACTTCTGTCATGAGGCCTCATGGCTACTGGATCGGGGTTGGGTACAATGGCCATGGATGTGTGAATTCTGATGTTTCCATTGACTTGTGTCTCATGCCGGCAAATCCATCCCTCTACCACTTCAATTGAACTGAGCAAAGTGCAAGGTGCATGTGTGCGAGCTAGATTGCTATCGACAAGAGTCATGCGTGTGTTTAAAATATTCTACTTTGGCAGTCAAGACATCACTAAACTATGTCTCTTGGTCTCAGAGAATTAAGTCTAGTAGACATGAAGTGCCTCAATTCCAATTCCCTTGAGGTTCTTATGATTAAGTAGATTAAGGTCCAACCAAACTCCAATTTTCGAATTTTGTTAAATTTTCATTATCAGTCCGAAAAATGCGAATGCTATGCATAATGCTGATAAATGTTTTTGTGAAGTGATTTTCTGGTTTTGAATTTTTTACGGGGTTTTGATTTTTTTTTCAAACTTTTATTCAGTTTTTTATTTTTTTGCAATATTTATGGATTTTTCAAAAAAAAAAGATATTTTTTAGCAAATAATCATGTGCAGATACTTACACAGGAGTACCTTTGTTATTTACAAGAAGTTAGATGAAAGAATTTATACAAGGTGTTTACAAGTTTGATCTATAAAGTTTGTAACGATTTTATTTTTGCTTGGAGTATGTTCAGAGTTCTCAAAACATTTTGAAGTCATTTCAATAATTTTGAAAACTTTGTTTCCAAAAATAATTTGACAAATAGTTTTTGTAGATATATAAAAAAAATGAAAATCACTTTGCAAAGATTTTTCAAATAGTATATATAGTTTTTTCAAACTATTTTTGCAACCATTTTCCAAACTAATTACAAATAGATTTTAAAAAAATTGTATTCACACAAAGAAAAGGAATTTTTATAAACAAGATATTTTTGCAAAGGTTGGAAATATTTTACAAAACATTTTCCAAATAGTTTTCAAAATATTTTTCAAAGACAATTTTCAACTATTTTTCAAATATCTTGTAAAATGTTTTAAATCGATTTATTAATCAGTATATACAAAGAATTGGATGTGTATTTTACATTTATTAATTAGCCATATTATTAGAACATGCAAGTATGTGTTATGGCTAAAATATATACAACGTATATATGACCTCCCTATACTTAGATTGGTTATGTCCTCGTAGATCGGAGAGAAAAGGAAGGCATAACTTGTACTAAGTATAGGAAAATCTATACTACATGGACTGAATAACGAATTAGAAGTCGAGCGACCCCCCTATACAAAGGATCAATTAATCCTAAGTATAGCAAGATTTACACACGGTAGGGTAGGTCGAGGGTGGGAATAAATAAATCAGCGGCTCGACATGTCTCCCCCTATACTTAGGGTAATATATCCCTATGTATAGAAAGAATGTCAAGAGTTGAGGAAACAAACGAGGGGATTAAAGAATGAGCACCCATATATACTCACCCCCTATACTTAAGGTGTAGTGTATTCTAAGTATAACAATGATGGATGGGATGAGTAGAGCTTTCGGAAGAATCAAAGAATTGAAAACGAAAATAAGAAAATAAGAAAATGATTAACTAAACAAAGATATTTTTTATCATTTTGTTTAAATCAACAGATGTTGCGGCTGGAAGCTTTGCATCGTAGGTTACTTGAAGGGAGTCAACTACAATCAGGAATGTGTCATACTCAAGGTAAGGCTTCAGAAGCTGCCCGTTGATGACGAATGGTTGTGTGCCAGCTGACAATCCTTATATGACTATGTTGCCATTGTCACACACATGTTTTACTATGAACAGTCATGTCCACTTGCTCTTCAACTCCCATGGGAAAAGTTTTAACTTTGCATCAAACAACCATACTTTCTGGCCTGTCTCGAAGTTCTTGCAGCGGATGTGCTTGTCGTACCACTTCTTGACCTTCTCCTTATACATAAGACTTTTGTCGTATGCATAGTCACGAAATTTGAGAAGTCTGTTCAGATCTACTTTTCTGTTCTTTATTCCTTTCTTAGGATCCAAATTGCAAATATCGATTGCCCAGAATGATTTCTGAATCAGCTCGACGAGCAAATGGCACGGCTTGCCATATACCATGTTGTAGGGAGATATTACCAGAGGAGACTTGTACGCAGTTTGATAGGCCCAGAGAACTGAGTCAAATAGTTGAGACCAGTTCTTTCTGTCTAGATGTACAAGTTTCTGGAAAATCATCTTGATTTCCCTATTTGAACATTCAACCAAGCCATTAGACTGTGGGTGGTATGGAGAAGCTACTCGATGTTCTATGCAGTATTCATGTGCCAGCTTATTCACCTCTTTATTGATAAAATGGCTACCCCTATCTGATATGAGAATCTTGGAGATCCCGAACCATGCAATGATGTTTTCCTTCAGAAACCGGCATACAGTATGACTGTCGGTAGCTCGGGTAGGGATAGCCTCCACCCCAATGGCTCACGTAGTCGACAACAAGCAGAATATATTCATAACCCATACTGTTAGGAAATGGACCCATGAAATCATTACCCCATGCATCGAACATATCTGAAATCTAAATATATTTTAGGGGCATTGTGTTTCTCATTCCAATAGTGTTACCCATCTTCTGACAGCCAGTGAAATACTTCACAAAATCCTTTGCATCTTTGAATAAGGTTGGCCACCAGAGGCCACATTGAAGTACTTTTACTATCGTATGTCTGCCAGAGTGGTGTCCTCTTGATTCTCGAGCGAGACAATGCTCGAGGACACTGTGAACTCCTCCTGAGAAATGCACCTCCTCCAATACAATCTGCCCCCTCACGAAAGAGATATAGATCCTCCTACTGATATAAATGAATATCTGACAAGAACTTGTCCATATTCAGCTTAGGCCAATCTTGTGGAGTTCTCTTGGACACAAGATAATTCATAATATCGATGAACTAGGGGAGCGAGGTGACTGGCAAGATTGCATAATTTTCATTGATTGGTATTAGGCTCTTCTCAGAAGTATCTGACTTTGGCAATCTAGATAGATGATCCACCACCACATTTTTAACTACATGTTTATCACATATCTCATGGTCAAATTCCTGGAGTAGAATGATCCATCTGATTAGCATTGGTTTGGCATCCTTCTTGGCTTGCAAGCACCGACTGACGGAGTGATCTGTGTAAATAATAACTTTGGATCCAAGAATATGAGATATGAACTTCTCTAGGGCAAAGACAACTGTGAGCAACTCTTTCTCGGTAACTATGTAATTCTTACGTGCTTCATTAAGAGTTCTGCTGGAAATGTAAGCTGTAAATGGAAGATTGTCTCTCCTATGCCCCAGAACCACTCCAATTGCATAGTCAGACGCGTCGGTCATGATATCAAATGGAAGAAACCAGTCTGGTGGTTGCATAACAGGGGCCTGAGTGATCAGATATTTTAATTGATTACATGCTTGGAGAACTCTGACATCAACAATAAAATCGACCTCCTTGCCTAGAAGATCAGTCAGCGGTCGGGCGATTTTGCTGAAATCATTTATAAATCTTCTATAAAAGCATACATGCCCAAGGAATGACCGGACTTGCTTCATATTTATAGATGCCTCAAGCTTAGAGATGACTACACCTTTGCAGGATCAACATCCATGCCACATGTCGAGATGACATGGCCTAGCACAATCCCTTCGGTCACCATAAAATGTCTATTATCCCACAAGAGCACCAAGTTGGCTTTGCAGTAGCTTTTCAGGACTCGGTCTAAATAAGACCGACAATGATCAAAGCTGTCATCATAGACTGAGAAATCATCCATAAATACATCGAGAAAACTATTGTCCATCTATGTGGATACTGTCAACATGCACCTATGAAAGGTTGCAGGAGCATTGCACAAAGCCGGATAGCATCCCGCAGAAGGCATATGCCCCAAATGGACAAGTGAAGGTAGTATTTTGTTGGTCTTCTGGGGCGATAACAACCTGATTGTATTCAGAGTATCCATCCAGAAAGTAAAAATACTCCTTCGCGACCAATCTCTCAATGATCTGGTCAATTAAGGGAAGCGAGAAATGGTCCTTCTTGGTAGCTAAGTTCATGCATTTGTATTCAACACAGATGCACCATGATGTAGGAACTCTGGTTGCGATCTCCTCTCCTTTGTCATTCTTTACTATAGTGATCCCTGACTTTTTCGGTACGACATGCAAGGGACTCACCCACTTTGAATCAGGGATGGGATAAATGAAGCCCGCATCATACCATTTCGTGATCTCATTGATACAACCTCGCGGAGATTCGGATTTAGTCTTCGCTGGAATTCACGGGACGACTTGCTATCTTCTTCCAGGTAAATGTGATGGGAGCACAGTGAAGTGTTGATCCCTCGGAGATCAGAAATTTTCCAGCCAATTGCCTTACCCTTTCTTTCTAGAACCTCAAATAGCCAAGATTCTTGTTCCTGAGTCAACTGTGAATTGATGATCACAGGAAACATATTCAGTTCACCCACAAGGAAGTTGCACTTCATGTTTGCTAAAGCTGCTTGAGTTCTAGTGGAGTCTGAAGTTTCTCTGGGGTAACCACTGGATTTTTGCAAGGCATTGGTGGGATCAAATATTTCAATTGTATATGTCCACCTTTGGCTCTGTGAGCTTTGAATTTATAGATGCACAAAATGTTCAATGATGGAATCTTGTTCTAAGAAATTTGCAATAATTCCTTCTGCCTCTGCTAAGAACAGGTGGCCATCAATCAATTTTTCAAACAGATATACAATAATCTCATCCTCTAAGATAGCTGGAAAGTCGATTGTTCTGTCCACTCCTTCCTCTACAGAGAGGAATTCATGTATCTTGATGTCATCTATGAATATGTTTGTGTCTCTGAACTCTGCAAGAAATTCACAGTCTTCTATCTGCTCCGTAGGCACACTGTCAACCACTGCATATTCTGAATCGTTCGGTACTTGAATCGTCTGAATGTGTACCTTGTCATTGTTCGAGCAAAAGTTCATCTGTATGTTGCCATAATCCACCACTGCTTCAGCTGTCCGAAGGAATGATCGTCCAAGTATAATAGGTGTGTGCAAAAGATGAGCTGAGGTGTCTGTATCTAGAACAATGAAGTCCGTAGGGAAATGCATTCCCTAAATTGTAACGATGACATCCTCCAAAATTCCTCTTGGTCGCTTGATTAAAGTATATACAAACTGCTGAATTATCCTTGTAGACTTGAGCGGTCCCAACTGAAATTCCTTCGGTAGTGAAGTAGGCATCAGATTTATTGACGATCCGCTATCAAGGATAGTTTGGTCAAACTCTTGATCAAACATCATGCAGCGAATGAGAGGCGCTTCCGTGTATTTCTTCTTGCACGGGAGATTGCTAGTTGCATTTACTATTGTCGCCGTCAGGATATGCTTCACATTTCTTTGTCTGACACAGTGTAATTGTCTCTTCAAAGTCAATGCCTCTTTAAGTCCCTTTATGATATTTGGCATGTACTTAATGGCCTGTAGCAAGGGCATCTCAAGATCAATATTCTGAATGATTTGCATAAAATCAGGATCTGACAAAGTTGTTTTCAAATTTTTAATTTTTTTTGATTTTTCTAAAGCGTATGGAAAGGAATATGTGTTGAACCAAATGTAGAAATAATGTTTTATTTACAAAACCAAAATCTATGCCCGCATCAGGCTGAATAGATAGATTACAAAAAGTAGAGTTTTCATTCGTTTAACGTGGTAGACTTCTCAAAATATCAGATGGGGCTCCTTCGATTTGATTGCAAGTGTTGTCCTCTCCGTCTTTGGCTAGCTGGTGCTCTGGCTGCTTTTGTCCTCTTTTCATTGTTTTTGGATTTTTTTTATTTTTTGGCTTTTTCTGGTGCTTCTCCACCTTCATTGCTGCAGATGACTACAACGTCCTACCCTTTTGAGAGTAGCATCATTAGATAAGAAAGTATCATGCACATCTGAATCTTTGGATTTGGCAAGAACATCACAAACTACATGCTCACGCTTTCAGAAATTGTTATGGTTTGCCTCCACCTGTGTGGGTACTGGGGTGTTGGCAGCGGCGAGGTCATCAATCTTTTGACTCATCTCCGCGAGGCTCTTGACAAGCTGAGCCAAGCAGTCGAGTGTGAGGTTCACAAAAGGGGCATCTGATTATTTGGTGTGTTGACCATGTTAGTACTGTGAGTGGTGCTGAGGCTGCTGATAAGATTGTTGCGAAGGATATTGAGAAGGAGAATGATACTATCGATGATGAGGATGAGGGTGTTGATATGTCACAACCGAGTACTGTTGGCTTTGTCGGTACTGCCGGTACAACGACTGTTGGTACTGATTACGTCACTAGCCCTGCTGATAGGGCTGAGACTACCGGTGGAGAGGTTGGTTTCCTCCTTGGACAAAACTCCCTCCTTGATGTTGAGGGAATGTATGAGAATTTGTAGGCCGATCTTGCTACAACCCACCTGGATGGGCCAGCTGCCTCCTGAATGGGAGGTGGTGAAGGGGACATGGATATGCCAGTGTCTGGAGTTCTTGCTGGTAAAAAACCAGCTACTGTTGTGACTACTGAGGTGAAGATGGCTCCGGGCTTGCATGTAGTAAATGTGATGAACCGTTGTTTGGGGCTAACTCTGCTGAGGATATTGTGGCAGTGCTGGTTCTTCCATTTCAGTGGGAGTGATGGCCAATGCAGACACAGAATTGCAAGAGCTGATGGTACTTACCGATAGCTCCAGTTGCTTGGTAATCTGATCAAGTTTGTCCAAGTGTTGATTACCTCGAGATCCCGTGATCGGTTTCAATTATATCCACCTTGGACAAGTGGCTCCCAATAATGCTCAAATTTGAGCTCTCATCCTTGTCTTGCTCATGGGATGATGTCATGTGTTCTACTTTCTGGTGAACTTGTGCATGTCGTTGATAGGTAGGGGACGATGATAAGGTAGCTTCTCCTTCTGTCATTTCCTCGGAAATTTGCCATACCACGTCCAAGTATTTGTTGAAATGAGAGCCACAATAAGTGACATCAACGAGCTTTTGACTCTCAGTCGTGATCCCATGAAAGAAATGTTGCACCAAGTTAGTTCGTGGGTTATCATGGTGTGGACACTTCTATTGCAGATCAATGAATCTCTCCCAGGCTTCATGAATGAATTCGTGGGCTGCTTGGGAGAAGTTCACAATACATGCTCGCATCTGATTTAGCCGTCTGAGAGGGTAGAACTTGTGCAGGAAAGCTGTTTCGAGTTCCTCCCAGATGGTGACAACATTCCCTAGATGATTAATCCAATGCAGAGCCCTGTCCCGAAGGCTAAATGGGATTGATGTCAGTTTAACTACGCCTAATGGAATGTTAGGATAGTGCGTGGTTCCATAGATACGCCCAAACTGTTGGAGATGAATGTGGGATTCATTCACATTCATGTGGGAGATGGGAGGGAAGGCCAAGAGTTGAAGCTTCAACTCAAAATGGGTGTGGACAACAGGTATCTAAATCCATTCAGTCACATGTCCGGCACTGGGGTTGTAAGTCTCCTTGAAGGTCGTCTTGGACCACCCTCCTCTGAAGGATACGGAAAAATCGTCAAGCGCATCACGGAAGCGTGATGATCACATCGAATGCGATTGGGAGCGACTAGTCGCACTAGTAGCTCGATGCAACGGAATTTAAAATTTTCTATGTGACGAAACCACATGATCCAAGAACACTTCTCGGATCGTTTCGTCTAAACCACAAACAAGTAATACGATTACCTCTTGAAGAGTGGTTGCGATCGAGTCTCTAACAAAGAGACCTCCTGTCTCAAGTCCGATCCGACGGAGGAGACGCTTGCGAGCGCGGGGATGAATCGCGTGCTCCTCGCAATCCATGTTGATGATCCAAGCCACGGATCTCCTGATCTCGACAAACGATATACGACGTCTTCTTCACGAGCAAGGCACGCTGAAATAGACGGAGATCCACGAGCAAACGATCGGGCAACATAACGACGACGCTGCGGCGATGGAGGATCTCTCTAGGGCATCCATGGTGGACGACCACATGAGAGATAGAGAGAATGGGCGTGTAGAGAGGAAGAGAGAGAGCATTCATTGAAGTCGAGTGTGTAGAAGAGCAAGGGGTGCCTCTTCTTATATAGGGTTTTGGGAGTCCATGGATCCCAATCCATGGACAACACACAATCAACGGATGAGATTGATTGTGTCTCTTTCAACGACTAGGATTGTTGTTTGTAAAACACAACAACAAGTGATATAATTTGAATTAATTCATATTGATAAATCAACATAATTAATTCCAATTTAAATCATATTTGACTATAGAAGAGATAATGAGAAGACTAAACCAATCCCCTAAAATAAGGGGACAGCTACCATCATCTCATGAGATCTCAATATCTCATGAGATCTCATTATCTCATGATTATATCATGATCTCTTGTCGAAATAATTTTCACAAAAATTAATTCCAAATTATCTTTTGGAAAATATCAATCAAGCCATTGAAAAAATTTGAATCTCATTTACAACCCAAAACTAAATGTAATTATATTTTCAATTAATCATTCAATGTGAATCACATTCACATTAACAATTAATCAACAAATATAAAACATAATATGGCTCTCTCTTATATATTATAAATCACATTTATAATATATATGATTAATATGGATAGTGCTATCCACATTATTCATATCCATGATAATTAAATCACATTTAATTATCTTGGATCTCCTTTTTCTCATGTGCCCGAATAACATGAATCACGTTCACATTATTCACATCTTTGATAATTAAATTACATTTAATTATCTTAGATATCTCTCCTTATAATATGAATCAAATTCATATTATCCATGATAATTAAATCACACTTAATTATCAATTTTCTCTATGCTTGGATACACATATCAATAATGAAATTATCCATGAACTCTTTCAAGGATAATGCGCTTTCTTCGCGGATACTTGGAGATAAGGACAGGGCGATTGTATTGTTCCACGTATAGTGACTTGGATATTGAGATCACATCTCAAATCCATATCTCGGGCCTCCCATAGATGCTTGACTATATCAAGACCGCAAATCTAATCTTCTTGTTGCATCTGAATCACATTCAGATCAATGTCCAACATTTGGACCAAGATCAGATTACTTCTCTACTGAGAGGAGTCACTAAAATCCAGACCCGTTTCACCACTCCCTAGGAATGGAAGTGTCATGGTTATACAATCGTTTATGATCACATCTCCTCAGGTATTCCCAATACCTGTACATCCTGCATACTGGAAGACCCGGAATAAACCCAAAGTATCAGATCAACTTTATACTGTCTACTTCATGGTTTTATCAGTAAGTTTCTCATTTGATCATTGGGAGTTGGTATCGATCATATAATTTCCAAAAGCATATATCATACATAGGTCTTGATCATATACTTTCCAAAAGTATATATCAAACCTTAAAAATTCAGTAAAGCTTCCAAAGCGAGACGACCGTGCGTACGGAATTTGATTCTTCCCAATATCTCATGAGTGAGCTCATGTCTTCCGGTTCAGTATGAACCTATATGATCCCTTTGAGAGATCGTATTACTCATATGCCCTTATATGCACACCAGCGTGCCGGTGTATAGACCTTAGTTAGGTCATCAACCTATTGGTCTGCCAAATGTACATACTCAGACATATAGTAACACATATGTCTCCGGTCAGAGGATGCGTGCCTATATCATGGCAACATATGATATAGGACTTTGGTTATCTCGATCTCGTTAAGTCAACTCTTTGACCTAACTAATCCAACACCTCCGGATCCCTATTCCTATGCATAGGACTTGCATCAAGGGGTCAGTAAGATATCAACCTATGTGAGAAAGGATTGTCATCTCCTACTCATGCTGGAGATCATCTCTTAATAATTATTTGACGGTACTTGACGAGTCCTCAATCTAACTTTTTAGATATTCATCCAAGCACCAGCCTCTACGATTCAATAATTGAATCAACATCTGTATGATCATTAAGATGGCCATGGTACATAACTCTAATTGTACTAAGGGACCTATTATGCAAATTATTTATTCTTCATTTCAGATCAGGTAATGATATTCACGATAACATTTATTGCATAATGGCTCGTCGTGGGCTCGCATGTCCATCATTCTCTTAGTTTTGCAGCTCCACCTCCACGAGGTCCACCTCCTATCTCTTAATCTTCTACTTCTCATGGCTGATCTCTCCTTCTCTAGAGATCGTTCAACATATCTTAAAAGGTGACCTGGGTCAATGCCTAATCAGTGAGCTGCTGGATTTCCTGTATGGAGGCAAGAAGCTGTACATTCACCGCGTTCTTATCTCGCTGATGGCTAGACTGCAACTGTGATTGGTACTGAGTTCCGTTTCCTTTTATAGCCGGAGCCATTTCTTTCTTTGAATCAAAGTCTGACATAATTTGTGGTTCCATAGCGGACTCTATAGCTACACAAGGGATGGTGCTCTGATCATATTGTATGGAAGCACCTGATGTGAGAAATCGATATGTATTGAGGTCAACGCAGAATCTCATTAAGGACAGAGAGGAGTATGGAGTGAAATCAATTTCCATCCAAAATGGGTAGATTTCGGGACAAAGTGATCCCGATGTATTCAAGAGAACAAGGAGTATGGAGAGCGGTTCACAGAGTTCAGACTGTGATCTGAGAATCCACCCGATTTATTGGAGAGTCGACCACGTGGAATTGATGTGGTTGTCGGTGGAGTCTCGACTAAGCCATCCATGTGTTACCATCTCGAGGTAAAAGATGATATTGATAACGGATGAATGGTACAGAGGTCAACAAGAAATAAAAGGAGTGCGGAATAGTAGAATGGACCATAAGTGAGCGGGGATCAAATGAGAATAAGAGAAGAGGAAATGAAAGTCAAATTTTGCTCAAGCGTACGAGACTTGATCTCAAACCTTAATCCTAATCAAACAAACACCAGACAAGTTTGGATTTGCCAACACAACGCAAGTGAAGAAGTGAGAGTTCGGCTATTTTTTATCTTTTCAATTTTATGGTTGTATTGCAGGCAAATCTTAAAACAAGTCCTTAAGTACACAAACCCTATAGGAGTGTGTGTACTGTCGAGAAAGTACCATGTACTTCTTCCACCTCATTTGTAACATGTGTTCTACACACTTTGATATCCATGGCCTCGTGCTTGGGGAAGGGGCTACTCGGCCAACGAAATAGAAAGAGTAAGCCAACAAATGAAACTAATACTTCCATCATAAGCGAGGTACTCGACCGTAGGACAATGAGACAGACACCTTGTGAAGGCATTGCCTATGCTCAATACTTCGGACCAAGTAGGATGTTCCATACAAGGATGGATCACCATCATCTACAAATGTCCTACTCGTCCACGTACGATAGAAGCGCCGATACTTCACCACCTCAAGTGATGACCAAGGTTGTCATAGATCGGGTTTTGGGCTCTAATCCTTAGGGGTTGTGCCTCGCTCAGTCTGGAGTGTACCTGAAAGCAATGAGGGCTTTATGAATCCAAAAGAAGGATGTTCATTACCGATTTTAATTAAGGACAAATTTTATTTAACAGACCTCTAATTTTAGTTTTTTTATGTTTTTACTTTTTTGGGGAATTTTTCAAAGCAATCAGCCTAATTATTATTTTTGTATTTTCTTTTTGATACCAAATGTGATAAAACATAGAGAGAGAATGGAAAAGCAACACAAGTAGACACGAAAGTGGAAATCTCGCTCTAGTATCAAATGATGCATGTAAAAGTCAGAAGACTCATAGTGTTTCCTAGCACTCCCCATACGGGATGCAAAGCAAAATTGAAATATTTACATTATATGGTGATATGTAAGCATCCTAAACAAAACTTGCTATTATCGGGAAGAACAAGATGCAAACTATTCGAAAAATGGTTCATAAGTGTTTGATCTCGAGGACTCCTTGGTGCTCGCCACAATGGATCCTGCAAGCGAAGTATGGAGTCCCTCCTGACACGCAAAATCAAATTCAAGTAATTTGAAATTAATTTTCGACCAAGTCCAGACGTATATTACTATAGATACATGCTCCTGTTAGGTGTTTGGACCTAGCTACCGAGTCAAGCAAGCCTAAATATAGGGCTTCAATGACATAGAAAATGAATTTAAAGGTGAAAATCTCAAAACACTAGAAACAAAATAAAATAAAGCGAGAAAACAAGAAAAACCGCGACAAGGCCCCTAGGTGAACAATCAGGCATGTAATGGACCCTGTTGATGTTGCAGTGTCCAAAGTCTAAAACTATTACATATAGCTGTACAAAAATGAAATAATTGACACTCTCCTAACAAAACAAAAATGTAAGTGTGATTTGTTCCGCTTCTTTCTCTCTATGCTCCTCCCTCATGCTCTCTCTTGTTGACTTGAAAGAGGAAGACTCAACCTCCTCGTGACTCAGGTGCGTCCGCCTCCTAAGAGACGACCTTCGCCATGTGGTCCCTCGCAAGAAATACAAACAAAGAAGAGTGGTCAGAACATATCAAATAACTATAAAAAAATAGAGAGCAAAAATAGAAGAGAAATGATATGCACAACAATATACATAAAGCTACGATATCCGTTGCTCCCCGGCAACAATGTCATTTGAAATTACCACAGGATCAGATGAGTATGTTCTTATGCTCCGTACAAGGCGGAAGCGCAGTCGATGTGCTGACCACTCGCAGAGACCAAGTGGTAAATTCAACAATCAACCCACACTAGATAATAAAGCAATGCAAATAAAGGTGTGAATCAAAATTTATTATACCCCACCAAACAAGTATGTATAACAGACAAGCAAGTAGGGTTCGAGCACAAGAAGCACATGGCATAACATGTATTATTTTAATGAAGAAATATAGCAAGTGTACACAAATGTGCATAAAATCACTCAATATGTATGCGGTTTCTAGTTAAATAGAATAATAGGTTCTTATATTAAATATATATTTTTTTCATATTTTTAATTTTTAATATGTTTTATTTTTTAATTTCCTTTTAATTAAATAGGACAACTAATATCTATGAGTATAAGGATAAATACAGAGAGAGGAATAATAAGGATATATATAATATAAACACTACTTAATTTATAAGTACACTAAATATGCAAAAATTAGAAAATAATATAAGAGAACATTCCTTTTAATTTTTTAAGGGAAATAAAGATATTTATACGGTATTTATAAATTAATAACAATATAAATTACATATAATGATATATATATATAGGTTATATAGGGTATACTAGATATAAATATAGATAAAAATAGTCAAAATAGACTAATAAAATCTTTTTATAATTTTTAAAAAAACTATTTTATGGGATTTTGGGGGATTTTTCGCATGTTTTGTAATTTTTAAATTCAGAAAAGGGGTAAAACTAAGATTGATTAATAGGATAGGATTGATTTTAGGTTAAAAACAGAAAATGATAGCAAAATCTCTCAAAATCAATTTTAATAGATAATTAATACAATATATAAAAATACAACGTAAACAAATATTTTTGAGATTTTTCAAGAATATTTTGTATTTTTATGGTTAGCAATGGTTTGCTAATTTTTAGAGTTCTTTTTGATAATTTTTTTGTAATTTCGATTTATAGATATAAAATATAATAATAAACAATATATTTTTTGGAATTTCTCAAAAAAGATTTTATATTTTTTTTATTTTTAAGTCAAATAGGGAATAAAATGGCTCCAAATGCTTTTTAATAAATGATAAATGCATGCAAAATGAGAAATAAATAATATAGCATGGATGAACATCCAATCAAGCGCAAACAACTATTTTTCTAGAATTTTTAAAGTACAAGAGCTATTTTATATAAAAAGAAATGTAAAAATAAAATTCATTTAATCGGACAGGGGAATATTTGCAATTAAAATAGTAGACCGGGGCATACGTGCAAAATATCCCAAAAGTTTGAGTTAAAACTCATTTTATAGGCAGAAAAATAAATACAAAAGGCGGAGGGGCATACCTGCAAAATGTCACCTCACGTGGGGGTCCACATGAGGTGACCTGGTACTGGACCCACTTGTAATATTAAATAGGATCGAAGGTAAACATGCAAGATGTCCTAAAAGTTTTAAACATTCTTAAATAATTACAGGACTATTTATGAATTATAAAAAGAGCGGAGAAGGTCTTTGCAAATAGACCACTTAAAACCCTAGGATCTAGTCACTATGCTTCTACCACGTGGATGCTCTAGCGGCTCTCTTGGTGCAACACTTCGATTAAATTGGTCAGTCTAGATTAAATTTGGGTCATGTTCTTGATCGAACGACTGTGATGATGGTTGGAAGAACACATGAAGAACCGGGCGCCAACGAGCTTCGATTTGTCTTCTCTATGTGCTCCGTCAGTCCACTCTCTATCCGACGGTGTCCCTAGCTTCCTAATGTTCCTTTGCATGCAGTGGCGCGCTCCCAAGATGGTGAGGGAGCTCCGAGTGCTCAGACCAGATTCGAGCACTTCGAGCTACTCCAGGTGATCAATAAGGCTCCCAGGGAGTTGGGCAAAAAGATGGCAGAATGGGATGGAGGTGGGGCTGCGACAATGGGTGACGGAGGGAGCCTCGAGTCCCTCATCCACATGGATCAAGGGGGAATAGGTGGTGCAATCGATGGAGAACTCGATGGGGAACAAAATAGAGTGACAATGGGGGCTAATGAACAATCGAATCATGGTGGATTAACCCTGGAGCTCGTGCTCCACGGATTTAAGCATTTTCGATTTGACGGCTAATAACCAAATTAAACTATAAATTACAATGCAGAAAATGAAATAGAATCTAAGATGTACCTAGGAACAATGGGAAAAAGCCTCAACTTAGCCATAGAGCCAAAGAAGCAGAACCAATCGAAGCTCTCCTCAAGCGATGGTGGATCTCCTCCTCCGCCACTCCTCCTCGCTGCAAAGACCACCATCCGATTACTGTCACCAAGGGGAAGGAGTTGAGTGGACTCTAGGGGCTAAGATCGATAGAGAGGGATCACATGGAGGATGGAGGCGGAGGTTCAATATTTATAAATATGGAGGAGTGATGAATCTCATATTCATCACTCTAAATCTCATTAATTAAGCTCAAATCCCTCAAAATCACCAGCATTTTCTTCATTTATTCTGCATAATTAGTATTCATGCATGTTTTAATAAGAATTGCATTTTAGCACTCATTTCTGCACAAAAATAAGAAGCCAAAAATCCCAGCCAAAATTGACCTGTAAATAGCCTAACTTCCCCGATTTTTTAACTAATTCATTCTAACTCCGAATGAACCAAAACCACCTCCACTGTGTACATATAACTCATAATAATAAATAAATAAAATAAAAAAACACTAACCCAAATAAGTGGACCAAAAACTCAAACCCTAGTTTCAGGATTTTCGGACTAAAACCCTTATATCTTCCCCATCCAGTGTCCGTTTTGATCCTACTCACTTTTGAACTAATGTACATTCAATTACCTTCAAAATAAGACCAAGTTCAAGTGAATCGGAGCTCGTATGTGAAAGTTGGGTTTTTGGCCTCTTTTGTACATTTCGTATTTTAGCTGATTTTGACCTAGTATTTTATGTACATAATTAACCTATTTTAGTTTATTTCTTTTTCATTTGTCTTCTTTGATAAAGGTGTTATTAAAATGCGCAAAAATCCAAATCCAGCTGAGCTTGAAATCAAAGAAGCAAATTGAGTCCAAGTCTTCACTAACTGCTTGTACAAAATTGGTCTTTTTGTGTTTTATTTTATTTCTTCTTTTTCTTAATTAGTAAAAATCCAAAAAAATAGATTAATGTGTAAATATTTATCTTTTATTTTATTATATTTTTTCTGCATTTTTATCTGGTTTAAAAATGACAAAAAATATAAAACCCAAAAATAAATGTATTCTATGTATATGGTATACCCCAAAAATATCATCTTGTGCAATTGATCGATTTTGGTTTTGATGTGAAAGTTGAAGATCTCATCGAGACGAGCAATTTTTGTGAAGAAACTTTTTCAATCCGAGGTTGTTTACTATTTATTTTGGATATTTTAAGTAATTATTTTCTGAATTTTGTGGTGCTGACATGTGGCCGCTCCTGTAACCACCACGTGTCAACCACTTTTGAGGGTTTTATAAGTTATTTTTTATATAAAAAATAAAAAATATAGTCCACGCACGTGCGTAGCACGTGCCTTCCAGGCACGCGCAATGCATGTGCACCGCTTGCCCCTTTACCCCCAGCGCACGCTTCATCACTCGGGTCGTCCGATCTCGGCCAATCGGACGGCTCGTGGCCATCTTCCCCATTGCCCTTCATTCCCAATCCCGGTCACCCTTTCCATTTTGCTCCGTTGCAGAATCTCACCACCCCGCCAGAGATCTCGCAAACTCCGCCATCGCTTCTCGAAATTGATCGCCAACACCTTCAATCGAATCACGTCGATCCTCAATCTCATCAAATCTCGTCTCTCCTGCCGATCTCCAAATCCGATCCTCCACGATTCCCCTCCATAACCGGCCAAGTCCCTCGATCTATAAAAGAGCACTGCCACCCTCGTCAACTTTCATCCGCCGAGTGCTCCTTCACGAACGCCGGGGTGACAGACCGACGCCTCTTCAAGCGGTGAGATCCGAAGCAGTAACTCGATTCATCGCAGTCCACGGTGACTCCCCTCGTCGCCTCTGCTCCAGCTCCGGCCTCCATCGCCGTCGAGCCCACGAAGATCATCACCGACTCATCACCGGCTTCAATGCCGTCATCCTCTCTGTCATCGACACCGCTGACCTTCTTCGACACCAGCCACAACCATGAGCTCTAACGCCACCAACTTCGATATGACTACGACACTCCCCCCGCCGGTCGATGCTCCGCCGCTTCGCCTCTCCACCGACACCCGAAGGTCATGTGTCGGCCACCTGCAGCCATTCGATCAACCCGCATCCAGCATTCGGCCGTCCATACACGCCAAAGCCTCCATCGTCAGATAAACCTTCATCAACGGCGCGGATTGATTCACCAGCCTCGGATCCGAACTAGAGCTTCGGACCAAGGCCAAAGCACGTAACATCACCACGTGGAGGATCGCGACAACCCTCTCTCCGAGCCGGCCATCGCACGTGCGTACCACGTGACCTACGTGAGGAATTGCAGAAAAGCCCCTAGGAGTTCGCCTATTTACGCCACAACCCTCGCTGACCAGAGGTCACGTGCTGCGCACGTGTCCCTCTGGAAATTTTGCAAGAGCCCCCCGTACTTATCGGGAATTAGACATAGGCCCTTCCTACAACTTTTTTATATTTATTTTATTTATTGTAATTGTAGTTATACCCTTGTCTTTCCCCTTTGTTTTGGATAGCTACATTACACTATTTTATTCATTCAAAAATAGCATTTTGTTTGGCATTTAATTCTCTACATTGTGGCATATTGCAGACATTTTTGTGACTTGTAGTTAATTAATAATTAATTATTTTATGGAAAATTACAAATTTTACCCATCTCATGCTCTAAAATTTGTCATTGATTAACCATTATTCTAAAAATTCTCGAAAAATCACGTATTGTAGAATTAATTGTGTTTAACATTGTATCCAAAAAGAATCACATTTGCATACATAGTTTGCCCTGTAAAAATCATTTTGCATATTTCAATGTTTGATTTTTAATAGGTATTAAATCTCACATTATGAGGTTAGGATTTCTCTAAGATCAATCACCTAGCGATAGATCTTAGATAATTTTATCCCTTGAAAATAATTAGGTTTAATATTTATTATAATTAAATATCGAAATTCATCTTATTTGTATTTTAAAATTCATAAAAAAATCACCTTGAATCCAAAAATTCCAAAAAAAATAGAGAGCATTCATTTTACCATACTTATCATCTTGGTCAAGTTTCGTAATTTCCGGACATTGTTTGATCGACTTTTACATTTTAGTCCCTAAAATATGCCAAAAATTGCATTCTGCATCCTTAATTGCATGAAAAATCACAAAAAAAGACCACTTTGAAAACCGCACATGAACTTTGATAGACATAATTCTAGGTTGTTCCTTTGCCTCCTTGTGTTCGACCTTGGGACTTGCCCAAGTAAAATAAACATAAAACCACATTGATTAAAAATTGATAAATATTTTGTGTGGTTATTTCTTGACCGATTCCGATTGCCGCCTACAACAAAATGACAAATTAATTTTAAGCGAACGATATATATTTTTAACAGTGCAAAAATCAGAATCGTCAAGGAGGAGGCTGATTGAGCGGTGATTGTTTAATAATTAGATGAATGTACAAGGGATTTAAGGATTAGGCGAGCATTAGAGATGATATGAGCATAGTTTGCGTGAAAGATCAAGTCATATTGAGTGATTTAGCATAGGGTGGAGCATGGGCCGGGCTCGGGCCGAGCCCAACCTAGTCCAGCCCAGGCCCATCTGTGAACTCGGGCCCACGGGCCGGGTCCATGCCCGCTATTTTCTCAGTTATTAGGCCCAAAAGCCCGAGCCCTACCCGACTAATGATGGGTCGGGCTTGGGTCGGGCTGGCCCATGATAAGTTCTGCCAAAAGGACATTCAACCCTTGGGTAAGAAGAAAATAAAAGTAAACAAAAATAAATTGAGATCAAACTGCAGGCACGCAACGAAACAAGAGAAGGCAGACACAAATTCCAAGTTTTCAAGTTGTTTACAGTGGACTAACCCGAAAGACACAATGAGCCCAACCTCCTCACAAATTTGCACGAGTTGCTCCTCCGTGGCATCATAGGGTATGTTGCTGACTACCAACCATTCCCAATTGAAAGAAACAACGATTCATAAGGGAAATTTCAGAAGCAGAAAACTTCGAAATAAATTCAGAATCGACAAAAGTCCATAGTGTTGATTACCAAACACACATCTATGATGAGAATCGGAGTCCATTTCATGCTCACTATTTCAAAATAGCAGAGGCATCATCGTGGTGTCAATCTGTTCTCCGAGTTGCAACAGAAGAACTGCTACCTAGGATGTTGAGAGAGGGGAGGAAAAAAGAAATGAAATATCTAGTTAATGTTTCAACTAGATATTTAATGAATGTAATTTTTACAATTTTATATTTTTATAATTTTGTAAATATTATTTATAACATATGTAGATAATAAAAAAAGAATAAAATTACTAAATTTTAATTACTAAATGGTCCTGGGATCCGAATAGTTACAATTTAAAAATCGGGACCCATTCTGGGATCGAACCCATAGTTGGGGACCCAAATTGTAATTTACCCTTTTTATTTTGAGTGTAGAAGGCATATTGTGTCTTCTTTTCGTGTGAAATTAATTTTCTATTTTTCTATATATTTTTATCTACAACTTTCATGTACAAAGTTTCTTGATCTGATGTATAAATAATAAATGATAAAATGGATCCCAAAACTAAATTATTTGGCAAAATAAATCGGGGTTTTTATTGTTGTTTGTAGCTAATATCTCCCCTTTCTTTATTCATTTTTCGACCAAATCAATTATTGACTTAGTCTCAGGTAATATCATTCAATACCGTTGGTATTTCATTTCTTTTTCTTTTCTTCCTTTACTCTTTTATTTAGCATTAGATACAGTATTATATACGATATTTGAAGAATAAATAATGAATGTTATTTTATACAAATTAATACTATATACATGCATTGAGGTAGGGATTTAAGGTCAAAATAATAGAATAAATGCGATGAAATAGAGATTCATTAGTGGGTTAGGGTGTCGTCTTTGGGTTCAGGAGATGTCGAGGGAGAGAGGTGGGGTTGGGTATGAGGCAAATTTCTTGGCACTGTACATGAAGAACATAATTCCTTGGATATGATCTCAAAGATGTTAACTCCATGAAAAATGTAGTGACGTCGCACGTCTAAAATGCGTTACGTGTATCACATATTAGACATACGACATCCATACATTACAAAATGTGAAACACTCGAGAAAAGTCTATATCACATTATTAGGGCACGACATCGAAATTATGGGCTTTTGATGTTGCATTTTATGAATACATTATAAGAAAGAAATTCCAAAAAAAATCAACTTTGATAAATTATTATACAAGTGTCGCATTTTATATATGCGACATGCAATGAGATTTTAGTACACTATTTAGGGATTTAACGTCTTTGGCACTATATCTGAGAAATTATGTTCTTCAAGTACACTACTGAGGAATTTGCCCCTGTCGGTTATGGTAGTTGAAATAAAAATGGGGAAGGGGTACTGGAATTATATTTTATTTAAGGGGCATTTAGGTAAAGTCGAGTATATTACCAAAGGGCACACTCATTTGTTGTTTCTAAACGGCCATGAGAACCTATTTGTTAATAATCAAAGATGAAGACCCATTCTGGGATTGGGTCTATATACGAGAATCCGAATTGTAAATTACTCTACTGGTGACGGAAGGTTATCGGCTTTCTTTGGCGATAGCTTGAACATTAATTTTATATTTACAAGATATTTGAATTGTATGCCACTCCTTTGACAACTGAAAATATGATGTTTATTGTTAATCAAACACCTTCCGTACTATTACTTGCAATGTTTGCTAACTTCCTAAATTTGTTAATAAGTCGTATGTTTCTACTTGCAACCTCTGAGTTTTCCTCAACAATATTGACATATCCACTGTATATTAAAAGGATTACATCTCTCACGTGTTTTGTTTTGAGTTTCGGTACAGATTCCAGTGGTATTTCGTTTAATATACAACAGGTCCATGACCTTAATGGAAGACATAAAGCATCACACATTTATCCAATTTGTTTTCACGTTGGTCCATTTTGCACACGATAACATCCTCGTCCAATTTTACAGAATCCACAACGGCCATTTATAAACTTCGTTAAAACCAACATGCATTCCATAGAGGAGCTAATGCACCATTTATAAATTTCGCTATAACCATAATTTGAATATACCGATTTTCCTGAAGTAACAATGTTCAGTTTTTTTTGGATCTTTTCTAATAATCTGTGTATGCACTAAAACATCAAAGACCATCAAATTGTATTGAAATATGCCAAAATGCATTATGATATGTATCAAACTCTTGATCTATCTTCAGGTCCGGTGTGCATCAATCTCTGACCATTAATACCTAAATTTTTTAACAGTAAAGACTATACAGTACCTTCCAACAACTGGTATTGTAATCTAATCTCATTAGCTAGATCATTCAAATCTATTTATGATTCAGTATATATAAGAAACGAATTGTACTTTACATTTTCTCACACTATAATCAAACAACATAATATTACCATCACACCCATAGGCAAACAATTGAAAGCACTAAGTTACTTGGTTTCTCATAGTATACCAGACATGATATCTTGTTAACTATTGATATCCATAATCTTTCTTGCCCGCTATCATGCTTAGTTATCAGCAACATTTCATCCAACCATTAAGGGTATGTTTGGTAACTGGTGGGTTGAGTCGGGGTATCTTCTTGTAAATAATAGCTGTTTGGAGGGTTGAAATGATAATTGTGATGTGATGTGACGTTGATTATGTGTTATATTAACTTTTTAATGATCATAATATATTTTTTATGTTAATACTTTTATTTGAATATAGTTAAAAAATATTATACCAAAGAAATTGTAAGGTCAATACAAGTAATCCCAACCTAAGTTGGAAATTATATCTTTAAGGATTTTATCACTTGTGCCCCTCTGAGATATCACAAAATCAGTTATGCCCCTATCTTTTTGGTAATGTCAGTTGTGCCCCTCACTTCTTTCGCCGTTATCACTTGTGCCCTTCCGTCAGATTGACCATCAATGAGTTGACTTAACCATGATTTCTTCAAACCTTGGTGCAGTTAAGAGGGGTATTATTGTCCAGACCTCTTTATCTTCTTCCTCATCCATTTGTTCTTCTTCCTTTCTCCTCATAATTTTCTCTCTTCGTGACACCTTCATGCATCCATCGAATCTCTAATTTTTTTGCATTTTCACGGATATATCACTCATTACGGATCAAACGATGAATTTTATTTATTTTTTGATGAATTTTTATGAATTAATTAGTCAAAAGTTTTTCTTAATTTAAAAAATGAAAGCTCCAGTTTCAAGAGGAGGAGGCGCGGGGGCAGGGGGTGCGGGGGGGGGGGGGGACGGCGGGGGCGACCTGGGCGCGAGGGGGGGGGGGGTGCAGGGGAGGCACGGTGGGCGGCGGGTGCAGGGGAGGTGCGGGGGAGACCTGCGCGGGGTGGGGGGGGGGGTGGGGGGGGGTGTAGGGTAGGCGGCGGGGGCAGGGGCTACGGGGGGCCAGGTGGAGCTCCAGCGGCGCGGGAGGAGAAGGAGGATTGGTGCCATGGCGGTCGACGTTGTCATAGGGGAGGACGGGCATTGCCGAGAAGATGGTGCATCCTCGGAACTGGAGGTGTGCCTTCCGTATGGTGGACTCCCACGCCTTGGACCGGCACATGTCCTTGTGCATTCTGGCTCTTTGACTTCAATCTCCTTTGATTGAAGGAAGAAGAACAACACCAAATTGAAATGGGTGTCTCCACCGTACCTGCTCTGCTGATGAAGATCACGATGACCCATCTCGCAAAACGGGTATGTCTCAACGCGCCCGAACGTCGTGCGGATTGAAATGGGTGCGAATCTGGGAGAACCCATCTCAGAAAACGACCATCTCGATCACGGCGGGGCAAGGAGGAGGCGCGGGGTTGCGGGGGCCTGGGGGCGCAGCAGGGGCGGGGGGAGGAGGGAGGTGCAGGGGGATGAGGAAGATGAAGAGGATGGGGAGGAGGAAGATGAAGAGTGGTTGGACTTTTCGATTCATTTGTTTTCATTTAATTCATGATGTGTCCCTAAAGTTAACGTCCGTTTGCGTTTGGGATGGACGGAAACTAACCCGAGGGGTACAAGTGATAGATTTGCAAGAAGTGAGGGGCACAACTGATATTACCAATAAGATATGGGCATAACTGATATTGCGATATCTCAGAGGGGCACAAGTGATAAAAACCCTATTTTAAATGATATTCTTAAATAGAGTTAATATTTCCAGATAATATATTTTCAATGATGATAAACTTACGATTTAAATATTCTTTAAATTTATTAGTAAGATTGTATTTTAAAATATATTATTATTTTTGATGGTGATTTTTAAACTTTGATAAAATCTAATTATTTAAATTTTTCTAAATCTGTTCCTAAGGCTAAATTATTAAGTGAAAATTTAAAACAAAATCCTATGTGGATCAAAGAAAACAACGGAATCACTTACAAGGAGTGATAGAAATAATGAGAGAGTAAACGAGCTTGAATCCTACTTAATTCAAATCACACCTATATTTTTTACATTTTTAAGTTGTTGAATTAAATTTTAGTAAAAAACATAAATGATGAGTAAGTGGTAGCGAGCACACTACTCAACCACCATAACATTAAGTGGGTTTGTAATATTATTTTTACAAAGCTATTTTATACATTTCACGAGGGAACATATTAAATACGTAACGCTTTAGGGAAGTTGCACCCAGAGGTGCATCCAACTTACATCACCCGATCATTTTTTTCATTGATTTTTTGTATTTTTTGAAATGAAACTTAGGAGGATTTAAATCACATATATCACCATGATGTCATGTCAATTTCAACTAAATACAACACTTCTATCATCTCCATCAAGACTATCACATTTTAACGTCCTCAAAATTGCTATAGTTGACCCTATATAGATAGGCATGTTAGAAATGTTTGTTTTGTATGAAATTTGAAACACATATTCCACTAAATAAACTAAGTAAATCCTCATATTTTTCCTTCAAAAAAATTCAAAAACCAATAAGAAAAATAGCTAGGTGTAGCTAATTGGTCGCACCCCTAGTGTAGTTTCCCTTACATTATGCGTGAAATGTAATAATTAAGAAAGGGTCGTGGCCCTTGCACCCTCACTCCCCCGATACACCCATGCTTGAAACCACCTAAAAGAAATATTGCAGCACTCCAAACCTCTTTGAATCTTTGATGAACAACTGAGATAGACACAAGAGGCCATGCTATATTCCCATTCACAACGTGAGATCTGACTCATAATGACTATAGTGTTTGATTCTGGATCACCTCCATCAAACTTTTTTTAAAATAACCATTAATTAATTAGTAATTAATAAATAGATGTGAGTTGAATTATTTAAAATTTTAAGCATCAAACGACACCTCATGTGCCGATTTGGAGAACCAAATCCAAATCAACACTCGAGGTGCCGATTTGGATAATGATTGTTCTCCAATATTTAATGCTGGTCATGATTGTAGGATATTTAATATCTATCCCATCATTCTGATCACGATTGTATGTGTTTATATGAGTTTTAACAACTTTAATCCATGCATGTTTTTTTTTGGGATTTACACCTTCTCCCTTCTTTTATATGGTGAATATTAAACAACTAAGAGAACCTGGATGCATGATTTCAATTTTAATCCCATGCACCAACTTTAATCCATGCATTTTTTTTGAAATTTACACCTTCTCCCTCATTCTATATGTTGAATATTAAATAACCAAGAGAACTACATGCATGGCCTCAACTTTAATCCATGGATTTTTTTGGGATTTACATTCTTTCTCATTCTATATGGTGAATATTAAATAACCAAGAGAACTTACATGCATGTCCTCAAAACCTGCAACCATGACCATCATTAAATATTGGAAAAGAGCCACCATCCAAATGGGTACCTCAAGTGCCGATTTGAGTGTTGATTTGGGCATGACTCCCTAAATCGGCACTTGAGGCGCCGATTGATGCATAAAATTTTAAATAATCCAACTCCCTACCTATTTAATTAATTAAAGTTAATTAATAATTATTTAAAAAAGTTCATCTCCATCTCTAATCATGCATTCCTCAATTGAATTGATTGAATGGATCTCACATTTTCTTTATTATAATATTACCAACTAGCTGAAATAAAAAAACAAACATAAAAAGGCTATAAGAATCATAAACATATAACCACATGCACAAATATTACATTACATTACATCATATTTATAAGGGTTTAATGTGGCTGTCCCTAAGGGGGAGCTAACTTGGCTCCCCCCGCACCATTTCGCCCATTTTTTATTTTTATTTGAAAATTTCTTTCGTAAATATTCATCACTATATCCCTATATAATGCCATTAAAATTTCTTATGAAACAGAGACACTTACAACCTCCATCCAGACAATCATTACATAATTGCTAAAAATGACTACGTCTGGATGGAGGCAGTATGAGTCTCTGTTTTGTACGAAATTTTAATAGCATAATATATGGATATATTGATGAAAATCCACGAAAAAAATTCAAAAAAAGGAGAAAGGGCAGCCCCATTTTACCCTATTTATAATTCCAATCTTTTTAACCATCAAAATAGCTACCGCTCACAAAAAGGATTATCTATAACCATTTGATATCGGCATTTTCTTTAAATTTTCTTCCCATGTGAAGGTATCCCACGTGAAATGCATGTGACCGCGTCCTAACCAGACCTTTCCTCCCGCGGTCTACCAATCTCCGTTCCAGCGATCCGCTGTCTGGACGGGTCAGGACTCCCACCCATCTCCCCATCCGCCGACTCCGATCATTCCACGCCGTTGCCGATCCATCGCGATTCATTCCGGAGATCCAGGCCGTTCTTATCAAATCTCCGATTTCCTCCCGTCCAAACTTGCCGCCCGGATCCCTCTCTCTGCAAGATCCAGCTCCCGATTCCAAAGATCGCCCCCACTCGAATGGATCCTCCTTCTCAAGGTCTCCACTTCCTCCTAGGGTTTCCTCCCAAATCTTAGCTATCATTCTGCTCAGTTCATCCTTGTGTAATTAACTCATCTTGTTCCCAATTTAACTTTATGCACATCACACTTCAACTGATCTCGACCTTCGGAAATTCAGGTGAAATCGAACTCGAATTAAGATCCACATGCTTCTTCGGCAATACGCTCAGTCACCGAGCTTGCATTTTTAAAATAAAGTGCTGGGAAGCAGTTAATGTTTAGAATGCACAAACCGCAGAAAGAGTTGTAATTTCAATGATATGCCATCAGCTAAGATTTTTATTAATAATTTTGGATTGGGGATAACAATAGTTATACTTCTAAGTTTAGTTTTAGATTTTTTGCGAAGGGTAAAATCGGCACCGAGTTCTATGGGTGGAAGATTAGCTGACAAAAAACTAGACTGTTTAATTATCTCCCAAGCGACATTGACAACAATGAAAATATACTGTTTTTGAATCGTCTTACTATTATTTTTCAATTCCAGATGCACCCCTGAGAGAAACTTCCGTGGCTGTAGTACTCCTGGAATCTCTGGAAGTTTATATTATCGTGAGCTTATCTAGCAGGAACGACACCCAGGTGGTCTATGTCGATCCCACGACGGGTGTGTTGTGTTATAGTGGCAGGCATGGATATGACATATTTGGTTCTGAAAACGAGGCGATTGATTTCATAACGGAGGGATCACAATGGCAATGCAAGGGTTTGATTCGTGCTAGTGCGATACTCGGTTATTCGGCACTAGGGAGCACGGGATTGCTTCTTCTTGCAACAAAGGTGTCTGCCACAGTTGATAATTTGCCTGGTGGTGGATGCATTTATACTGTTACGGAGAGCAGAAGCATCAGGATACAATTGCAGAACCCTCAACCTCTGGGAAAGGAGGAGATGAAGAATATTAACGAATTGGGGGATATTGACATTAATGGAAAGCATTATTTCTGCGAAACTAGAGATATTACACGACCATTTCCTAGCCGCATGCCTTTGCTTAGTCCGGATGAAGAATTTGTCTGGAACGGGTGGTTTTCAAAACCCTTTAAAGACATCGGTCTCCCCCAGCATTGTGTCATTCTTCTGCAGGTATCTTGTCGACTTCTGGTTGTACAGCTTATTTTTTTTGCATTCAAAGGTATCTAAAACCAAAATAAAGAATTATAAAGCTCAAAGCTTAAAGATTAAATCAAATATCTAAACTTAAAGCAACTGCTAAGTGCTTGGTTAAAATTAGTTGTAATATTGACATTTGAAGTAGGACTTTTTGAGTTTAACATTGCACCACTGTTTAAAGAAGCTCAAAGTTCAGTGCCAGTGGTACACCGGGAAGTCTATGTGAATATGGGAAATGATATACATTTATATGTGTTACAGGGTAATAATATTTGTGTTTTTCTTATTTCCCTTTTATGAAGTTTTCCATTGGTTCTTTGCTCTATAAGGTTTCTCCTCCCCGGTAGGAAATATCGATATCGATATCGATATCGTATCGGTCCGTCCGGAAACGGATATATCGAGATAATATCGCTGATATATCGGCGATATCAGTGGAAATGTCAGAAATGACTCAAAAAGCCATTTTTGCTGTTTTTTCGAAAATTAACACCATCCAAGATATTAAAACAACAAATAAGCTACAAATACATACCTATATCACACATATTGGTCATCTATACCCCATATATCATACATATCAGCCATATCAAACATATCACTATTAATGTTGATTCCTGACTTATAGATATTGGAAATGAATTTCTTTCAAGTTCTTATAAAATAACTTAGAAATATACACTTAGATGACACATATAAATCATCTATGATCCTTATATTGCACATATCGATCATATCAACAAATAATGAATGGCATTGAGACGAGCCATTTGAAAGATTTATCTATTGACCAAAATAAATGGAAAAAATGTGAATTAATGCAATATTGTAATAGAGATTACCTAAAATCAAGAGTTCGTGGAGGATCTGAATCGGCCCCTCTGCCTTGTTGTCTCTCATAGCGGATCGCTGACTCAATTAACTTGCAGTAGTTTTCCCATGTCATGTACGAGTACATGGTCTTGTAATCCATGACATACTGTCGGTATTGATGGTCATCGATCCCTATGAGTATCCCGAGACGAGGATAAGAAACACTAGATCCAGTATCACGAGGGGCAAGGCTGCGAAGTACCGACTTGAGATCCTCGAGGTGACGATGACAGAGTAGAAGAAGATCTCTGTGGAAGAGGAGGAGGCACGAGTGTGTACTCGGGGAAGAAACCTAAGGTGTCACCACCAAAGAAGCTACCTTGGCTTTGCTCGGGTTGGCAACACATGGTCTTCAACCCTGTCTTGTGTTGTTTGAGGTTTTGCAACGCTATAAAATTGACTGTGAAGAATGTGATGCCAAGCCTCACTAGCTCACTGTTGCACATCCTCCTCATCAACATCATCACTTTGGAATGGTTGTAAATGAATGTGGTGATCGTCTCGTCCGTGCTTGCTCCACCACCCTTGAGACGAGCTTCCTCTTGCTGAAGTCCTTTAGAGTTAAATCTATACAATGTGCAGCACACAATGTCCAAAAAATACCCTAGCTGCTAGACTTCGTTATTGTTTCACCCACTTTCTTGAAGTTGCTGCCATTATACGTGACTATCTGGACAATGTTCTCTTTTCCAACATCCTTGATGACGTACTTCGTCAACTTCAACTGGTACTTATAGTCCTTCACATGTTTTCACATGTTCAGATGCATGAACAAAATTAAAAAAATGATCTTTCCACTGCAGTAAACGAGGAAGTTGATGATCCGCTTCCTCGTATAGCTCGTCCATCCATCCCACATCAGTCACCCCATACTCTAGCCATTTCCTCCTTAGCTCGGAGATGTACTCATTCATCTCCACTTTTTCCTTCTCGAGATACTTGTTTATTATCTTCTTAGATGTAGGAGCCTTCACTCTATGTTGCAAAAAACGCCTGCTAACGGAATGTTCTCCCCAAAGAAGAGCTTGCTGATGGCCTTGTCCACTCTCTCCCATGCATTGGTGAATATCTCCTTCACTGTCTTTTGCCTCAGATCCTTGCTTGACATGTACTGCATGGACCCCACTCCTCGTCAAGAAGGGTCCAGTCCCTTTGCCTTGTATTTTTTGGTGGGTGGTGGTATTGGTGCACCTCCAGATCTACACTTACTGCCATCAGCACCATGGAAGCTACCACGTGCACCACTGAGTTCCCTCCTCTCAAACTCGCTCCTCATAGACTATTTTTTCGCCCTCCTATACGCCCTCCTCTCCGTTGCGGTTTGAATGTCAACGGGGTAGACAAAGTCGTCGTCTGAATCAGAGAGGACATTGAACTCCTCGAACATGATTTTTTTGAACTGTTCATCCCTTTTGGACCTCTTCACATCCTTATCCTTTTCCCCCTTTAAGTTGACCTTCACCAACTCCCTCACATCTCTTGGACAACAAGTACACTTGGCAACATTCTTGTTGTTGCCAACAAGATAGTGCTTCAGTCTCGTAATCCCCCCTCCTCCCAACTTCTTCCTACAGAAGTTGCACTGTGGTTTTGATTTATTGCCATCGGGAGTAGTGGCATACCTCCAACCAATCTCTCTACTGTACAACTGATGACTAGAACCATCAGATTCCGAATCAAAATGTGAACGATGATGTTGATTATTGAAGCCTGAAATCTGCAAAGAAATTACATAACTGTTGGAGTATTTGTGTGTGCGCCATATGAGTTGTAGGTGGGTAAATGGATCTCTCCAGCATCCATTTACCCCATCCAGTTGTTTAGTCCCACATTGTCCAGTGGTGGGACTTGGAGGCTCTGTGGAGACTATATAAGGAGCCTCAGACCTCTTGTATCAGACGAGAAAAAGCAATGCAAGATATGCCCCTTTGAGGGCTTCTCCCGTGGTTTCATCCCGCTCCTCACGGAGTAAGGTTCCACGTAAAATTCCGCTGTTCTTATTGTTCTTTATCTTTTTCCATGTTACGCTTTTGCTTCTATTTTTTAACATGGTATCAGAGCGGGTTCGATTGTTGAGGATTTCGTGTTTCTTGATCTATTCGAGATTCGAGTTATTCATATTTTGTTTGGAGATCTATACATGTTTTGATTCAAGTTCATCTATTGTTCAAGTTATGCTCAATTTGAGAGATGTATTCTAGGGGTTTTCAAAACCCATTTTTATTCCAACTGCGACAGTCCTCAATAAATTCTTACGCCGCCATCTCCGCGCACCTCCAACGCTAGGCGATATATCAGTCGTCACTGCATCCTGACGCGTGCTGGCAAGAGCCATCGGCTCCCTCATTCAGAATGGTAGAAGGGCTCCTTCCAGATCTCTGGATCTTCAAATCCATCCGCATTTTTCATAAAAATCTTGCCGAACAGGCGACTCCTTGCGTGCAACGACGCAGGCACCTCTCCAGGCGGCACCTCGTGCACTTTAGTCCAGGCGGCGGCGACGCCCTTCACCGGCGACTCATCCAGACCTCACGCCCCAGACGCAAGGCCCCGCAGCCCTAGCTCCAGGCCGCCCTCCTCCCCAGCGGCCCTAGGCGGCGCACAATTTTCCCAGCAGGAGCGGCGCGAAATCCCCCCCTCCCCCGCAAGCACTGACCCCGTGCGCACCAGCCCTCCAGGCGTGCATCGCGCGCGAGCCTCTGCACGATCCCATGGCACTCCTTCCCCCAGATCTCACACGTGCGAGCCCGACAGGCCGCAACTCCCTTCGGCGACGAGCGCAGAGCACCAGGCAGTGCGTAACTCCTCCAACTCCGTGCACGACTGCAACTTCTCCGAGTGCGACTCCCATGGCTGCGATGCATCTCTAGCGGACACCTCCTTTTCCAAGTTCTCCTTCGTGCGCCCCTTTCCAGTCCAAGCGCTGGCAGCGACAGATCTGCGCTGCTCCACTCCAGTCCAAGCGCTTCCAGCGGTGATGCCGTGCAGCAAAGCCCACCAGGCCATGAGCTCCAGGGCGCGCTCCCTCCTATGCCGCCATCTCCCTCCTCTCTCCCATGGGCACACCAGGCGGCTGCGCAAGAAAAGAAGGGTTCCCTTCGTGGGAACTTGGCCTTAAAAAATTTTTTGTATGGGCTATTTGTGTGAGAGCCCAAGTGGGGCTGCTATGTGTTTTTGGGTTGCAAAATTATAGCCCAAATGGCCCCTAAAGTGTTCGGGGGGGGGGGCAATATAAGAGCCCAACATTGGGCATGTATTAAAAAAAGTCAAAACATAGAAAAACAAAAAGACCAAACGGTACATAGATATATAATTCTTTCAACACTCCCCCTCAAGATGGAGCATAGATATCAATCATGCTCAGCTTGGAAGTGCATTTCTGAAGTGGTCCTCTGAGAAGCAGTTTGGTGAAGATGTCGGCAATCTGCTCCCCAGAACTAACATGTGAAGTAGAAATCAATCCCTTTTGGATCATGTCTCTGGTGTAATGACATTCTACTTCAATATGCTTGGTTCTCTCGTGAAAGGCAGGATTATTGGCAATGAACAATGCAGCTTGATTATCACACTGTAGTTGCATGGGTAGAGGTACATCTACATGCAAATCTTCTAGTACAGCTCGAACCCACATCATTTCTGTACTTGCCTGTGCCATAGCCCTATATTCAGATTCTGCACTGGATCTAGCCACAACGGTTTGTTTCTTGCTTTTCCAAGAAACTAGAGAGCTACCAATAAACACAGCAAAGCCTGAGGTAGACTTTCGATCCTTAGGGCATCCTGCATAGTCAACATCCGCACATGCAAAAACAAATAAACTGGTTTCCTTTTTGAACAACAATCCCGTGCCTGGAGACGATAGATACCTGAGTATCATATATATAGCATCCATATGTATCTGTCTCGGCTGTTCCATGAACTGGCTTACCCGACTAACTACAAAGGCAATATCAGGTCGGGTTATAGTTATGTAAAGAAGTTTCCCCATCATTTCTCTATACCTTCTCTTGTCAACCTCTTCTGTATCATTATCGTACAGTTTCATGCTAGGATCCATAGGAGTAGTAGACGGTCTGCATCCAGTCATGCCAGTCTCAATCAACATATCTGCAATATATTTCCTCTGTGTCATTACTAGACCCCGTGCATTCCTGGCGAACTCCAGTCCCAGAAAATATCGTAGTGTGCCAAGATCCTTTGTAACAAATTGATGACCTAACACTGCTTTGGTCATCTCTATCCCCTGGGCATCATCTCCTGTGACTAAAATGTCATCAACATACACCATGATGACAACTGTACCTCGAGTAGTCTTCTGGATGAACAATGAGTGATCTGCATTGGATCTCTTGAAGCCTTGTTCTTCAATTAACTGGGAAAGCTTCTGAAACCATGCCCTTGGACTCTGTTTAAGGCCATAAATCGCCTTATGAAGTCTGCACACCATATGATTCTCCCCCTCAGCAGCAAACTCCGGAGGCTGCTGCATATACACTTCCTCCTGCAGATCCCCATACAAAAATGCATTTTTAACATCTAGCTAGAACAAGGGCCAATCACGTACTACAACGATAGACAGAAGAATACGAAGAGTGGAGTGACGGGCAACTGGAGAGAAAGTATCCATATAGTCCACTCCATAAGTCTGAGTGAAACCGCGTGCCACTAGCCGTGCCTTGTATCGATCCAAGCTGCCATCTGCATGATACTTGACAGTGAATACCCATTTGCAGCTAACTACAGATGCTCCCGAGGGAGCAGTAATCAGGGTCCATGTGCCCCTCGACTGTAGGGCAGCCATCTCCTCCTCCATCGCAATTCGCCAACAATCAACTTTCAGTGCATCCTGATATGTCTGCGGGATCTCCACAGAAGATAAAGCCACTGCAAATCTCTGAAAATCTCTTGTAAGGCGATGAAAGGAAACATGTGAAGCAAGAGGATACGAAGCACAACTGCGTTTCTGCTTTCTCATCGTAATAGGGACATCCAGATCATCAACTACTGAGCATGCCGGGCCCGAGTCGTCCTGTAATGGCACACCTTGCATAGGCACACTAATTGACCCATCATTAGTAGTAACATCTGGACAAACCTGGGGCGTGCTGGATGATTGTCGTGTAGAATGAGCAGGACCAGATCGACGGATATAGAATTTTGGTAGTGGAGAGATTAGTGGTTTTGGTGGAGGTAGTGGTGGTGGAGGCGGATGTAATGGTGGTGCAGACACAATATTAAGAACTGGACTGGACACAGGAAGATTCAGGGTAGGAGGAGGAGGAACATAGACCTCATTAGTAGATGAGTTGGAGGTCAATCTGTCACCTGCAGGTGAAAAGTACATAACCGACTCAAAGAATGTAACATCTTTACTGACAAAATACTTCCCATTTACTGGGTCATAGCAACGGTATCCTTTCTGCGTCCGAGAATAACCCACGAAGACACATTTGACAGCTTTAGGTAAGAGCTTGTCTAGATCAGGTGATAACTGATGAACGAAGGCAACAACCCTAAAAACTCGAGGAGTAAGCGAGAACAAATCTTTATCTGGAATAAACAATAGAGAGAGGAGCTTTCTCACCAAGTACTGTAGATGGCATACGATTTACCAGGTAGCAGGCTGTACGAACAGCTTCTCCCTAGAAAGAGATAGGTGCACAGCTCTGGATAAGAAGAGTTCGAGTAATATCAAGTAGGTGACGATGTTTTCTCTCAACAACTCGATTCTGTTGGGAGGTGTAGGCACATGTAGTTTGGTGTATAATGCCTTTTGACCAAAAATATTGGGAGAGAAATCGAGAACAGAACTCCAATGCATTATCAGTACGAACATATTTGACTTTGGACGAGAAAACATTGTTTACTTCATTTATAAGATTTTTGATGACATCACCAGCTTCAGATTTATTTTTCAGAAGAAAGACCCACGTCAAACGAGAAAAATCATCGACCACGACAAGATAAAATCTGTGCCCTTGGTGATCAGGGACACTACTAGGACCCCAGATATCAACATGAAGTAACTCAAAAGGGGAGCTACTGCTCCGACTCTGACGACTTGGGAAGCTAGCTCTATGGTGCTTCCCCAATTGACACGCTTCACACCGGAAGGACGAACTGGGAGATATCTGAGGCAAAAGGTGACGCATCTTCTGGAGAGGCAGGTGACCAAAGCGTAGATGCCGGGTATAGGGTGAGACAGATCCAACAACATGAGAGGAGACTCCAGCATAAGAACTCCGGTTCAGACGGTAAAGGCCATCCCGCTCAGAACCACAACCAATCACTCTGCCCGTTAGGATGTCCTGAAATATAAGAGAGGATGGGTCAAATATAGCGCGACAATGCAAATCTTTTGTAATCTGACTAATAGAGAGCAAGTTCGTCGAAAATTCAGGAGCATGTAAGACATTCTTCAGACGCATGGAAGAGGATAACATAACCTCCCCCTGTCCAATAATGGGAGAATGAGTCCCATTTGCAATCATCACCGCCCGCCCTGAAGGAATCTCCCTATATGAAATAAGTCTGTCTCTATCTCGATAGAGATGGTGCGTCGCACCAGAGTCCATGATCCAATCGGAGATGTCTGAACTAGAACATGTGGTAAAAGCACTACCTGAGGTGCTAGTTGTGGCAGAAGTACTGGCAGAAGTAGATGCAGCGATATCCGAAGAGCCTCCGGAAGAATATGTAGGAACAGTAGGCATTATATCCCGTAGCTGAGCAACTAGGTCCTCAAACCGCTGATCCGAAGCAGAAGAGGATGGAGATGCAACATGTTCGGCCACCCTTGCAGACGTTGGAAAACCATGCTTAGAATAGCATGTATCTTCTGAGTGACCCGTACGACGACAATAACTGCAAGGTGGACGGGATCGACCACCACGACCTCCATTTCCACGGCCACGGCCACGGCCACGGAATGAAAACGAGGAGCCACCTCGTCCTCTGGAAGCAGCCATCGCAGAGGGAGGTGGTGTAGATGAGTCGGAGGGAACTGAAATGTGGCTAAGCCTCCGATAAACCTCCTCCATAGGAGGAATGGTAGCATCTGCGAGAATCTGTGATCTGGCCGCATCATATTCTGGATCAAGGGCCGCAAGAAGGACGCCTATCATGGTAGCATTACGGAATGTCTTCTGCTGCTCGGGTGTGGCCGCCAGAGGAATAGTGTTGTATAGTTTCTCGAACATCCCCCTCAGGGATGTATACAAGGAATGAAGAGGTCACCCATTCTGCTTCATGGTGAATATGTCATGCTGAAGTTGTAGCATCTTGGTTTCATTTCGGACCTGGGAATATGTCGCCGCGAGAATGTCCCACATCGCTTTGGCGGTGGGCTGATGGAGAACATCTTTCGCAATCTCCATCGATAAAGTTCCTGAGAGCCAGACTTTGGCATACGAGTCATCAGCCTCCCAAGAGGCATAGATCCCTGTCTTCTCTGCCGGTTCATCTTCGGTAAGAATGTGCTTCTTACCATTGGACTTTATGAGACTCATGAACTGCATCGCCCAGAGCTCATAGTTCGATCCATCCATCTTGACGATTGGCGCAGGACTTTTGAAAGCGCCTACGGGTGGCATATCAACGTTTGATTCTGACATATCGCCGCAGAGAAAGAACTAGGGTTTGTAGACAGAGATATAGATGTCTACACAGACTGCATAGGATTCGAGTGCGTATGTAGACTTACGCACCCAAATCCATATAGGAGATGACGGACGCGGCTACGAAGAGGGCCGCAGGAGAGGGGATGCCGGCCAGGTCACGGCCGACGACGAAGAGAGGAGGCCGGGACTGGAGGCGTGCCGGGTGCAGGAGGGCTGGTCGGCACCCGGGAGGGCTAGTCGGCACTCGGGGGGCACCTGGCTGGTGGGCAGCGGGGCTGGATGCGCCCTGGACTGGGCCCGAGAAGGGCTGGTGGGCGGCGGGGCTGGGGTCGAGAGGGGCTAGGGCGGCGGCGGTGGGAGCCGAGAGGGGCTGGGGCCGAGAAGCTCGAAGACGACAGCGGGCGGCAGGCTCGAGAGGGGGGGTGGGTGGTGGGGGGGCGGCGGGTGGAGAGCCTAAACCCTAGGCTCTGATACCATGTTAGAGGAAATAAGAATTGTGTTTATTTTAGAGAACCCTAGGGTCTCTTATATAGAGAAAACCCTATGGGTAAATTACATAAGGCAGAACATAGAAAAACAAAAAGACCAAACGGTATATAGATATATAATTCTTTCAACAAGCTTAAAAAAAAAGAAAAGAAGGCACGCGCAAAAAAATCCGTACGCAAAAAGGAATTAAAAAAAAGAAGAATAGCCGTCAAAAAATGTCAACGGCTTATTTTAAAAAAATGATGAGTTGAACAACCGTCACATGTGCGAACGACTTACTTTGATGTTTTCTTTCTCCCCATGTTATTGTCTTCTCCCAACTTTGTCGATGTTGATTTTCCGACAAGTATGGGAGAAATGGAGAGTATATGGTAGAGTCACAGGTCTATTCAGATGTTCCAGATTCAGATTCTCCAGATTTGCGGACCAGCCAGATGTTCAGACTCTACAGTTCAGTTAATTTCAGACTCGACGTTCAGATTCCGAGTCTCCAGTTTCAGACACACACGAGTATGCGGTCTTTTCAGATGTGTAGATGTTTGCCATCTTTTGTGTGGTCCCCATCTTTCCTTGTTGTCAGGCCAGAGTTTTTCATGTGAGCCATAGGGACTCCAGAGTAGAGGACCATTCCCAGTGCTATGTTGGCAAGGGTTTTCATGTGGTATCATAGTTACTCCAGAGTAGTGTACCTTCTCTGTGCCAGATGGGAGAGACCCAGTTCTTCGCGAGGAGACTTCTTTCAGACTCCATTCTCCAGCGACCGTGGACTCCGACGACGATTGCACTTTCACGGCCCTTTTCAGTTCGACTATTTTCAGAGATGGAGCAGTTGTCCACATGTTGTGGCAGCCTGAGTACTTCGATAAGGAGACTCATTTCCAGTTGCAGTGACTCTGACAGGCGCAGTTCAGAGCACATGCTCACCGACGAGGAGATTCAGCAGACTCACACTCCATCCCGTTCATCCTCCCCACCTGTACGGCATGAGAAGCAACGTCCTTGACAACAATAGTTGTGCACGTTTGGTTAATATTATTCGTAGTGTCTTGTAACGTTGAGTTGAGTTTCTTTCTGTTTGTCCAAGCTGAGCATTGCATGCTCCAACTTGAGGGGGAGTGTTGGAGTATTTGTGTGTGCGCCATATGAGTTGTTGGAGGGTAAATGGATCTCTCCAGGATCGATTTACCCCATCTAGTTGTTTAGTCCCATATTGTCCAGTGGTGGGACTTGTAGGCTCTGTGGAGGCTATATAAGGAGGCTCAAACCTCCTGTATCAGATGAGAAAAAGCAATGCAAGATATGCCCCTTTGAGGGCTTCTCCCGTGGTTTCATCCCGCTCCTCACGGAGTAGGGTTCCACGTAAAATCCCGCTGTTCTTATTGTTCTTTATCTTTTTCCATGTCACGCTTCCACATTATCTATTTTCTAACATGGTATCAGGGCGGGTTCGATTTTCGAGGATTTCGTGTTTCTTGATCTATTCAAGATTCGAGTTATTCATTTTTTGTTTGGAGATCTATACATGTTTTTATTCAAGTTCATCTATTGTTCAAGTTATGCTCGCATTATCTATTTTCTAACAATAACAAACAATCATGAGACATATGAGGAGAATAATCAATTATTTGCTAATTATTTTTAGTTTTAATTTTCGGATTTGATTAATTACTAATTTTTAATTAACATAAATCAACATAGAATCTTATTTTCTTTGTTTAGAACATGAGATCCGACTTTATTCTTTCATAACTTAACTTAACTTCAAAACATAACTCAAATACCCCATATTAATTCCCTACGTATCTCACTAAATTATATATTTAATTTTTAATTCACGAATTTAATTACTTACTAATGTTTAGTTAACATAAATCACCATAAAATCTTGTTTTCTATGTCTAGAACATGAGATTCGGCTTTATTCTTTCATAACTTAATTTAATTTCACAACATAACTCAAAAACCCCAAATTAGTTCCTTAAATATCTCACTATATTATAGATCAAATTTTTACTTCACAGATTTAATTGATTATTAATTTTTAGTTAACCTAAAAGCAAAGCACAATAAATCTATGTTTAGAACATGAGATCCAACTTTATTTTTACATAACTTAACTTAATTTCACAACATAACTCAAAAATCCCAAATTAGTTCCCCAATTATCTCACTAAATACTTCAAATCTTATCAAAAAATAAGAATATGCATCACCTAACAATTACGAACAAAAGCTCTAACAACTTTCACAATTTCAACAAAGAAATCAGAGTAGATCCGGATGTTGCCTCAAGGAAGGAATACCTTTAGAGAAGAGCTTGGAGGAAGAAATAGTCGAAATGGGGGATTTGGACTGATATGAGGCGATATGTGACCTATATAATGTTCATGAAAGCGGCCTGTGTGGCCGTATATGCTGTCGCATTTACGTATGCGGTGTCCTTAGCGCTCTGCTTCCATGAAGCCTCCCATTATGCACCCTATGCGCTTATGCGGGCCGCATATGCGGGCTGTGCGACCGTATATGCGGTCTTGCGGCCGCATATACATTTATTTATTATTTATTTTTTAAATTTGTGCCACGTTTTTATTGTGTTATTTGTACCACGCTTTCCTTACTTTTGCATGTATGCCAACCAAGCATTCCTGACCATTTAAATCCATCGTCAAAGTAGTTGTACTGCGAGATTGGTGTAAATACGCAAGGAAGAAAAAGAATAATGTACTAATAATTTAGTAAACTAATTTAGTCAACTTATAGTTATTATGAATGCAATATATTATGTGTAAAGTTTGGTACTTTTGATGGAGGATCAATTATAAATATACGACTGAGATAAATGATATTATATTCAACAATAGAGGCATTTTGTGTGCTAACTTTTATATTTTGTTGATTGTCATCAATTATTTTGTGTGCTAACCGTTCTATTGAAGTATTGATATTTGATTAATTAATTGACAGAGATTGTTTTGAACTCTATATGAAAGTTATTTTTCTTAGATCTTCTGTTGGACTACAATTATACATAAATTTAGTTCTGTTGTAGTCACTTTTGTATATATTTATTTATTTTTAAATAAAAAAATTAGGAAACCGCGTATAACCGCATATACCCTGCATATGCCCCCGCATACCGCATAAGCGCTATTCAGTGACTTGTCCGAACGCATATGTATACCGCTTTCCTGAACCTTGGACCTATATCAGTGGATTTCTACGTTGGTAGATTCCTCATAGCGGCGATATATCGCCAATATATTGGTCAAATATTGTTGAGATGTTTATTTATCATCGTATTATATTTACATGTTATGTTTTCTTTTGGTATCACTTATGTAATTAACCCATGGCTCCTCTCCTATATAAGAGAGCCCTGTGATCTCTTTTATCATATGAATGAGTTTTATCCCAACATGGTATCAGAGCAACGATCCTAGATCGGGGTTCTCGAACCAAAAATCCTAACCCTAGCCCCACTCGCCGCCCCCCCTCCGCGCACCCCTTCCGCGCCTCCACGCCCTTCCGCACGTCTCTGTGCGACCCACGCCGCCTTCCAGCGCCACCGCTGCCCACATCCAGCGTCGCCCCCCCTCCCAGTGGCGCCGCCCCTCCCCCCAGCGGCTGCTGGCATGCTGCCGCCTCGCAGCAGCCTAGCAAGGCTCCGACAACCCTCCTTTGCGGCACTGAGGCATCCGTAGGCGTTGTGACCTGATTCACAAGGGCTTGGCGCACCCTCGGCGGCCTCGCGGACCGCGCTGTTCACGTACCGCGAGGTCTGGACAGATCTGTGTGGGGTAAAATAGTCTGATTTCTCCCTTCCTTTGCGGCCTCGACCACAAACACAGCATTAGGGATGAGTGTATAAGTTTACAGATACACATCGTCCTTCATTTGATGCTGTAGACAAGTATTTGCCGAGATATTCCCCTCTTGTTCTGCATTTTGGCCTATTAAAGAATGTCAGAAGTCAAGGGTGACTTATTCTCCTCTTCTGGCGCCTTCAAAGGACCGATGCCTATCGTAAAGATGGACGGGACCAACTACGAGTTATGGTCCGTGCAGTTTCCTACCCTGATGCAATGCCACAAGGAGCATATTCTGACTGATTCAGAGCCAGCGGACAAGACATGGGCCAACGCATCATGGAAGAAAGATGATGCATATGCTCATATATGGCTCTCTGAGATACTTAGCACAGAGATTGCTAATGATATTATCAATCAGCCAACTGCAAAGGCCATGTGGGACATATTGGCCGCTACCTATGGGCAAACGAAAAGTGAAAGCAAGATACTCCAACTTCAGTTCGACATTTTCTCGACCAAGCAAAATGGTCGACCTCTATATGCACATTTTTCACATCTGAGAGGCATGTTTGAACGACTCCACATCTTCATGCCTATCACTACCAGTGTGGAACAACAACAGGCGTATCGGAATGCCACTATGACTGGTGTTTTTTTGTCCTCTCTTGACTCGGTGTACGATGCTGCTCGTACTCAACTTCTGACTGGCGAGACCATACCACCAATGGAGGAGGTATATAAGCGGCTGAGCAGGATTACTACCACACCTACATCCACGCCACAACCGACTTCCTCGACGATGGCTGTTTCTCGTGGACGAGGCAGTGCTACCCAGTTCCGTGGTCATGGACCTCGTGGTAGAGATGGAGGCTGTCAGCGTGGTCCATGTTCTTATTGTCGTTGTCCTGGCCACTCAGAGGAGACATGCTTTCACAAGCACGGCTTTCCAGCATCTGCACGTGTTGCGGAGCAGACTGACTCTTCACCTGTACCTACAACTGATGCACGTTTTGATGATCTTGTCTCGAGACTTCGAGAAATGGTAACCACTCCTGTGAATCATACTGCAGGACATCAGATGCAGCGGCCGCCGCCAAAGCACTACCCAGTTCATCAGGTATCTCATATGTGCTTACCAGTACCAGTAGCAACAGTTCCGATGTGACAGATTGGATTATGGATTCTGGAGCATCTTATCACATGTGTGGAGATCGGACACAGTTTTCTTCATACAGGACTATTCCTCCAGGGCGTTCCGTAATCATAGCCAATGGAGTTCAGCTACCTAGTGTTGGTCAGGGGGAGATTGTTTTAGCCCCTTCTATACGCCTTCAGAATGTTTTACATGCTCCAGACTTTCAAATGAATCTTTTGTCTATTAGTCAGATTACAAAAGATTTACACTGTCGTGCCATTTTTGATCCCTCTTCTCTTATGTTTCAGGACATACTAATTGGCAGGATGATTGTTCATGGCCGTGAGCAGAGAGGATTATACAAACTTGATGTTCAGTCACGTGCTGGGGTTGCCTTTATTCCCTCTGGATCTGCTTCGCCTTTTCTGTGGCATCTTCGCTTTGGTTACCTTCCTCTTCAAAAGATGATACGTGTTCTCCTGCAAATATCTACTCATTCTACTCTGGAATGTGAAGCTTGTCAGCTTGGAAAACACCATCGCTCCTTCATTCCGAGTCGTAGTAGTAGTCAGTCCTTTGAGTTATTTCATTTCGACATTTGGGGTCAAGTCGTGTTCCTGATCATCAGGGGCATAGATTTTATGTTGTTGCTGTGAATGATTATTCTAGACTTTCTTGGGTTTTCTTACTTAAACATAAGTTTGAAGCATGTGCTAAAATTAAAACTTTTCTTCTTGAGATTAACAACATATTTTCTGCTAAAGTCAAATACATTCGTACCGACAATGCTTTGGAATTTTCTACTCTTCATTTGACAGAATTTCTCCAGTCTCTGGGCATTGTTCATCAGACTTCATGCACTTATACATCACAACAAAATGGGGTTGCAGAACGCAAACATCGTCACCTATTAGACATCACGAGGACCTTGTTGATTCACATCAGTACACCTCATTCTTTCTGGGGAGATGCGGTCCTAACCGCCTGTTACTTGGTAAATCACATGCCCTCTACTATTCTTGGAGAGAAGAGTCTCTTCTCGATTGCGTTTCCCGAGAAGGAACTCTTCACACTTGCACCTCGTGTTTTTGGATCGGTAGCTTTTGTCCATGACCTTACTCCCGACCGTGACAAGCTCTCACCTAGAGTTGTCAAATGTGTCTTTGTTGGTTATTCTCATACCAAAAAAGGGTATAAATATTTTGATCCTGTTGGGAGAAAAATACTATGTTAGTGCTGATGTTGCATTTTTCAAATCTATTATGTATATCTCTCCTACATGTGACAGGTTCTCTAATACTGGATCCCGAGAGGATGTTGTGGTTCCTCCACCCCCATCTGCTCCTTGTGATATTTCACGACCCTCACCACCTACACCACCACCCCCATCACCACTTCCACCTCCACCTCCTCCCAAAGAATCTATATTCTTACCACATGTTTATACTCGCAGGTCTTCTACTCGTCCCTCTGCTCATGCGCCTACCACATCATCCATCATGCCTCAGGTATGTCAAGAACATATTATTTCAACTGATGGCACTGGATATTTTAATGATGAACAAGAAGAGTTAATTCCAGAGGACGGTAAGGCTGATGACCTGGAGATATTAATTGCTCTAAGGAAACCTCGTCGTCAATGTGCTACGTACCCAATGGCTGCCCATGTTTCCTTGGATCATCTGTCAGAGGACTACAAGAAATTTATAGTAGGGAAGGCCTGGATTTGTTCTTTGGTCGTCTGGGGAAGAGCGGTTGGCTCGGTTCTCCTTTCGTTTTGAGAAGAAGTGGCTGTTGGAGGAGGGTTTCCGGGGCATGGTGGCCGAGCATTGGCGGAGCTCTGTGGTGTCTGGTTCGGCGGTTTGCGCTTTGCGGCCAAGCTTGACTCCTTGAGGCGGCTGCTCTTGACGTATGGAAAGGATGTCTCTAGGAGGCGACGGGCAGTGAGGTCAGAGGCTGAGGCTGAGATAAGCAGGTTGGATGGGCTAGATGATGATCGGGGCCTGTCTCCGGAGGAGGTGGGGGAGAGGGATGTGTGGTTGGAGGTGGTGCTTCGGGAGGACATGAAGGAAGAGGTCCAGTGGCAGCAGAGATCCAGGCAGAAGTGGCTGAGGGAGGGTGACGCCAACACGCGCTTCTTTCATTCTGTGGCGTCTGGTAGGAGGCGGTGGAGTTTCTTGCATGAAGTGGAGGTGGGGGGGCAAAGGGTGTTGGGCGAAAGGAATATTGGGATCGCCCTTCGGGAACACTTCGTGAGGGCGTCGAGGCGAGGGAGGGGGGAGGTTGGGTGGGGCTGGACGGGACGAGGGGTGGGGTCATTGAGCGGACCTCAGGTGGATTTGCTACTGGTTGATTTCTCGGAGGCGGAGGTGCGCATGGCCGTTTGGGACCTCAATGCGGATGGGGCTCCTGGCCCGGATGGCTTCTCTGTGTCCTTTTACCGGGAATTTTGGGATCTGCTGAAGGGAGACATTTTGGAGGTTCTGTCTGAATTCATGGGCGGCAACAGGGGTTTTGAGAAGATCAACAAGGCCTTGGTTTTTTTGCTGCCAAAGAAGGAGACTCCGGTGGGGGTTGGTGACTACAGGCCGATTTCTATTTCCAATGGCATTTACCTCATTGTTGCCAAGGTGCTGGTAAGCCGGCTATGGTCTGTCTTGGGCTCAGTGGTCTTACCGGCTCAATCTGCGTTCATCCCTGGTCGGTGTATGGCGGATGGCATTGTGACCGCCTCGGAGATCTGTCTTGAGTGGAAGAGATCTGCAAAGAAGGGGGCTGTTTGGAAGATTGATTACGCCAAGGCCTACGACTGCGTCAGCTGGAGATTCATGTGCTCTGCATTGCAGAAGAGGGGATTTCCGAAGGAATGGATTGCCTGGGTTAAGAGATGTGTGACCACAAGTTCCTGCTCAGTGTTGGTCAACGGGAGACCGGAGGGTGGTTGGTTCCAACCACAGAGAGGGGTGCGACAGGGCTTTCCCCTTGCCCCGCTGCTATTTGTGTTGGTTGCGGATTGCCTTGCGGTCTTGTTTCAGCGGGCGGTGGAGGAGAGTTGTTGTGATGGCTTCAAGAAGGGGGTCATCTCCGTCCTAGTTTTGCAATATGCGGATGACACGCTGATCTTCCTGGGGGGGACCGAGGAGCAGAATCGCAATGCGGCTATTTTGGTGGATGTGTTTGGTTGCCTCTCTGGTTTGCAGATTAACAGGCAAAAGAGACTATCACCAGGCTAGCTATCTCATTTGTAGTAAGCAAAGTCAACCAATTTATGGAAGATCTACGCCATGCTCACATGGATGCATTCGCTATGGTACTAAGGTATTTGAAGTCTTCTGCAAGTACGTGGTTGCTATTCAACATAAAGACTTCTCTTGCCATCACAGCCCGTGCAGATGCTGACTCTGCAGAATTCCAAAAGAGAGGAAGTCCACCTCTGGATTTACAATATTCATTGGAATCTCATTAGTCTCATAGAAAAGAAAGAAGCAAACTTTTGTTGCAAGGTCAAGTGATGAATCCAAATACAGTGTCATAGCACAAGGGAACACTGAGATGATGTGTGTCAGGTATCTTCTGACTGGCCTATCTACTGATGCACCTATTTCCATGCAGCTACTATATGACAATCAGGCTGCACTATTCATTGCCAACGATTAAGCTTTCCATAAGAGGGCCAAACACATCGAGGTAGATTGCCACTAATATAGAGATGCTATACATAGAGGTTTCATCTCTACTTTCCAGTTTCCATACTAGCTTAGGTGAACATGCATCATACATTTTCACCAAAGCAGTAGCCAGGGGGCCATTCCAGAAGCATTCTTCCAAGTTAAGCATGATAGATATTTGTACTCCAGCTTGAGGGGGAGTGTTAAAGGAAATAGTGTTTATGTATTTCTTATTTCTTTTTATGTGAGTTTCTACATTGTTTATTAGCCCTCTAAGGTTTCTCCTATATATAAAGGAATCTTATGGTCACAGAACAAAGAAGTCATTCATTTTCTTCCACAATTACATTTTAAGCTTTCTTTATTTTTTTCTTTGTGGAGTGGTGGATGCCCACACCTTGTAAAGTCATGATACCGTGGTCTAGTTCGTTCTGCTTTAATCCTAATAGGATATTTTGTAAGGAATAAAGGTAATATGGATTTAAAACTTTTACTTTCTTTGATATCCTTTTAAAGAAACATAACCTGCCATTTTTTCAGTCATGTTCTTGCATGAGTTTTATTTTGTGCTGCACCTGTAGACCAACATTTGTTAGTGAGGCTTTACATTTGCGCTCTTTGAACTCTTCCAATAACATTTCGCCTATACCTATCTTATAGCTACATGATGACCCGCAAAATACCTATATTCACAATATCCTTATCTTCAATCTTTATGAGAAGCTTTTAGGGATAACGATCAAATGGTTAAAGATGAAACCATATATTTATAAAACAATTTGCAACCATGTTTGATCTATTTTTTGTTTTCTTCTTTTAGCTTTTTCTCTCTATTTCCCATCCTTCTCTCACATAGGCGTAAGCAGGTAGAGGAGGGGATTCGATGGGGCTTCGGCGGAAGCTGCAGGGTGGTGGTTCATGTCAAGGGGATTTGAGGGTTTTTGTGTGTGGGTGTGGTTTTAGGGTGGTGGTTCATGTTTGGGGTGGTGGCCTTTGATGGAGCTCCTGTAGTCGTGTCGTGGGATACTCATTGAGAGCTACCGAGGAAAGGGTGGAAGGAACATGTCTTGGGGAGGAGGGGGTGCGACAGGGTTGGAAGGAGGTCTTTCGTGGGCAGAGAAGGGAATAGGGCATGAGAGGGATGAAAGGGAAAAGGTAAAAAAATGAGAAATAATATAGTTTGAGAATTATTTTGTGTGTGCATATGTGTGTTTCTGTATAATTTTAGTCATACGGTCATCCCTAATTGTTTGATATATAGAGGTAACGACATGGGCATACTTGCTAATAGAAATGTTTTGTACACGATGTAATTTTGAAATAGGTAAGGCACATGAATGATTGGAAACGTTCGCAAGGACACGAGTGCAAAAATTCATTTTTATCTTATATACGTCCCAACCACTAATTAGACTAGCTGCAACGTTTTTTGGATTGGTAAAATGGCTGGCAATGGTGCTTTATGCTTTAATTTTTCACAAATGGTAAATTCATTCAGTGGTACTGAAGTATATATACCGATCTCCTTTTTTATGTGTAATTATTTCCAGTTTTGGCTTGTATTGATACACTGTTTATAGGGCTTTGCAGAATGCAGAAAGTTTAGAGATTCTGGTCATCAAGAATGGGTGGTTGCTCTCCTTGCTCGACGTAGCAGACTTCATCCAGGGACTCGTTATCTGGCTAGAGGAATAAATTCGTGTTTTGGTACAGGTATGCAGTCTCTAGTAATTTCAAGTGTATTTCCATAAAAAATAAATGCATTTTTATTCCAAATATTTTGACACGGGGAAATGATATGAAAAGAACTTGATAGAAGATCAAGGCTCTAACCTTGAGGTTTGAGGCGAGTACATAGTCAAGCTTCTTATAGCTCTCAGCTAAGATTTTGGATAAACAAGAGTATCTTCCTCTTGATTAAACATGCTTCAAGCTCCATGAGGTAGCGGTTGTTGTGGTAAAGAGGGTTATGCTGGGATCCTTACGAAAATTGGCATATCAAGCATAATTTGACTAAGGAGATTCCGTGACATGTATTGGGGTAATTACTTGGGAGAGTGGGTTGCTCATGCCGTGTTTTTATAAGTGCTCAAAGCTGGATACTTGTAATGTCTGTCAGAAAAGGAGGAAATTGCTTGTCTTATTCCAATGGATCTAGGGGTCCATATATAGGACAAACCTAGAAACCCTAGAGAGTACAGGAGGGAGAAAAGTACATAACTACCCTTACATGTGTTTTAGTGAGATCTCCTACATACATATATATATATATTTCTAACACTCCCCCTCAATATGGAGCATATTTATCAGTCATGCCCAACTTGGAAATAATCCACAGTAGTCGTTTCCTGGGTAAGGCCTTTGTGAAGATATCTGCTAGCTGAAGATCAGTGCTAATAAGAGGAGTAGCAATTCTTCCAGTTTTTATAGCATCCCGTACGAAGTGGCAGTCTATCTCTATGTGCTTGGTTCGTTCATGTAACACTGGATTCGTGGCTATGTAGGTTGCAGATTTATTGTCAAAATATAGAGGAATAGGAGTAGTGACATTAATGCCAAGTTCCTGAAGGAAAGCCAATAGCCATGTGATCTCACATGTAGCTTGAGCCATTGCCCTATATTCTGCCTCAACACTGGATCTGGATACAACGGTCTGTTTCTTGCTCCTCCATGTAACAGTATTTCCTCCAACCATCATCGCATAGCCTGTAGTAGAGCGTCGATCTTCTGGGGATTCAGCATAATCAGCATCCGCATATGCAATAACATCTGTGTGCCCATTTGCCCCATAAAAGAGACCACGTCCTGGAGATTCCTTCAAATATCGTAAAATTTGTAGGACATCTTGCCAGTGGCTGTAACTCGGCTGTTCCATGTGCTAACTAGCTCTGCTAACTACATAGGAGATATCTGGTCTGGTGGCAGTAAGGTAGAGGAGTTTACCCACAAGACTTCTATATCGAGTGACATCATCAAAGGTAGAATCAGACAGGCTGACGTGCTTCTTTGGGTCTGCAGGGATACCCGAGGGCTTGCATCCGAGAACACCTGCTTCAGTAAGAATGTCCAGACAATATTTCCTCTGTGAGAGGTGAAGTCCTTCAGTAGTGCGAAGTACTTCTATGCCCAAGAAGTAGCGTAGATGACCAAGGTCTTTAGTAACAAATACCTTTTGAAGGAAGGCCTTGGTTTCTGATATCCCATTGCAATCATCACCTGTGAGAATTATATCATCAACATAAACGGCAAGTATAACGGTACCAGTTGCTCGTTTCCTGACAAATACTGAGTAATCAGATGTTGTTCTCTGGAATCCAAGAGTGCTAATTTCTGTGGTAAGTCTGTCAAACCATGCCCTTGGGCTTTGCTTGAGACCATATATCGCTTTGCGAAGTCGACATACATACTCCCCCTCGACTTCATAACCAGGAGGTTGCATCATGTATACCTCATCAAGATCGCCATAGAGAAAAGCATTTTTCACATGTAACAGAAAGATAGGCCAAGATTTATTTGCAGCTAGCGAAATAATAGTCCTGATAGACCCCATACGTGCAACTGGTGAGAATGCCTCAAAATAGTCTACACCATAGGTTTGTGTAAAACCCTTAGCCACAAGGCGAGCTTTTAACCTGTCAATTGAGCCGTCCGGCGATTGTTTGGTCGTAAAGACCTATTTGCATGCCACCGGTCTAGTCCCTTTCGGACATTGAACAAGATCCCACGTCCCTCTGGATATAAGTGCATTCATTTCTTCATCCATTGCATGTAGCCAACCAGAGTCCTGTAAGGCACTGTTGTGATCTCGTGGAATGGAAATAGTCATTAGAGCATCTGTATACCGTCTGTCATAGTCAGATAAACTAGCAGCAGAGGTGTAGTGAGACATCGGATAGGAAGTACAATGTCTCTTACTCTTCCGTAGAGCAATTGGAAGCTCGAGAGGATCATCCGGGACATCCTTGTGGGGGATACTTGGAGAGGACATATCATCCGGGAAGACTGAGATGGGTAAAGGGACTTCTGACGGTGCAGATACTTTTCTTCATTTGTAGACGATGGGTGGGGGTGGAAGTTCAAGGGGAATATCAGTGATATTATGGGAGAAGAAGCTTGTGTTCTCAAAAAATGTAACATCAGCCGAGATGTAATAGCGATGACCATGAGGATCATAGCACCTGTAACCTTTTTGAGTGCGAGAGTACCCCAGAAAAACACATTTGATCGCACGTGACAGGAGTTTATCTGTATTTTGGAATTTATGAACGAATGACACACAACCAAAGACCCAAAGAGGTAGGGGGAAAGGAGACTCTGTGGGGTAGAGTAAAGAGAATGGAGTAGACTTATTTAGTGAAGGCGAATGGACTCTGTTGGTAAGATGAACGACAGTTAATATAGCATCACCCCAGTAGGTTTTGGGAACTTTCATCTGAGAGAGAAGAGACCGAGCAATGTTTAGGAGGTGTCTTAATTTTCTTTCTGCTATCCCATTTTGTTGAGATGTGTAGGGACAGGAGGTTTGATGTATGGTTCCTTGAGAAGCAAAAAATGTGGCAAGGTCATTTTGGGTGAATTCCAAAGCATTATCCGAACGAAAAATTTGTATAGTAGTTGAAAAAATATTTTTGACATACTGAAAGAAATTTTTGATGATAATATTAATCTCCGAACGTTCTTTTAGTAGATAAACCCAGGACAGTCTGCTGAAATCATCAATAAAAATAACAAAATACTTATGGCCACTAAGTGTACGAACTGGACAAGGTCCCCAAATATCACAATGAACTAGAGCGAAAGGTATAGAACGACGAGGCTCAGTTCGAGCAGGAAAGGATGCTTGATGATGTTTCCCAAACTGACACGCCTCACACTCAAAGGGTTTTAGCGATGAAAGTTCAGGGAACATCATGGAGAGGGCTTTGGCAGAAGGATGGCCAAGACGAAGATGGCATAGCAGTGGATCAGTGGAAATGGACGCAGCACCCGCAAAATTGGAATCAGTAGGGATGTCAAGATAATACAACCCATTCTTCTCATATCCCCCACCAAAGATCTGTTTCGTCCGGATGTCCTGAAAGTAACAACAAAATTTATCAAATATCACTTGACAGTTAAGCTCAGTGCACAGTTTATGAACAGATAATAAACTTAGAGGAAAGGCTGGAGCGCAGTGCACGTTTGTGAGTCTGAGTGAGGGAGAAAATTCCATAGTGCCCACACTAGTAATGGGCGAGTGCGCTCCATTGGCAACACGTACAGTTTTCACAACTGAAGATGGTCGGGAAGAAGTAAGAATACCACCTTCCCCTGTTAGATGCGTCGAGGCTCCAGAGTCGATGATTCATGTAGGACTTGATGTAGTAGCTGTGCTGGCGACTGTACCCGAAGTTGTGGCAAGACTGGCTATTGTAGCAGAGTTGATGACGTTAGTTTGAGAGTTCTGTAGTAGTTGACGGAGAGTAGCATATTCAGAGGCAGTAAAAGAATGCTGACCAGCATTCGTAGGTTGTTCTTGGCTAGGGACAACGATCTCATATCAGTATCAGAGGGAGTCATCTCATACGCACTGTTGGCATTAGAAGGCATGCCAAATTTGGCCCAGCAACGTTCCGATGGGTGATTCAGGCGACCACAATGATTACACGGGGGAAAGCGAGCGGTAGGATGATCACGCCTTTGGGCCCGTGATGATTCGCGATCGCGTCCAAAGGCACGACCACGTCCTCGACCAGAGTCACGTCCCCGTCTCCCGTAATGGATTGATCGTCCCCTTACAAAATGAGCCGATATTTCAGCAGATGGAGGGGAGTGAGGAGACTCAATTTCCTGAAGGCGGCCAAAGATGATTTCAAGAGTAGGTAATGCACCGGCAGTCAGAAACTGGTCCTTCACGGATTTATATCGAGGGTGTAAACCAGATAGGAATTGATATACTTGCCATTATGCCCTTTCCCCAACCTGTTTATCACAACACGCCGGTTGGAAAATGAGAAGCTCCTCAAATAAACCTGTCAACAGCCTGTAATACTCAATCAAGGATGTATCTCCTTGGTTTGTAGACCAAATCCTAGTATATATATCTGAAAGCCTGGATTTGGTAGTTTTCTGCGAGTAGGTATTCTCAAGACTCTCCCACATTGCTTTTGCAGTTTCTTTATATAGGAGATTCGATGCAATAGATGGATCAACACTGTTTGTCATCCATGTGATGACCTGACAGTTATCGACGAACCACGTATCAAAGTCTTTGTCCGTCTCTGTGGGCGGAATTTTGGTAAGGACATAGGACTTCCGCTGGCTGCCAATAAATATTTTAAAGGACCGAGACCAGAGAACATAGTTCTCGGATTCTTTGAGTTTTATAGTAGTGCCCTGAACCATCATAGATGTAGATTGGTACAGGGACTTGGAGTCCACAGATGTGGGAGTAGATGTCATGACGGCCACACAAGGCAAGTAGCAAAAGGCTAGATAATGTTGATAATTTCAGAGAACATGAAGGCGAAGTGGAATATCACCGGATGGTATTGCTGGAGTCGTTGGGGTTAGCGGGCTGCATACTTTGGTCAGACTTGTGACTACTGGTGCTGGAGATTGCGCCAACCGTGCGGCTGGAGAGAGACAAAATCGCCGACTGCAGAATTCAGATGCTGGAGCAGGGGTCCTTGCGTGAGTCAGAGGTAGCAGGGGCTCCTTCTGGGTCGCGTGGTGACGCTGGAAACGCTGGAGCAGCAACGTCAGAGGCCTGGTGAGGTGCCTGGATGCGGAGATCTGGTGCCTGGGAAGGCCTGGTGAGGTGCCTGGAGGTCTGGGAACGCTGGAGAGGTGCCTGGTGGTGACGCCGGGAATGCTGGAGAGGTGCCTGGTGGCTGGAGAGGTGCCTGTCACGTAGGGAGACGATAGGGCAACTGCGCCTGTCGCGTAGGCCGAGCCGCCTGCTCGCCTGGGGAGGAGGTTACGATGGGTTGGGAGCAAGGGGAGAGAAGAGGCGATGGGGAGAGAGGAGGCGTTGGGAGTCGGGTACGGGATGGAGAGGCGTTGGAGAGAGGCTAGGGATCGGGAGGGAGGCGGAGAGAGGGAGGGCTACGGCTTGGCTCTGATACCATGTCAGAAAAGGAGGAAATTGCTTGTCTTATTCCAATGGGTCTAGGGGTCCATATATAGGACAAACCTAGAAACCCTAAGAGTACCGGAGGGAGAAAAGTACATAACTACCCTTGCATGGGTTTTAGTAAGATCTGCTACATACATATATATATATATTTCTAACAATGTCAATATATGAGAATATTTTGAGGGTCCAAGGTTTGGGTGGATTCAATCTAGACCGATGTCAACTTGCGGTGTGGATAGATGACATTCTTTTTGGATGGAAGCTGAATGGTACTTGGGATATTTAAGTTACCCTGAAGAAGCTTTCAAATGGTATAAACTCTATTGTAGCCTTAGTACTTGGTCTTTTCAGGCATGCCAAATGATAGAGCTTCGTAGAGATATTAGACATGTACCTGCTGGCTGATCTGATCGATACAAATGCAGATCATGAGCAAATTGTTTCCACTCTGACTGTTCACCTAATCATCTCTCCGGACTCCAATCCTTTAGTTTCTCCTACTTACAATTACAAGCATGGCAGAGATGCATCGTGACTGTCATCAGCTATCCCATAGGTGTATGCGTTGGATTAATGTGGTCTATATGTCATGTATTCAATGCTTGAATAAGACAGTTTTCAATTTGTTTAAGTTGAGAATGACATGCTCCAACTTTCGTGGGAGTGTTGATAATAGTGAAGGTTAATTGTGCAATTGGATCTGTCCAAGATCCAGTTAGGCAGTTACACACCTCTCATGTTTCATCCAACATTGTCTAGTGGTTGGAGTTGGATGTGTTGGCGGAGCTATACAAAGAGCCTCATACCTTTTGTATTCATTAAGATGTATAGTATGAAGAACATACCTCTTTTGTTCTCCTTCTCCTTCGGTACAGGGATGTCCTTTAGGACAGTCTCTTACCACAGAAATTCGATGCTTTGATGATTTGTAGCAGTGTTCCGCAAAAATGATTCCCATGTTGGTGGGCATTGCCTTTGTTGCAGTACATAAAATTTTAAGAGACTTTGAGTCTTGCAAATAATATTATCGAATCTAAATTTATTTCTTGCTTGTTCATGATTTTCACATCATCTGCAAAGGCTTGAGCCCATACCTTAATCTAAAAAAGAGGATCCTAACAACGTGCAAAGTTGACAATATCTTGTGGGACTAAACTCAGGAGTTCTTTTTTGTTTTGTGTTGGTGGGGGGGGGGGGGTATTCCTTTATAGATTCCCTGTATTTCCTGAACTTCTCAAATTTTCATCTATCATTTATTACTGTCTTCTACCAGCCTGTCTCGATCGATATAAAAAATAGCGATATTCGAAGTGGTCTTTAATATCTTCTCCGGTTTCTAAAAAATCATGGACAGGAAATGAAGTGGAATGCGAGCAGCTTGTATGGATTTCTCAGGGTCCTAGACGAAGTATCAACTTTAGCACTTATATATGGAGACGGGGTACAATTCCCATATGGTGGGGTGCAGAGCTGAAACTCACTGCTGCAGAAGCTGAGATATATGTTGACTCGCGGGAACCTTATAGAGGTAGCTTGCAGTATTACCAGAGATTAAGTAGGAGATATGGCACTCGTAATGTAGATGCAACGGCTGTAAACCAAAAGAAGAAACCGACACCTATTGTATGCGTTAACTTACTCAGAAATGGAGAAGGCAAGTCAGAAACAATTTTAGTTGAACATTTTCAGGAATCAGTGAAATTTATACAATCTGGTGGAGAACTTCTCAATACTCTTCTTCTTTTACTACATTATGACTGGCATGCCTCTGTGAAATCTAAAGGAGAGCAGATGACAATTGAGGGATTGTGGAGACTTCTGAAAAATCCTACAGTGAATGTGGGGTTTAATGAAGGGAGCTATTTCAATTCAAAGCAGGCTCTTCAGGGATGTAAGGGGGTACTTATTCATAATGATACTTTTGGAGGTGACTTCTGCCTAAAATCACTACAAAATGGGGTCATACGTTTTAACTGTGCCGACTCATTGGACAGAACTAATGCTGCTAGTTACTTTGGTGCCCTTCAGGTTTTTGTTGAACAGTGCAGAAGGCTGGGAATCAATCTTGACCAAGACTCGTCACTTCATTTTTCATCATCAAACTATCTGGAGTCCAGCAATACTGGTGCATATGTAGGCCCTCTTCCACCAGGGTGGGAGGAGCGCACAGATTCCGTCACAGGGAAGACATTTTATATAAATCATGTTACAAGAACAACAACCTGGGAGCACCCTTGCCCAGACAAGCCTTGGAAAAGATTTGACATGACATTTGACCAGTTCAAGAGCTCCACTACCTTACATCCTGTCACTCAATTGGCTGATCTTTTTCTTCTTGCTGGTGACATTCATGCAACATTATATACTGGTTCAAAGGCTATGCATAGTCAAATTCTCAACATATTCAGCAATGATACTGGAAAATTCAAGCAGTTCTCAGCTGCACAAAATGTAAAAATCACACTGCAGAGAAGATATCAAAATGTTCTCGTGGATAGTACCCGCCAAAAGCAACTGGAGATGTTTCTTGGGATACGTCTGTTTAAGCATCTGCCTTCAGTTTCTATTAGTCCTCTTCAAGTAGGTATACTGTTATTGAGCTCATTTAGAAATTTATTATTTATCCTTGGTCTATAGTAGTTTGGTTGACGCTTTTTGGTTTGCCGGCTTTATCCTTAAATGCCTTGACAGTATAAGCTTCTCTCTTCTCTTCTTAAGTTGTCTTTCACATTTTATTTAAGATGGAAAAATGGTTTAAATTCTGAGTAATTATTACATGGTGACGCGAAACCCCTTCACATCAAACCAAAACAAGAAGCTATTATAATCGGAATTATTCTGCCTTCCCAATTTTCTATGTTACAAGCAGCGAATATTCGGCAATCCCGAGTTCATGTGGTTTTGTTCCCGAGTTCTTGCAAATATCTCTTTTGTTAATAAGATAGTTAAGTTTACCGTCTAAGTTTTCCTGGTCCATTTTCATTTCCCCCCGCTCCCCGAAGCAAGGCTACGAATGTAATTATCTGTAGTCTCTTCCTATACAAAGAGGCTTCATTAATGAATCTTCTCATGCATTCTATTTAACTTGGTATTATAGTGATGAATGTTGAGAGTTTTCTAGTTTTAGGACCTCTCTGTAGTGATTTCTCTCTCGATCCTTCATGTATTTGTCTCATTGGTTTCCACCATATAAGAGACCATGAGTCTATTTTCTGATGAAAATATAATCCCATTTTCAACGTGGTATCGGAGTGTCGATTTTATGCCTCTTCTCTTTTTTTATATAATGACAGGCTATAGGTATACCAAAGGACCCTGTAGGGGCACAATTGATAGCATGCGGTACTCCCACTCGAACTGGAGCATATATATATCAATCATGCTTAGCTTCTTCTTTTTTTGAGAAGTAAAAGGGTGGCCTCCCAATTTGGGACCCACCACATGATATGAGTATATGTATAGAAAATCTATAAAAGTTACAAGTTGTTATATGGTCCAAGCTTTACATAATGCTCGACAATGCTCAACCACATTTTCAGAATAAAAAAGTACCCCCCCCCAATGACATCATTTCTGGCACACCAAATCACCCACAACAATGTAAAGGCAAAATGAAGAGAAAAGTCATCATGTCAAAAGCCACACACCTATCTCATATCCCTCAAAAAACCTGAGCAGCTATGTCCGGTGATCCAAGGTATGCTTGCCCCATACCAAACCCGAGCGGAGCATGTGCACGAGAAAAACATGTGATCCAGATCTTCCACCGCCTCTCCACATCTATCACAAATGTCATCCTTCGCCCCATTAGCCACCCCTTCGCTCTTTGGTGAGAATTCTGCCGCGCCTAACTAGATAGAGAAATATCTTGATTCGGATCGAGATCTTGCATTTCCAAATCATACGCATGTCTGCGTCCATCTCCTCCTCGACCACCTCCACCTCCTCTACCAAAAAATAGTACGCCTTCTTGACCGAAAATCTGCCACCCCCATGAAAAATGATCTCTACCTTCCCCCGGCACCTCCAGCTGCACAAGCTTAGAGTGCAGCTCCATGAACTCGTTGATCCTTTGTTCCGAAAGCTCCGATGCAAAAGTTGGGGACTGGGATCCCAATTCCCACACTCGCCGTACCGATATCTCTTTATCCACCGCCAACTGCAACAACCTCGGGCACCTTTTTGCCAATGCACCATTCCCTGTCCAGTCATCCTGCAAAAAATGAAACACAACTTCGTTACCATGAATTTGCCTTAATTTAGATGCCAGCTCCGGAACCACCCGCGTGATGGCACTCCATAGCGATGACTAAAGGCGGCCTACGTCAACCTCCAAAGATAGAGAGATCCCATAGATCTTTCTCATCAATCTGCATACCGAGTCCTTCGAGTTGCCCCACAGATGGACCACCCATTTGGCCATGAATACCTTATTCATCTCCTCCACCCGCAAGATGCCCATGCCACCCTTGCCCTTCGGTGATGTTATACTAATCCAGTCCACCAAATGCATACCGTCTTAGCGTGCCTCCTATCCGACCAGAAAAACCTCCTCATCAGCACCTCCATCTTCCACTGCACCCTCACTTGCAAAGTTCTCGTAGAGAAAAGGAAAACAAGTATTGCCGACAGAACATGCTTCAGAAGAACCAGCTTCCCTCCCCTTGACAACATCTTCGCCTTCCAACCCGCCAGCTTCCCTTCCTTCCTCTCCAGCAACCCCTTCCAATCCCTCATCTTGTGCCTCCTTGCCCTCAACAACAGACCCGGATACATGCACGCTGCAACTCTGATTCCGAGAGCGCAAACGGAACCACAACATACTTCCCCCTATTCACCCTTAGACCTGATAGCTCCCTAGAGATCTCCATATTACATGACACTCTTCTAATCTTGTCCTCCTCAGCCTCCATGAATATCATACTATCATCTGCATACTGCAACAACCGAATGGATATGTCCTCCCTTGTATATCCCGAGCACCAGCCCTCAGACCCCACCAACCTCATCATTACCGCCAAAGCGTCAGCATTGCTACAACATTTCTTAATTGTGTGCATGCAGGAGACTTGGTGAATATGTCAGCTGTCCTATCATTTGAAGTCTAACTATCCAACAACCCTCTTGGTTTCAAGACTCTAATGTAATGAAAATCAATTCCCACATCTTTTGTGCATTCATGAAATATGGGGTTGTTGGCTATTTGCACAACTACCTTATTGTCACATCTAATCTCCATCACACTGTATGAGCAACGTTTAAGTTTGCAAATACTGATCAAATCCTTACTAACTCAGTTGTTGCAAGAAATATTACTTTATACTTTTTTTTGACTAGAAAAGAAGGGGGAGCCCTCCCAAGGCGGGAGTCACCACACCAAAATTCATTAAGAAGCAAAAGGTACATCAGTTAGAGATCCAAAAATTGTAGAGAGCATTACAATGTGCAATTGCATTTTCCCAATAAAAAACGCTGCCCCTTGAAAATGCAGTCATTCCTGCCAAGCCAGATAGCCCACAGAACGACTAAGGGCCTGGACACATCCCCAGAGGACCCAAGCCCCCCCGAACGGATGGACCTCCAGAAGGGATCCAGATCGGAAGCCTGGACCCAAGGAATCGCTGCAGCTTCCCAATATTACTTTATACTTGCTCTCTGCATTAGAGAGAGAAATAGTTTGTTTCTTACTCCTTCAAGTGAGTATCTTATCCTCCTTGTTAAAATCTAGAATGCGGAAACGAATCGATGAACAGAGCAAGAAATAACAAAAGAGTAAACACGAATGCTTGGGATTTTACGTGGAACCCTACCCCCGAAGGAACGGGATGAAACCACGGGAGAATGCCTCAAAGGGCTGGATATTCTATTGAACTTTCTCATTGAGTACATAGGGTGTGGGACCCCTTATATAGCTCCACAGACAGATCAGAATCCCATTGCTCATCCATGTGGGACTAAACATGAGTGGAGTAATTGGATCTTGGAGAGATCCAATTACCCATCTATTACATTCTTCAGCACTACCCTTCAAGCCGGAGCTGAAAAAGCTGCAGCTTGCAACAAAAAGAAAAATGTACACAACTCACCTTCACTCGATACATTTGAGAGAGACGGGGATAGAGACACCCCGTTTGAAGAATCGTTGCTGGTAGAGGACCTCGTTCGAGGACGGGTCTTAGACTTTCAGGTCACCGGAATGTATTCTCTTTCATGCCTGTAGAGTCGCTGCAATATCATATCATTGGAACATATCTCTGTCGTGCCTGAAAAAGAATCGTAGTAGAAGAAGAAAGTCTAGCGCGGAGTAGAATTCGGGGATAGAGACACCCCAATGAAGTAATCGATGCTCATTGAAGATGGTTGATAGCTATAGGAGTCTGGAGTGTCGATCTGTCAGTTGTGGACATGAAGAAGTCCTGTAGTGTAGATACATCTTAAGTAGAAGAATGTGCCCTCTCTTACTCCCCCTTTCTCCCATACTTGATAGAATAAGAGCATGGTTCATCACGTTGGGAGAAATAAAAAATGCATTTTTTGTGCTTCTTTTTTTTCACATAGATCTGAATGGAGGCGTAGAATCCATGTAGACAACCCTACTTAATTCTGGGAAAAGGCTTTGTTGTTGTTGTTGCTTTTTTTTGCACAAGCTCTCTCTCTCTCTCTCTGTAGCCGTTCCTCTTTTTTTCTCGGATATTTTTTCATACAGTTTTTTTGTATGATCACGCTTCTTTTTTTAAGCCATTCACTTTCTTTCCTTTTTTTTTAAAATTCCGATCAGCCTCTTTTTTTCTCTCTCTTTGGCTTCATTTTTTAAATACAATGCACACTTGGGCATGCTCCCCTCTCTTCTTTTTTACCATTGAACCTTTCTTTTCATCTCCTTCTCATCCTTATTTCTTTAATTTCTTTTTTTGCCCAATTCCTTTTTTTAGGCTATTTTCTTTTCCATGCCCTTGCTTTCCTTTTGTTTTCTGGTAACAGGACTGTGGCCCATTGGGTTGTACAAAATTTCCAAAGTAAAAGAACGGTGGAGCTTAAAACATGAAACAAAAAAAGCTCAAACCGGACCATAAAGGGCATCGTGCTCCCCCTCCTTTCTAAGGGTTCTCCCTTGGGAAGGACCCATCGCTGCAACAGCCTTTTTGGGAAGGAGTAAGAGGTGCGGCCGCCGCTGGAGGGTGGTGCAACCTTTGGAAATTAAGATCGCGTGGAGAGGCTGCCCCGTTGGAGATGCGACTTCGAGCGTGCGAAGGCGGCACTGACCGGAACTTCGCAAGTGCGAGGTGATCGGAGATGGGGCCTCGAGCTGTTGCTGCTATTTTTTCTTCTTCGAGAACAAGGGCCCCCCTATGAAGGCTGCTGTTGCTATTGCAGTTCTCTGTAAAATGCAATGCTGCCATCTTCTTCATCGAGCAATGGGGCCTCGCATTCTTTGGAGATCCTTGGAGGCAGATCTTTGGATTGTTGATTGAGATATCTCTTCATGATGGAGACTGCAACAAGCTATCTTGGAACTCTTCTCGGGTGGAGGAGAAGCATGGCTGTAAATGGCTGGAGAAGCCATGGTGTTGTTGGAGCAGTTTTCAGAACCGAGAAGATATGCCACTTTTGAACAAAAATAGAACAACGATGATGAAACTCTGCAAACTTCTTGCTCTTAAACCATATGGCGAACTTAATGCAGAGATTTTCGCTGCTATGTAAAATCTTAGCAGCATCTCACGAACAACAAGATATTGCCTCACATGCTTGCAACAGTCTCCATGCATAATCACCGTGATACTTAAACACCACGTAAAACAAAATACATCGAGTAAATAACTCCTAGAAATCGTTCTGCTCTGATACCATGTTAAATGCGGAAGCGAATCGATGAACAAAGCAAGAAATAACGATAGAATAAACATGAACGCTTGGGATTTTACGTGGAACTCTACTTCCGAAGGGGCGGGATGAAAAATGGGAGAAGGCCTCAAAGGGCAGGATATTCTATTGAAAGTACAAGGGGTGTGAGGCTCCTTATATATAGACCCACATATAGATTAGAGTCCCATTGCTCATCCACGTGGGAGTAAACATGAGTGGGGTAATTGAATCTTGGGGAGATCTAATTACCCATCTATTACATTCTTCAACAATGCCGATGCCCCAATACCTTCACCTGAAGGGGACATGGCTAGACTGACCAACCTCTTTCCCTTATCCTTCGGAATCACTACCACCTCGGCTCTCCTTGTGATATTCATCCTCTTTAATTCGCACGATCCTTCCGGACTCTATGTAGTACAACCACCTCCTCTGTGCAGTTGTGCTTCCCTTCCCATACACCTGCTTAAGAATGGGTCCTTTGTTAACATAGTAGACAGCGCTTTTATAGGTGTCGTACCCATGTAAGAAATGAGATCTTTCACTTTTATCAACTTTCCCATTTTCCTCATAGTCATTACTTAGGTCTAAAAAATGGAATAACAAATAATATAGATTGATTACCCCATTAATTTCTTTTGAATGAAAATCTTAAAAATCCATTACTGTTAAAATCCCATAACAATATTTCCCTCTTCTTGTGCTTGAGAAAAAGAAAATGAGAGAAAGGTTACATTAAGATTCACTTTCTCCCACAAGTCATCAGCCTCGTATCAGGAGAGCCAATGTTTAGGGATTGGCGAACAAACACCACAATTTGCAAAGGGTGATAGTTGAACCTAAGGTATGCGTCAATCCCTTAGGTTCTCATATCATTGAAAATATTTCACTACAAAGGGATATTTTTAGTTTTATTATTTTGTTTGGATTGTCTATGAACGACATTAAAAGTAGGGGTTGATGGGGCTGCCCCCTGGGGGTAGCCAACATGGCTGCCCCGCCCTAATTTCTGGCAATTTTTTTATTTTTTTTTGAAAAATATCGCCATGTATATTCATCCCTATATCCCTCCTATATGCCATTCGAATTTCGTCAGAAACAAAGACTCCTACGTCCTCCATCCAGACAAGGTCGATTTAAAAAATACCGCGACCGTTAAAAAATGACGTTTGGATGGAGGCCGTAGAAGTCTCTGTTTTTGACGAAATTCGAATGACATATAGGAGGGATATAGAAATGAATATACATGGTAATATTTTTCCAAAAAAAAAATTTTTTTGCGAAAAATGGGGGTGGGGCAGACCCAATTTCCCTTAAAAGTATCATTACAATGACATAGACAAACATATTGAGATCTTGTATTTTTGTTCCTTTGGAATGATTTTATGAGAGAAATTGGGCAATATTTTAGATCATCATCAACAATAACAACAAAGCCTTTTTCCACATTAAATAGGGTCGGCTACATAGATTCTTTGCTCCATTCATATCTATCTTGGATCTACATTGGAATTTATACCATACTCTTAGAACTCATGCAACGTAATTGTGCAACAAATTTCTTTTAAAATGCCATTGGTTGTCAGACCCATCTTGCTTATTTAGAAATTCAAAATCCAAAACCTTGAATACTTGATACGTTATGAAGAAATCACACGTATTTAAAGACTTCGATTCATGCTAAAATATTCCTAAATTAGCATGGGCATGGAGTAACTTGACCATATGAAGAAATCATACGTATTTAAAGACTTCGATTCATGCTAAATTATTCCTAAATTAGCATGGGCATGGAGTAACTTAATAAAGTTACCTTTGAAAATAATAAATATATGACATATGCCTTCTCGACTATTGTAAACGGATAAGATATAAGTTTGTGATTGAGAAGTATTGAACATAAAAGTTTATGTGTATTGGTTCTTTTACATTTTTCTATTCAAAATTGAAGTTTTAGATCCACGAACATGATTACTTATGAGATTTGGACAAAGATTTGAAGTATAATGAACCTCTATGATCTAATTAAAAACAAAGGGTGAGTCCATTGGCCCAAGTCACTATAATATAGATTTTGGATCAAGAAAGACACGCACAGATAATTATGTAAAGTAAATAAATTTGTAACCATTTCAAGCATAGCCTGTACACCATTCAGCAAGAGATAGTTTATTACATATTAACATTAGGATCATACATGATATGGTATATGGTAAAAGGATGGATTTTGTGAGTATTGCACCTAAATACTTAAGTCACTACTTTATAACATATGTAAGAAAAAACTGTTAATTAACCTGATTCAGGAAAGCATCTTACAAAATACTAGTAAATATTAACCACGATACCTGGTACAATTTTTTTTGAAAACACTAAAATCTTCATGCTTAATAAAAGAGATATTTACAAAGTTTCTTCATATGAAAGTCAATGAATTTTAAGGCAGACTCCCAGAAGAATCATGTTTTGACTTAAAGAAGTCTCATAGGCTCAGCGGGGCAACACTTTCCAAGGGTATATGGTTCAAGGAATTACATAGGCCAAAGATAAATCCTCTACAACTGTAGCTATACTGTTATGCCATGTCATGAATCGCGAGTACCAAGAATTGAAAATGTAACAAGATAAAATATGAGAAGTCATGTAAGAATGATTTAACGAAGTTAAATATATCAAGTTATCTTAGATGATTAGCATGCAAGAAGGATTTATAGGATAAATGAACCACATATATGTCGTGGAGATCATGAAACATGCCCACGCGATGACAAGTGAATGCTCATGTAATTCTATGAATATTGCTTAGGTACACTCTCATTCATTTCAGAAACTAATATATAATATGAAAAACATACTTGAACATGCATGGAAACCGCTAGGCATGTTATGATAATATCCATTTTTGAAGGGATGATAATTCCCCTAAATATTTAATTACATGCCATGCACTGTATTAAAAGATGGTTAGGCACCAGGTTCATGAAAAATCATGTTTCTCAAATTTTAGATGGACATTGGTGATCATGCATAAATAATCGTGCTGCAGATTAATCATGATATATTGCTTGATATTGCTTAATGCATGGGGTTTTGATGGTATTTCTATGCCCACGGAATTAACAATCATGTTATCTTATTTCTTATTTTTCTTTTTGTAACTTTACCGTTGTTTGTATTAATGGAACTCTTAGTTATAAATGTGATTCTGGATTTTATGAAAAACATATTTTTTGAGGATTGCTCATTAATTACTGTAGAAATATTTCTATATTCTATGTACCTTTTCTGTTATGTTTATTTTCTTTTATTCATCTTATGTAATTTGCCTATAGACCTTCTCTATATAAGAGAGCCTAGGGTTGTTTGGAATAAACAATGAACTCTCTTCTTCCAACATGGTATCAGAGCCAACCTAAACCCCAGCCGTCCTCCACCGTCTCTCTCTTCTCCCGCCTCCCCCCCACCTCTTCTCGCCACCATCGCCGCCTGCCCCACCTCTCTCATCTCGTCATCGTCGCCATCCCCCCACATCTCTCTCTCTCTCTGCCGCTGTCCCCCCCCACCTCTCTTTCGTCGCCCCTCCTCTCCTCTCTTTCTCGTCGTCTATGGATTTGAGTGCATAAGTCTACATATGCACTCAAATCATCGAATGTTTATTTATACATTTATTCCTTGGTCTACAAATCCTAGTTCTGTATCTCCGGTAAAAATATCAGAAAACAAAGTCGACATGCCCTCTATAGGCGTTTTCAAAGGTCCAACGCCCATTGTCAAGATGGATGGGATGAACTATAAGCTCTGGGCCATGCAGTTCATGAGTCTCATGAGGTCAAATGGTAAGAAGCACATTTTTACCGAAGATGAGCCGGCAGAGAATACCGTGGTTTATGCCTCGTGGGAGGCTGCTGATTCGTACACTAAAGTCTGGCTTTCAGGTATACTGATGATAGAGATTGTTAATGATGTACTCCATCAGCCCACTGCTAAGGCGATGTGAGACATCCTTGCAGTGAGGTGCGAAACGAGACCAAGATCCTTCAACTCTAGCACAACATATTTACGGTCAAGCAGAATGGTCAGCCTCTGCATTCGTTGTATACATCCTTGCTAGGGATGTTTGAGAAGCTCTACAACATCATTCCCCTTACGACGACCCTCGAGCAACAGAAGACGTTTCTGAATGCTTCCATGGTGGGGGTCTTACTAAAGGCACTGGACCCTGAATATGATGCTGCTCACTTGCATATTCTTGCTGATGCTACTATTTCTACAATGGAGGAAGTGTATCGCAGGCTTAACAGAATTACAGTCCCTTGTGCTACTACTTAGCCTCCTTCGACGATAGTGGCCTCCAGAGGCAGAGGAGCCTCTTCTTTGTTCCGTGGCCGTGGATCTCGTGGTAGAGGTGGAAACATCCGTCAGCCTTGCACATTCTGTCATCATCCAGGTCATAAGGAGGATACATGCTATTCTAAGCATGGTTTTCCGGCATCGACGCGTGTAGCTGAGCACGTTGCATCTCTTCCGACATCTGCTTCAGATCAGAGTTTAGAGGAACTTGTTGCCAGACTGCCTCCTGCCTCTACAGAATCTCCAGGAGGCAACTCGGACATAGCTGCTTCAGCCTCTGCCAGTACGTCAGTCACTGCTAGCACCTCAGGTAGTGCTTATGCCTTTACTTCCTGTCATGGATCTGACGTTTCAGAATGGATTATGGACTCCGACGCGACACATCATCTTTGTCGAGACAAAGATTAACTTACATCCTACAGGGAGGTTCCACCGGGGCGATCTGTTGTGATAGAAGATGGGACACATTCCCCCATCATTGGACAGGGGGAGAGATCAGTTTGACATCCTCTATGCGTCTACAGAATGTCTTGCATGCTCCAGATTTTCCGATGAATTTATTATCTATACGTCTACAGAATGTCTACAGAATGTCTTACATGTGCAGAGAATGGCTGTAGCAGAAATGAAAATGGTAAAGTGGATGTGTGGACACACGTAAAAATCGGATTCGAAATGATACAATCAGAAAAAAGTTGGTGTAACTCCGATCAAGGATAAGATGCGAGAAAACCGCTTAAGGTGGTTTGGTCATTTGCAAAGAAGATCAACTGATGCACCAGTTAGGAGATGCGAGTGTTGGGATGTTGAGCCGGCTAAGAGAGGGCGAGGACGACCCAAGAAGTGTTGGAAAGAGACTATACGAAGGGATCTTAGTTTTTTGGATATAAGCCTAGGATTGTCCCAAAATCGATCTGAATGGAGGCAAAGAATCCATGTAACCGACCCTACTTAATTGTGGGAAAAGGCTTTGTTGTTGTAGTCAGATTACTAAGGATTTGCACCGTCGCGCTATTTTTGACCCATTGTCTCTTATTTTTCAGGACATTCTTACGGGCAAGGTGATTGGCTGTGGTTGTGAGCAGGATGGTCTCTATCATTTGGTCCGAACTCCCTATGCTAGCGTCTCCTCTCAGTCAAGTGGACCAGTCTCTCTATTTACATGGCATCTACGCTTTGACCACCTCCCTCTTCAGAAGATGCGTCATATCTTACCGCAGATTTCACCGAGTTCTTCTTTTTAGTGTGAAGCATGTCAGTTGGGAAAGCATCACAGATCTGCTTTCCCTAGTCGTCAGTCTCAGAGCAGTAGCTCCCATTTTGAATTATTTCATGTTGACATTTGGGGTCCGAGTCGTGTCCCTGATCACCAGGGACACATGTTTTACCTAGTTGTTGTTGATGACTTTTCTCGGTTGTCATGGGTGTTTTTGTTGAAGAATAAATCTCAAGCAGGGGATGTGATAAGATATCTTATAAATGAAGTGCATCATGTTTTTTCTTCTACTGTGAAATTTGTGCGTACGAATAATGCTTTGGAATTTTATACTCGTGCTCTTTCGCATTTCTTCTCGTCTCGAGGCATTATCCATCAAACAACTTGTGCATACACGTCTCAACAAAATGGCATTGCAGAGAGAAAGCGTCATCATCTTCTTGATATCACTGAAACTCTACTTATCCAAAGTTGTGCTCCCGTTTCCTTTCGGGGTGATGCAGTCCTTATGGCATGTTATCTGGTGAATCATAAGCCATCCTCTGTCTTAGGTGAGAAAGTTCCTCTTTTCGTTGTTTTTCCCGACAAGGAATTATTTTCACTTACTCCTCGTGTCTTTGGCTCTGTTGCCTTCGTTCACCAGCTGTCTCCGAGACTTGACAAGCTCTCACGTAGGGCTGTCAAGTGTATGTTTGTTGGGTACTCTCAGACTCAGAAGGGTTACCGATGCTATGACCCTTTGAGCAGGAAATATTATGTCAATGCCGATGTCACCTTTGAGTCTGTGATGTATTTCTCCTGCAGGTGACAGGTTGGCTTCCTCAACATGTAATGATGAGACTTATGTGCCACCTCCTCCTCTGCGTCCGTATGTTCCCATACCAGTTCCTGCTGTTCCACCACCACCACCACCACAATCACCACCACCACCACCACCTCCACAACCACCTGTTTCACCTTTACTGAGATTTTATACCCGTCGGTCTGTCCTTGCTCATGGTACTCGTCAATCATCTACCACGCCTCAGGTTTGTTTAGATAATATTACTAACGATGGATCTGAAAATGTGCAAGTGCAGGGATCTTTGCAGGAGAATAGCATACCGACGAGTACTGTTTCTGATGATCTAAATGTACCTATTGTCTTATGGAAGCAAAAGCGAACCTATGCATCATATCTGCGTGCTTCACATGTTTCATTCCATCATTTCACATGGGACTTTCAAAGGTTTGTATGGCCCTATTTACCGTAGAAATACCATGGAATTATTAGGACGCCTTGAAGGAGAGCTGCTGACGTTCAACCATGGAGGAGGAAATTGTTGCTCTGCAGTCGCGGAGTACATGGAGCTTGGTTTCTGCTCCCGCAAGAGCTTCTGTTATCAGTTGTAAGTAGGTATTTACTGTCAAATATCATACAGATGTCAGCCTTGACCGTTACAAGGCAAGGCTAGTGACCCATGGGTTCACTCAAACATGCGACATATGGACACATTCTCTCCAGTTGCGCATCACTCGACTCTATGTGTCCTTTCAGTTGATATGGTACGTGATTGACTCTTGTTTCAGCTTGATGTTAAGAATGCTTTTTTGTATGGGGATCTGCAGGAAGAAGTCTACATGCAGCAACTTCCGAGGTTTGCTGCTGAGGGGGAGAGTCAGATGGTGTGTAGACTTCACAAGGTAATATATGACCTTAAACAAAGTTCGCGGACGTGGTTTCAGAAGCTTTATGACCTAATTCAAAAGCAAAAGTTCAAAAGATCAAATGCAGATCATTCTTTGTTTGTCCACAAGACTCCCAGAGGTACTGTCGTTATCATGGTGTATGTTGATGATATACCTGTTACGGGAGATGATATGCAGGGGATAAGGATGGCAAAAGCATTTCTGGACCATCAGTTTGTTGCTAAGGATCTTAGTACCCTACGATATTTTTTGGGGTTGGAATTTGCTAGGAATGCGTAGGTGATGAACGTCAAATTCGCCTCTTTAATAATCTAAAATAATGTCGTAGTATAGGAGGCGAATTCGGTTCAGCAAAAACCACGATCTTTGAATGTCATGGAATATTTTTTTACTTGGCAAGTCTACCAAGGTCGAACACAGGGACACGGTTACCTAATTTGTTTATCAAATCTTGATCCGTGAAGCACAAAGTGAATTAATTTCAGTTTCAGGTCCACAGGATGCCATATGGTAATTACAAAGCAAAGCCATGATGCATGCTATTTTTTAATTGGTTTGTATGCAATTAAAATGATGCATGAGCAAATATGCAAGAGAATTTATATGCTGAATAAAAGATACCCGACAATTATGAGCAACACAATATAAAATGAAATCAGAGTCAATTTGAACATACATGAAAAGCGGTCATCAAATCAAAGCAAGACAAGGAGAGCAAGGTCCCATTTTCACATAAAAATCACTTCATTTAAAACAGTGGCAAATGAGACAATTAAATATGCTAAGATGTAGAGGACAAAACAAGGATCAAAACGACACTTGCAATTTGGACCTACGATGCTCAAGTTATTCTAGAAACAATGCAGCGGCATAATTGTAATAAAAATGCAAGAAAATAAAGGGATAATGCAATTAATAAAAACCGCCTGGGCCCTTATGCAATTTCACCATTACACGCAGGGGCATTTCTGCAATATCTGAAACCTTGGAGGGGCTCCCTGTAAAATACCCAGGCATGCACGTGAGGCACGTGCCTGGGGACCAAAATGTAATTGTCAATTCTTCCAGGGTCTTTCATGCAATTTTCCCAGCACCACACGTGCTATGCACGTGCAATGCTGGGCTCGGGAGGAGACCTCAGCTTCGGGACACGTGGCTACTTCTGGCGGTTCGGTCCACCCGAGCCTATAGGTTTAGAGTGGAGGCTCGGGTGGAGTATGGATTCGCCACGTGGTATCATCCTAGCCGCCCGATCCGGGTGATCGGACGACACCTGTACTTTCATCCTCCTCCGTAGTCCGTCGGAGAAGGCGGGTCTCCGGTGGACTCGATGGAGCTCCGCCGTGCCCCGCGAGGTCCTCCGATGGTCGGAGAAGATAGCCGGGGACATCGCGAAGACGTTGGTGGTGCGGCGATGCTCCGAGGTTGATCAGAGGTGACGGACGGTGAAGCATCGCCGGAGGGGAAAAACTCGAAGGAGCTCCGATCTGAACTCCGGCCATTGAAGGTACCTGCAAGCATTAGTAATAGCCGAAGCGTGCGTGCGTGTAGTGCGAGTGAGGTGAAATGAAATGGGAGCCGTGCGGAGGTGGAGAAGGTGGGGGCTCAGGGGAGTCCTCCGCTGTGATGACGGAGGAGTGGGGTCGGAGCGCGGTGGGGTTCTGACAGAAGGAGATGGAAGCGCGAGGATGTGGGTGTTCAAGCGGAGTTGGTCGAGTGACCGATGGAGGATGTAAGTGACTGGAGGTGGTGCGATAAATCAGAGAAAATAGAAGAAAAAGCAAGGAGGAAGAAGACCTCATCGGGGAGGGGAACCCTGGCGGAGGATGTGCTTGGGCTGAGGCTCAGGCGAGCCTCGGGGTCGTTGCCCAGATGGTCAGCAAGCCAACGAGCTCGGTGGTGTTCTGAGACACCGGGACACGGCGGAGCATCGCCGTGGGTCGACACCGGACTAACCCCATTGTCGTCTCGACGTTCCGCCCCTCCGCTGTCACCGGAGGGGTGGAGGAAGCTAGGAGAAGGCCCAAGAATGGTGGACAAGGGTTGAGGATGGCGGAGGTAGGCTTATATAGGTGATGAAGGTTGTGCCGTTATGTGGTGAAGAGGGAGGTTTCGACGGGCGAGGATTGATTGGGGGAGTAATGGAGATGGTCGGAGGGGGTTACACGAGAGAGGTGGAAGATAGGGCTATGCGGGGCGGCCGTTAGGAGCGGGAGAGGTGGCCGGAGGTGGGAGCTAAAAAAGGAAGGGGGCGGAGTGGCTGTCACGACCCCGTTTCCCGGGAGTGTCTTAGAACCCTGATTCAGAGAAGCCAACTCTCTCCTCTTTAATTCTTCCCAATGAGAGGGACAAAAGTGAGCTCGGAACCTCTCTTCGAAGATATCCCATGGAACAGGGTCTGCTAACTTCTTGGAAATTGCTCTCCACCATCGTCTTGCATAGTCTGCTAAGGAGTAATCAGCAAAGTGCACCCAAGTATCTGCTGGTGCGTGTATTATTCTCAGCATCCTACTGACGTCATCAAGCCATAATTCAGCCTCAGCAGGTGTCTCTGCACCTTTGAATCGAGGAATTTTTCCTTTTCGGTAATTATCTAGTAATGTTTGGTGTCTAAGAAGGGCCTTCTCCATTGCTCCTTCAACCGGGGTAGGAGCAGACTCAGTTGAAGGATGGTAACTAGATCCTTCCTCAGAAAGATGGACAGAACCTTCAATCCTAGCATCCGCAGGCTTAGATGCCTCGGGTCTCTCAGCCTGTGCATTGAGCCTCTCCTCCAATGCTTGTTGCCTTTGCCCCATGTCTTGGAGCATTGCCATCATAGCCGCTAATTGTCTAGACATGTCTTGATCTGCCATGATCCTGGGATGAGTCAAGGTCAAAGGTCAGATCCTATATGTCTTAGCATGATGTACATAAGGGACAATGACTTGTGAATGGTACTGCAGTCATTTATTAAGATCAAAGGATCTTAATACAATCTTAGTTTCTGAATACCGCTCATAGTTATTAATTACTAAATAAATTACTGGAGTAACCGTGCTCTGATACCAATCTGTCACGATCTCGTTTCCCGGGTCGTCGGATCCTCCCATATCCGGATCTGGTTACTCAGCAATAATTTATTCAGCAATCACAACTAACATTCAGAAATATACTGCAAATAAAAATACTCGGAAGAAAGTATTTCAACACTTTTCCATTCACAAAATATAGTTCAGATGATACACTGTCCCACTATAACCATTTACATGTACATCAGCTTGAAAGGAAAATACACAAAATATTACTAACTACCTTAAAGAGTAAAGCTACTGTGGCTGGCTGGATGTCTAGTATGTAAGCCGGATGAATTTTAAAGTCCTTGCGATTGCTCACCGATACCTGTTGGGTTTTCCATAAATCATAGGATAAAAATTAGCGAATGCTAAGTAACGAAGAAGAGAAAAGTAAATAAATTGTGTATTTTTTTTCAAAACTTGATATCACAAAAAAGTTTCATTCCTTTTCATTAACTTAAGTCCTATTCCTTTCTATTCCACATCAGGGATTAGTCCAGGGGAACCCCACCATTCTTGGACTCCGAAGCTGTGGACGCTTCGGGATTGGAGATTGTGTTGATCTTGGTAAGCTTATGCTGCCGCACGTCGCCTCAACCAATCCTCCAATACTACCCTGACAATTTCCTTTTCTTTTATTAAACAGGATCTCAACCCTCAGCCTGGAAAAACAAAAGAGCACACCGTCCTCGAGGACTCGGTTGCTTAAAAACCTCAGGCTAACATTTAATCATATAACCTAGCGGCTTTAAATACATGTTATCGTGACCCAGCCGCTATTGAACCACCCGTGCCTCCACATGGCACGACCACATCTTCCGTCGTTCCAACCCGAATATATTGGCTCCCGGTACCACGCGTTGCAAATCATTCAATTTGTGCGCACTTATCATAACAGGGCAACCGTGTACCACCTAGGTAGGGAAATGCCAATACGGGTTCCTTCCGACAACCTACAGGTTGCATGCCCGACCTGTAGTACTACTCCCAGTCATCCTTATCGTGACACAAGATCCTTTTCAGGATCCAACTCAAATCACACCAATTCACATGATGTAATTCTTTTGTTAAGTCTTTGATTTGCATAAACCGCAATACTTAATATCGACTCACATATATATTATTCATAACCATATGTATACTCCTATTTATACCTATTTTAACTCCCAAACCCTAACTTTCAGAGCCAACGCATCAATTTGATGTGTAAATCTTATTTTACTGGGAATCACAAAGCAATTCTTCAGACTTTTTCAAAAATAGCCAAAATTAGGGTTCTTCGTAGCAAAGAACACTAAATCAAGAATTTCAATAATTTCGTATGAAAACCCAACAACAAAAGGAAGGATTTCGTTACCTAATCAGGCTCTTTCTCGTGTATGCAAGGCTTACCGAGTTCCGTTTTTAGAAAGGCTAATTTAAGGCTCCTGAAAAGATCGAATTTCATTTTTCGTATCAAAACGCTAAGAACATGTTAAGAACGCGAAGAACGAATGAAGAACGCGAAGAACGCGAAGAACACGAAGAACGTCAAGAACATATTTTCTCTTAGAATTTCGGCAGAGTTTCCCCTTATATCGGGATATATTTCTCGGAAAATTTCGGCAGAGTTTCCCCTTATATCGGGACATATTTCTCGGAAATTTCGGCAGAGTTTCCCCTTATATCGGGACATATTTCAAAATAAAAACGAAAAGAGTTTCATCTATAAAATCAATCGAGAGGAAAATAACAACGAAACTGAAAGAATATACTCAACAACAAGAGATGAAGAATCGGTAGACACCACACATCTTAGGTGAGTGAACGTGTGACGAATCACAGGGTCACTGACGTGCACAGCCGCCCGCACCTAAGTAGGGTATTACACAGATTTCTCCATCAAAATAACTATAAAAGCATAATACGAAGAATATAAACATAAACGATGGAGAATCGGTAGACACCACGCGTCTTAGATGAGTGAACGTGTGACGAATCAAAGGGTCACTGACGTGCATAGCCGCCCGCACCTAAGTAGGGTGTTACACAGATTTCTCCTCGAACCACAACAGGAAAACGAATCGGAAAGAAATATGAATCAAAAACAAAACTTGGAAGAACAAGAGTATGAATTGAAAGCCTAGCTTACGAAGCAACTAAGAGAGGATCATACCTTTCTTCTCCTCGTTCTCCCGGCAGCGCTTCGCTAGCGCTCCTCCCTCGCCTCCCACTCCTCCTCCCAACCTCTCGACCCTAGCCCTTGGGGTGGTGGTGGTAGTGGAAGTTGTAGAGAATGAATGGGTAGGGGGGGTCTATTTATAGGCCCCAGAAAACCACTAACCATGGTTAGAAAACCATGGTTTAGACCTTAACCATGGTTTAGCGGCCCATGGTTTTGGCCCATGGTTTTAGCCAAAACTTATCCCAAACTTGGAGCCTAAGTTAGAACATTCTAGAGGATTCTAGATTCGCTAATAACGCTTAATTAACACTAATCGTGATTAACTTTCACTAATCGCGATTTAACTTTCGCGGCTTACGCTTATCTTTTGTTAACTGTTGATTAGTGTTTACTAATGATCATTAGCGGCTTTCAATCGTCATTAATTTATTTAATCATGTTTAATTAGTCTTAATGACAGTCATTATGGATTAATGACATCTTAGCCTTCCTTACTTCTCTTTCTTCCAAAATTCATAACAAATCGAAACGAAGTCCGATTCACACGAAACAAATTCTGTTGGTTTCCTCTTTACGAGCCGGATCTTATTATATAGGATCCGAGATCTGCCACGTTCAAAGCTTTACAGTGGCTGAGAGTCGTAACGCCTGGGAAGAGAGAGGGCTGGAGGAGGACGATGAACCACAGCCGTTGGATCTAACGATCCAACGGCTGGGAGTGGAGCGCGTGCGGAGGGTCACGATCAGATCATTAGGATCTGATCGTGTGGTGGAGGGATGGGCGCTAAAGAGCGGCCCAGATGGAGCGATGGTGGAGATCAGATGGCTGAAGTGAAGATGCGACGTGGCGCGTAGTTGGCCATAGGATAGGGATGGGATTGGAGGGTTGAGATGCAAGGGTGACGTGTATGCACATGAGGCGTAGGATCGGAGCTTGATCGAATGGCTGTGGATGAGGCGTAAGTGGGTGGCTCAGATCTGATCTGGGAGTCAGATCCAATGGCTGGGAATAAAGCGGGTGATGGACGGCAGAGATGAAGCTGGGCGAGCTTGATCCAAGGGCCAGGAGAGGCGCCGGGTGGCATATAGAGAAACGGGCCACGTGGGCGGCCCAGGGGGCGCCACGTGGACCAATCAGAAAAATTTAAAGTAAAAATACAAAGAAAATTAGAAAAGAAATAGTTAGAGGCCGAATTAGGAAAAAGTCACAACATGAAAGTTGCTCGTCTCGACGAGATCTACAACTTTCATGTTGGTCAAATGCCAAAAGAGGTCATTTGTACAAAAGGTATTTTTGGGGGTATTTTTAAGGGGATAAAAACACCGATTTTGTGGTTTTGAGATGTTTTTGTATTTTTTATCTTTTTAATGATCAGTAATTTATGGACAATTATTCTACCTAATTTTTAGGGGTTTTTGAGGATAAAATAAATACACGAAAAATAAGTAAAATTAAATACAATAATTTAATGGTAAATTATACACAATATGATACAGGATAAAAATAAAGAATAGAAGGGTATTTTTATTGGATTGATTAAGCAGGGGGTTTAATTTGCGGCTTTTAGTATGATGAATACGAGATTCATCAGTAGGGTCTTGTGATGACCCAAAGGAAGTATATTACAGACATGCTTGTTGAGGCGGGCATGATCGGGTGTCGACCCTTGACTACTCCCATGGATCCTAGCATGAAGTTATATGATGATGATACATATGAGGTTTTTTTTTGAAGTCTGAAAGGTAGGGGGAAACACTCGATGATATAGATGAGGTTGACATGAGAAGATATAGAGAGATGGTGGGAAAGTTTCTCTATATTACTATCACTAGACCTGATATCGCTTTTGCAGTGAGTCGGCTGAGCCAGTTCATGGAACAACCTAGATAAGTACATATGGATGCCATTTACATGATATTAAGATATCTAAAGTTGTCTCCAGGTGCATGACTACTATTCAGGAAAGAAACAAATATTTCTGTTTCTGCATGTGCTGATGCGGATTATATAGGATGCCATAAGGATCAGAAGTCTACTTCAGGTTTTCAGTGTTTGTTGGCAGTTCTTTGGTTTCTTGGAAAAGCGAGAAACAAAGAGTGGTGGCTAGATCTAGTGCTGAATCTGAGTATAGGGCCATGACACAAGCAAGTACAGAGATGATGTGGGTTCGAGCTGTGTTAGAAGATTTGCATATAGATGTACCTCTACCCATGCAATTACAATGTGATAATCAAGCAACGCTATTCATTACTAATAATCCTGCATTTCATGAAAGAACAAAGCATATCGAGGTAGACTGCCACTATACTAGAGATATGATTCAAAAGGGCTTAATTTCTACTTCCCATGTCAGTTCAGGAGAGTAGACTGAAGACATCTTTACCAAGCCATTGCTCGGAGGGCCATTCCAGAAGTGTTCTTCCAAGCTGAGCATGATTGACATCTATGCTCCATCTTGAGGGGGAGTGTAGAGATATTTCTATATTCTATGTACTTTTTCTGTTACTTTTATTTCCGTGTTTCCGTCTTATGTAATTTACCCATAGGCATTCTCTATATAAGAGAGCTTAGGGTTCTCTGGAATAAACAATGAACTCTCTTCTTCCAACAATTACCATGCAAGATTCAGTATTGGCCCACAATGTGATTCAACGTTCACATGCTTTCACCATCCACAAGGTCAGGTATGTTACAATCCAAAACTCTAATACAAAACATGAAAGTTGCTTGACCAATCACAAGTTCCAAAAAAAAAACTGGAGGGGTCCTCTGCGCAAGTAAAATCTACGATGGCATAAATCAGAGCTCCACATATTAGACCATCCTGTATGATTTGATTTACCACCCCAAACTTCGACAACATGTGAGCGATGTTGTGTTTATTATGACAATGAAATGTATGCCTCGAAATGTCGATGTAGATTCTCCACAAACCAGTCATGGAGCCATCTCTCAAGAGTGGGTGACACCAGCGTATTTCTCCCATAGTAGTATAATTACTCTACACTAACAAGAATACCTTATGTACATGTCACTCCATGGACTATGGTGTTGTAACATTTCAACCAAATGATGTCTCGAACAAAACTCAGTTCGGCAACCTCACCAATCACAAATCTAATAGTCTAAAGGCCAACTAGCTTTTGGGGAGAATTCCCGTTTTCTTGCAAGTAAAGCACATAATTACATCCCTACAGTTTGAAGGTCAATGCCCTCGTCCTCTGCACCTCAGACAAATGTTCTTTAGCCAAACCAAGGCCTTAAATGTCGGTTTCGGTCACCATTTCGGTATCGACCAAAACAGAATTTCGATGGAATTTCGGTGGAATTTCGACTGAAATTTCGGTCATTTCGGTCATTTTTTGTACTAGCACCCCCATATTTCGGTCATTTCGGTCATTTCGGTCGAATTTCGATTTCGACTGGATATCGATATTTGACAGAAATTCGACCGAATTTCGTTGAAATTTGAGGCCATGAGCCAAACAAAGTGCACAGATGCATGCCCCACTATACTTGATCACGATATACCAATGCATAAGGTGGCACAATGAGATCTCCGACTCCTGCTGACCACCTTCTGCCAGATACAACTGACGGAGGTCATTGGGATTGGACACTTGGCCGAGAGCGCCTTGCTAAGCGCATAATCATTCTCGTAGGACCACTAAAATCCTTGCATGGCAATGGTTGGTGCGAAATTAAGGGTTGTGCCCAACAGTTGTCAGCATATAACCTAATGGTTTGACACACTCCACCCCCAGCACAACAATCCCAATTGAAAGGAGTAGACGATTCCTGGCTGTATCCTCAGACGGATCCACGTCCGATCTCCACGAGCTATCTCACTCCAACTACAAGAGTCCTTGTCATGTTGAGAACAACCTCCCCCATCGAGCTTTCCCCCTCTTAATAGGGTTTCAACGCTTGTAGGTATCTATAACCATCCCAACCCTAGTAGTACTTATGACAAGGTTCCCGAGATTGTTGATATAGCAAGTCACAATTGGAGGGAGAATATACAAGGGGAGAGTAACGAACCCCATCAGAGCAACACCAAAAAGATACATGCACAAAAGAAGAGTGGTGAAAACGAGACGAGCCTTCTTGTGTCATCGTCAATCAATAGAGTCCCCTCAACCTCCCACCAATTTACTTCAATGACAAACTACAATGCTAATGAACAAGCAATAGTGAAATGGTAGTTTGGATTTGTTTCACAATTACTACTCAAAACTTAATATGGTAAAAGGCTTGATTTTTTTGGCTATGACACCTTCATGTAGCTGAGGTCCGAGGACTTGGTTTTGGCTTTGTGAAATAAGTACTGAGCAAACTTACAAATTCTGGAAGGAAACTAGATGTTGGGCACGGAGTCAGTGAGATGGAGTGGTCCACCCCCACAGATTGAATTATATTCAAATGGTACAAGTCATTTTTCCGGCTCATGATTATTATTGGCAAATGTGACTCTCGATTCTCATGTTGCTCCAAAATATTATCAATCTGGTACTCCGTGAATTTGTGCATTAAACTTGTAGGGTCAATTGACATAAACTTAACATTTAGTCTGTCGTAAGTGAGGCAGCACTTCAAACCATATCTATATTCATTTCAGGTCTTTTTGTATTTCTGGAGGTTCAGTGGATTTGATTTTTTTTATATGTTTCTTTAACTATCTGGTTCCATGTTTCAGGTCTTATCACGCCCCACTTCATGTCTTTTGAAGCCAATTTCCCATATGTTCCCTACTACAAGTGGCGAACCCAATCTCCTGAGTTTCAAACAAAAGAATGTTACTTGGGTAGCAAGTTGAAATCATGCTAGCAAGAAAATCTTTTTCTCTTTATGTAGATTTATGCTCAAGATCTAATACCAATTTATATTTTCCCTCATAATAGGTATGCTCTCCAGCTACTGATGTCGTTGAGCTGTTCATATATCTTGCGGAGCCTTGTCATGTTTGCCAACTACTTGTTACAATTAGTGGAGAAGAAAATCTGTCTGGAGGGAAATTCCCCGGGAGAGTTGATGTCCGGACTGGATGTAATCTAGAAGGTCTTGAACTGGTTCTTGAGGTTTGTTTTCTTATTTAGTTATTCCTATCATCTTTCCAAAGATTGGTGCTCCATTTATGTTCTTTAATTTTTTTGGATTGGATAATTTACTTAGGCGTTGTTCTCGAGGACTTTCGAGGGCTGTAAGCTTCTTTGGAGGCGTGCCCTAGACTCCTCTTTCTCCGGTTTATGGATTTGAGTGCGTAAAAGTCTACACACGTACTCAAATCCAATGCAGATGGTGTAGACATTCAACACCGTGTCTATTTTCCCTTCGTCTTCTTCGAGCAGCAGTATGTCAGAATCAAAAGTCGATTTGCCCTCCACCGGCGCATTCAAAGGTCCGGCGTCAATAGTCAAGATGGACGGGTCTAACTATGAGTTATGGGCTATGCAGTTCATGAGCCTCATGAAATCAAATGGTAAGAAACATATTCTTACCGAAGATGAGCCTGCGGAGAAGACAGGGATCTACGCCTCATGGGAGGCTGATGACGCTTACGCGAAAGTCTGGCTGTCTGGTACGTTGACGATGGAGATAGCTAACGATGTCCTCCATCAGCCCACTGCAAAGGCGATGTGGGACATTCTTGCTGCTACGTATTCGCAGGTGCGAAACGAGACAAAGATGTTGCAGCTTCAACATGACATTTTTACGATGAAGCAGGCCGACAGACCTCTCCATTCTCTATACACGTCCCTGAGAGGGATGTTCGAGAAGCTATACAATACCATTCCTCTGACTGCTACTCCGGAGCAGCAGAAGACGTTTCGGAACGCCACCATGGTGGGCGTTCTACTTGCTGCTCTCGATCCTGAGTATGATGCTGCAAGGTCACAGATTCTAGCAGATGCAGTTATTCCTCCAGTGGAGGATGTCTACAGAAGGCTCAGTCGCATTCCAGTTTCCTCCAGCTCCTCTACTCCACCCCCATCTGCGATGGCAGCTTCGCGTGGGAGAGGTGGACCGCCTTCTGGACGTGGTCGTGGACGTGGCCGTGGACCTCAAGGAAGAGGTCGTGTCAGTCAGATGTGCTCGTATTGTCACAGAACTGGACACTCGGAGGAGACATGCTATTCAAAGCATGGGTTCCCAGCATCAACACGGGTTGCAGAACATTCACAGTCTCCATTACCGTCTACTGCAGATCACAGATTTGACGAACTTGTGGCTCGTCTCCGCGATATTATGCCACTTTCTTCTGGTGATTCTTCTGGTGGCTCTTCAGACATTGCTGCCACCGCCTCTGCCAGTTCATCCGCTGCAGCCAGTAGCTCAGGTAGTTCATCAGCGCACTTATATTCTCATGATATATCTGACTGGGTTATAGATTCCGGAGCTACACATCATCTTTGTCGAGATAGAGGACGATTACAGGCCTACAGGGATATTCCACCCGGCCGCTCAGTACAGATAGCAGATGGTACTCACTCACCCCTTGTTGGACAGGGGGAGGTTTTCTTATCCTCCACTATGCAGCTACAGAATGTTTTACATGCCCCTGAGTTCTCCCTGAATTTGCTGTCTATTAGTCAGATTACAAAGGATTTGAACTGTCGAGCTATTTTTGACCCGTCTTCTCTCATTTTTCAGAACATACTCACGGGCAAGGTGATTGGCTGTGGCTCTGAGCAGAATGGTTTATATCGGCTGGTTCGGGAATCCTATGCTGGTGTCTCCTCTCACTCCGCTGGACCAGTCTCTCCTTACATTTGGCATCTTCGATGTGGGCACCTTCCAATCCAGAAAATGCGCCATCTCCTGCCCCAGATCTCTCCAAGTTTGTCGTTTCGCTGTGAAACATGTCAGTTGGGAAAGCATCATAGGTCGAGCTTCCCAGGTCGTCAGAGTCAGAGCAGTAGCTCCCCTTTTGAGTTGTTACATATAGATATATGGGGTCCGAGTCGTGTTCCCGATCACCAGGGACACAGGTTTTATCTAGTTGTAGTCGATGATTTTTCTCGTGTCTCTTGGGTATTTCTTTTGAAGAATAAATCTGAAGCAGGAGATGTTATCAAAAATTTGATTAATGAAGTGCAGAATATTTTCTCTTCATCAGTCAAATATGTTCGATCTGACAATGCCCTGGAGTTCTGTACATGCTCTCTTTCTCTATTTCTTTCATCGAAGGGTATTATCCACCGAACCACGTGCGCATATACATCCCAACAAAATGGTGTGGCGGAAAGAAAGCATCGTCACCTCTTGGACATTACTCGTACCCTGTTGATCCAAAGTTGTGCTCCTATCTCTTTCTGGGGGGGATGCTGTCCTTACTGCATGTTATCTAGTCAACAGAATGCCGTCCTCTGTCCTTGGAGAAAAGATACCTATCTCTCTTGTTTTTCCAGACAAGGAGCTCTTCTCTCTGCCTCCACGTGTCTTTGGCGCTGTGGCGTTTGTCCATCGTCTATCTCCTGGCCTTGACAAGCTCTCTCCAAGAGCAGTCAAGTGCGTCTTTGTCGGTTATTCCAGGACTCAGAAGGGGTACCAGTGTTATGATCCTACAACCAACAGGTACTTTGTTAGTGCGGATGTCACCTTCTTCGAGTCAGTTATGTATTTCTCGCCAGCTGGGGACAGAATGGTACCATCCACCACCACTGATGATATTTATGTTCCACCACCACCTACTTGGAGTTCACCTCAGTCGCCTCCTGTGTCAGTTCCTCTGCCAGCACAGCCACCACCACCACCCCCGCCTCCATCCGTTCCACAACGCGTCATATCACCATTTCCTAACCATTATACGCGTCGGTCAGGTCCTGCTCAGACGATAGATCAGCAAATCACTACGCCTCAGGTATGTTCAGATGATGTTACTACTGACGGGTCAGGCTCGGTACATGTGCAGGACTCATTACAGGTGGACCCAGATGATGATCTTGATATTCCGATTGCTATTCGGAAACAGAGACAGCAATGTGCTTCCTATCCATTTGCATCACAGGTTTCATTCCACTGACTCACAGGTGATTTCCAGAAGTTTGCCACAGCACTGTCTTCCGTGGCCATACCACGGACATACCAGGAAGCCTTGAAGAGTGAGTGCTGGAGATTAGCTATGGAAGAAGAAATGGGGGCTTTGCAGTCCCGTGGCACATGGTCTTTAGTCCCTGCACCTCCTGATGCATCCGTTGTGAGCTGCAAATGAGTCTTCACAGTCAAATATCATGCAGATGGTACGTTGGATAGGTACAAAGCACGCTTGGTCGCCCGTGGATTTACACAAACATATGGGGTTGACTACATGGATACATTCTATCCAGTGGCGAGACATTCGACTCTCCGTATTCTCCTGTCGGTTGCAGTGGTTCGTGATTGGAGCATTTTTCAGCTAGATGTCAAGAACGCATTTCTCTACGGGGACTTGCAGGAGGAAGTCTACATGCAGCAGCCACTCGGGTTTACTGCTGAGGGGGAGAAGCATATGGCCTGTAGACTTCACAAGGCGATATATGGCCTCAAACAGAGTCCACGAGCGTGGTTCCAGAAGCTGTCCAATCTAATTGAGCACCAGGGATTCAAGAGGTCGAATGCTGATCACTCGTTGTTTGTCCAGAAGTCCTCGGCAGGTACGGTTGTCATAATGGTCTATGTGGATGATATTCTTGTTACAGGAGACGATGCTCATGGCATAGCAATGGCGAAGGCATTCCTAGGTCGTCAGTTTGTTACAAAGGATCTTGGAACCCTAAGATACTTTCTGGGGTTGGAATTTGCAAGGAATGCATATGGTTTGGTGATGACACAGCGGAAGTACATTACAGACTTCCTGGTTGAGACTGGTATGGATGGGTGCAAACCATCAAGCATCCCCATGGACCCCAGCATGAAGTTATATGATGATGATACTGATGAAGTGGATAAGAGGAGATATAGAGAGATGGTGGGAAAACTCCTCTACATTGCTATAACCCGTCCAGACATTACATTCGCAGTTAGCCGGGTGAGTCAGTTTATGGAGCAGCCAAGACAGGTTCACATGGATGCTATACACATGATCCTGAGGTATCTGAAGTCTTCTCCAGGGCTAGGACTGCTATTCAGAAAGGGCGCAGACTTATCCATCTCAGCGTGTGTAGACGCAGATTATGCAGGATGCCCTAAGGATAGAAAATCAACCTCAGGGTTTGCAATTTTTGTTGGAGGCTCTCTGGTGTCTTGGAAAAGCAAGAAACAAACGGTGGTGGCAAGATCCAGTGCGGAATCCGAATACAGGGCAATGGCCCAAGCCAGCACGGAAATGATGTGGGTTCGCTCCGTATTAGAAGATTTACATGTAGCTGTACCTCTACCTATGAAGCTTCAGTGTGACAATCAGGCAGCATTGTTCATTGCCAACAATCCAGCTTTTCATGAGAGGACCAAACATATTGAAGTTGACTGCCATTACACCACGGACCTGATCCAGAGAGGATTGATATCCACGGCCCATGTTAGCTCCGGAGATCAAACTGCTGATGTGTTCACCAAGCCATTGCTCAGAGGACCTTTTCAGAGATGTTCATCCAAGCTGAGCATGATCGACATCTATGCTCCACCTTGAGGGGGAGTGTAGAGATAGTTTCTAGTATTAATAATTGTTTTCGTATCTTGTTGCTATTTCTCTCTTTTATTTAGACGTCTGTGTAATTTACCCCTCAGGCCTCTCCCTATATAAGAGAGCCTAGGGTTTTGTTCTATGAAATATAACGAAGACTCCCTTTCTTCTAACAGTGTGTGCCCAAAGGTGGAGGGACACACCCAAAACAATTATATTAATAACCGTACCATAGATTAGTAGACCATGTCTAAGAAATATCCTTGGCATGCTTAATCACATTCTCTGTGTTAAATCATTTGTGTTTATGCACATAAGCCAAATCACCACAATCACACCAAAAGGCCGTAACCTCCACCAAGAACAGACACCCCGAAATTTGTCGCACTCGTAAGATCCAACTAAGAAGCTTGCATCTTACTCGAGTTCTCTCTTGAAAAGGCAAAAGAGAAGAAGATATGATCAACATCCTCTAAGGCGTCCCCACATCTTAAACATCACTAATGTGCAATATCTTAGCTCTATACACGCCATCATTAGATGATCTCTTCCAAGAAACCAAAGGAAGAACTTTACATATAACACACTGACACTATATTACGTTGTAGTCTTAGGATGTGATAAAAAGTCAGACACATCCTATGATGACTTTTTATTTTATTATTACGTTGACACTATATTACGTTGACACTATATTATTTTCTGCCAATATTAGAAATAAAGAAGACATATTGACACTATACACGCCATCATTAGGATGTGAAAAAAAAGTCAGACCTACAACGATACCTTTTAACTCCAAATGTCGGCGAATTGATATGAAGAAAGCATCGAGCCAAAACCTGCAACCGATAAAGGCTGATGCTTTCTATAGACCAGTGATCAGCACAATCGCTCATCCCCCACCATCTGGCAGTGTCCCTATCAATAGTAGACACTGTTAACCTCTGATCCGTCAACTCTGTATGAAAATGGGGAATCCGGCTACAACTCTCCCAACAATCTCTATCAGAATACTTTGCATTAATTGCTAACAACACATACAAGTGTGGAAAACGAACCTGTAATAAAGGTCCTTGATCAGTCCAGTCATCTCTCCAAAAGTGAAAACTGCATCATCCATTATCTAAGAAAAGCTTCATGAGCCATAATGCACGTAGAAGCACTGTGCAGAAGTTGGAAGCGAGCTGTACAACAACCTACTGCGATGAGGGATCCAGAGAAAAACCATATATAGAGTGCAACATCTTGCCATGCGATTTTGAACTTCCTCCATAAATACATGTCACCCACTTAGCCAGTACCACATGATTCTTTGCCTCCAGGCTGCGAATGCCCAACCTACCGTCCTCCTTTGCCAACATCAGCGTTTTCCAACCCACCAAAGGCATCCTGTGTGCCTTCCTAGAGGGGGTTGTAAGAAACATCAAATAATCGCCTCCAATCTCCCTCACCCGTATAAGCAGTATGTGCGTAGATAGGTAGCATATTGAGATGGCCGATGAAATTTCCTTCAAAAGAACAACTCGGCCCCCTCTCGAGAGACAGAGCACATGCCTGCTAGCCAACTTCTTCTCCAAGTTCCAACTTCTCAATAACATGGAGCCAATCTGATTGTCGAAGCTTGCCACCAACCAGTGACAACCCATGATAAGTGATAAGTAGAGCCCCCCGCTTCATTCATAACACATTCTCACATGACACCATGTCTTCCTCATCCATCCTAAAAGGGACAGAGATAGATTTGACATGATTCATCTTCAACGTCGAGCCTAATCCAAACTACTCAAGAATGGTGGCAGTCCCTCCTTCCATGGCCTCAGTTTCTCCCTCTACAAAGGAAATAGTTTGTCAGTGCATTGAATAATGTAAACCGAAATCCTACGCGTGTGGAATCCCGCCAGGAAGCCTCCTTCTCTAGCCTTCAATACCATCCAGGCCAAAGCATATGCCACCATCACAAATAACAATTGCATCAATGGGCAACCCCGCCTAACTCTGCATTGTGGCTGATATAAGCCCCCTATTATCTACCATTCACCAACATTGCATAAGAAGTATTCGTCAGGCATCTCTTCATCCATTCAATCTACTCACTAGGGAAGCCCCTAAGATGTATGGATGCCCACAAGAACCGTCATTCCACACAATCATATGCTTTTGAAAACTCCACCTTTCAAAGGAGTCCCTTGGTCTTCTTTCACCGCGACTCCGCAACGATCTTAGACGATGCCAAAATTCCATCCATCATGTGCTGACCCGGGATGAAAGAAGTTTGGGTCGGATTGATAATAGAGTCAAGCATATCACGAAGTCTATTGGCCATCCCTTCACCACTATTAATTACACAACATTAAACAATGCTATTGGGTGTATGTCCTCACGTGCCTCACAACATCCTTCTTAAACAAAAAGGAAAATAAGAGAACAGTTGAGCTGCTCGAAACCCCCATTTGTCTGGCACAACTCCACCACGTCTAATATCTTGTGACCAAGCAGGTCCCAGAACTCTTGAAAGAAGAAAATCAGGTATTCAGGTCGGGGGATTTATCTATATTCAGATCATCAACGGTTTGCTTGATCTCAGATAGTAAAAATAGCATCACCAACTCCTCAGTCTGAAGGTCAGACAACCATGGGATATCTCTTCCCAGCCACCTAGTGCCACTGTTTGGCACACGCTTACTGATTTGAAGGTAGCGTCTTCTTACTACATCCCCAATGACATGGTCACCAAACAACTACCCCATCTACCTCGATCGAGTGGATTAGGTTCTGCCTTTGCGGCTGCTGTCCACCACATGGAAAATCTAGCGTTGGCATCCCCCTCCTTTAGCCACTTTTGCCCCTACCACTGCCTCCATTTGGTCTCGTGCTTCTTATCTTCCTCTAACATGATGTGATTGTACTCCTACCTTACATCCACATCCTCCTCATGCAACTCCCTGTAATACTCAATTTGATTGAGGTGTACAATATCATCCTGTATCACGTCTCTCCCTTGCTCTCGAAGTGCTTAAGACGCTCTCTTAAACAGAATAAGCACGTTGTACAAGGCCTTGAGCTTCTTTACTATCCTCCTCGTTGTTGAACTCATAACCTCTGTTTCCTACCAACATCTCGTGACTTTCTCATGAAAGTCCTCTTGCAACCAGACTCACTCAAAATGAAAGATGCCACTTGGGTGCTGCCCATCGTCTGCATCCTAACAGATCGACAAATGGTGTAAGTGCGATCTAGGCAAGGCAAACGTAGACCCCAAGGGCAAGCACTCCAACAATCCCATATAACCAAGAACTGATCCAAGCAGGATCGAGAAGAGGAATTCCTCCAAGTATACTTGATTGTCGCATCCAAATTCTCCTTCTCCATCTCACCTACAAACTCAGCGAAAGCTGTGGAGCCAAGGTCCAAGCCACCCCTGTTACGTAGGCGGCTGGCTGAAAGAAGGGTGCCATTAACATTTTCACCAATACGCCACATAGGCTCCGGAAATCGTGCTCGCATCAATCGAAGCTCGTCACACATTATAGGAGATGGGGTGCTTGTAGGGCCATATACCACCGATAATAAGAACCAGAACCCATATAAGATCCTCCACAACAACACATACATGACCCATGTGTTACACATTGAATCCACAAGCTCTAAGAAATCCTTATCTATGTAATAAGTAGACCCCTTAACCCCCCGAAGCACCATCAGACATCATCACTTTGTAATCAATAAAGCACGATCCAATGAAATCGTGCTAGTTGAGGCGATTCCACATTTGTAACTTTGTCTCATGTAAACAAACATCTACTTTCCAACCCTCCATGGCCCCAAAAATCCCAAGAGACAACCTTCTTCTAGCTACAACGGGGACGCCTCTGCTAACCACACCCCTATGCAACACACAATCATTCTCCTCTTCTTAAGCTTCTAAAAAAATTGACTTCAACGTGTTGTCACCCTCATTGCGGGCAACACTTGGCTTCACCTCCACAAGCACCTCCTCATCATCAATCTCCTCCAACAACACTTGTCGCATGAGGCCATGGGCCCAGTGGTCTTCGCTTGTGACAATGAACAACCACCCTTAATCGGTTTGCCTTGTAGATGGTAATGGCAAGTGGCATCGGACCCCGAAGTCAAGAGTCTCTTTTTCTGCACCTTGAGACATGTTGCCATAGTTCTAGAAATCCAAGCATGACAATCCACAAGATCCATTGAAGCTCTTCGACCTGCCACACATAGAATGCTAGCCACGAGAATAGAGCTACATGGGTCTAAACAACATCCTTGGCTAGAGCCACACAGAAAATCAAGATCCACATATGTCGTGCGTTAGGGGCAGTCTATCCCAAACAAAAGGGTCAATCATCAAATATGAGACCAAGTCCATCATCCTGACAGACCTGTCCTTCTGGCTATCGGGCATAGGGAATTAAAAGGAAGGAAAATCATGTATAGGGAACCAGAAGAGAGAGTCGACCCATCAACAGACGATTGTGGCAAACATTTGGCAAGCAACTGATGGAAGGAGGTTTGACCCATCACGTGTAGAGCCTCAAACACTTGAATAGCAATGTAATCCTTAACAATAATCAATACATCACTAGTTAGGGGCACTCTCAAGAAAGCAAAGTCCCCAACCTAGATTTATGTGCGGATGGTGAGCAGGCGAGCGAGCGAGCGTGGAGAGGAGGATGCGCATGGCGAGGAGAGGGCCACCAGTATCGAAGGGAGCAATGATGGCTTTCAAGAGAGTGAAGACGAGATGCCCGATGATGTTTCGATGGAGGAGTTGGTGAGGGAGGAGCCTTGGAGTGCATTGAGGAGGAAGAGTCAAATATCAGGGCAAGGCGGTTTTGTGGTTCTTCCATTGCAGCGCCTTCGGTCATCTTTCCAAGAAGTGCTCTGTGCTGGAGCAGCTGTGCTTCTGTTGTGGTCGCCCGAGTCATAAAATGAGGGATTGTTAAGAGAGGGGCTCCTGTGTGAAGAAGAAAACCTTAGGCGATCTTCTATCTGACGTCGGGGACATCGGGGTGGTTGATCTGTTGTCACAACTTTTGAAGTAGACGAAGTTGGAGCAAGCGGTTAATGGCATTTTCGTGGGGGAGGGAAACATGGAGGAGTTGAGAAGATTTCGAGAGAGGTTTGGTGTAGTGAAGGGCTCGACTACCTATATCAATGTTATCTGGATGCCGAGGAGGTTGCTCTGTGTATAAGGGGCTTGTCGGCCAAAGAGGCGAGGGAGGTCATTGGTGGTGCTCTAGATGCTTGTCTTCCACCGGAATCGAGGGGTATCATTTGCTGGCAAAGCGTACGTTTCTTGGATGGTGGAACAAGTAGTGTAGGGCCGATCTGGAGGTCGAGAGTGGCGGTTGTTCCCTTGCACTGCTGGAGAGTGGAGATTCTTCGTGATGTTTTTGTGCATGATGGTGAGATGGTGGAGCTATGTTGCTCTAGACTGCAGGCTGGAGAGGGCTCAGAGGTAGAGGTGATTCTGTTTGTGGTTAGTCCTCCATCACCTTTACAGGATGATACGAGGATCGTGCGGCGGGCGATGCCTCTATGGATGATGGTGGGCGATAAAGCTTGCAACGTTGGTTTTTGGGACTGCTATGGTGCATCGACAACTCCCCAACTACCGATTGGGGATCTCAGGAGGAGGCTCTCGCTGCTGAGAATCCGAGAGTCGCAGATTCAGCGGAAGTCGAAGATGTTTTGCGTAGAGATCTCACTGGTAGCCCTAGCACCACAAAGTCTTTCCTCGATGCGATTTTATCCGGGTCCTCTAATGTGGCCTCAGGTTCGGGTACGTGTGCATTGTTTGTCCTGATTATGAGTCCGTTGTCTGTTCCTTTAATGGGTTGGTCCTGACGAGTTCGGGCAATCCGTTTAACCCGAATTTGGGTGCTCCTGTTAATCCAGTTACAAACCCAAGATCGGATGCTCTTGTTAACCTGACTACATGCCCATGTTCTGCTGCTTCGCTGGGTTTCTCTTTGGGGGTTCTGAACCTGCTTCAGGGGCTTCTTCAAGTCTATCTTCAGCTTTGATGCATGGGGTGACAGGGGCTAGTTTTCTCAAATGTTTGGGGTGATAACCTCGGAATGTGGTGGCACAATGGAGCGTCATCCAAGGTCCCTGGTGGGGGATGTTGGTGGTGCTGGTTTTGGAGGTGGGAGCGAGGGAGGTGCGATTAGTGGGGAAGGTTTATGCTGGATTTGGGAGTTATTTTATCGAGGTGTGCAGTGGTGGTTCCTCGACGTGTAAAGGGGAAGGGGGGTTTGGAGCGAGAAGGCTTGGAGAAACGTCGTTAGGATGCTTCGGGTTCTCAACGGGTTGTTGGTGGTCCGTAGTAGGCGTTAGTGATTTTTTCCAGGAAGCGACGTCGGGAGGATGCACACGATTGGGAGACAAGGAAACTCGAATGTAACCGTGTAATAAATGTTCTCGTTGATTCCAATGGTGCTAGGATGAGTGTGGAGGAGGGGCCTGAGTTGATGTAGTTAGGGGCGGAGGTAGAAGGTGGATCAGAGCAGGAGGCTGCTATGATACCTGTTAGAAAATAAACATGCGAAAGCGAAACATGGAAAAAGATAAGGAAATATGAAGAGTGAAATTTTACGTGGAACCCTACTCCCTAAGGAGCGGGATAAAACCACGGGAGAATCCCTCAAAAGGGCATATGCTTTATTGCAATTTCTCAATGGATATAGGAGGTCTGGGGCTCCTTATATAGCCTCCACAGAGCCTCAAAGTCCCACCACTGGACAATGTGGAACTAAACATATGGATGAGCCCTCCTACAGCACAATAGGCGCACATAACAACTACTCCAATACTCCCCCTCAAGATGGAGCATGCAATGCTCAGCTTGGACAAATAGAAAGAAACACAACTCAACACTACAAGACACTACAGACAATATCAACCCAACGCACACAACTGTTGCTGTCGAGGACGTTGCTTCTCATGCCGTGCAGGTGAGGAGGACGAACGGGCTGGAGTGTGAGTCTGCTGAATCTCCTCGTCGGAGAGCATGTGCTCTGTACTGCGCCTGTCAGAGTCGCTGCAACGGGAAATGAGTCTCCTCGTCAGAGTACTCTGGCCCGCCACAACATGTGGACAACTACTCCATCTCTGAAAAGGGTCGAACTGAAAAGGCCGTGGAAGTGCAATCCTCGTCGGAGTCCACGGTCGCTGGAGAATGGAGTCGAAAAGAAGTCTCCTCGTCGGAGAACTGGGTCTCTCCCATCTGGCATAGAGAATGGTACACTACTCTGGTGTCCCTATGATACCACATGAAAACCCTTGCCAACATGGCACATGGAATGGTCCTCTACTCTGGAGTCCCTATGGCTCACATGAAAACATTGGCCGACAAAACAAGAATAATGATGGGGACCACAAACAAATGATGGCAAACATGTGCACATCTGAAAGAAAACCGCATGCATGTGCGTATCTGAAACTGAATCTCTCTTTGGAGAACTCAAAAACATGGGCCTCTCAACATGGAGTGCCTTGAACTTGGACTCAAACCAATCTGAATGTCGAGTCTGAAGTCTGATAAACTGTAGAGTCTGGAAAATCTGGACTGGCCTGGAATCTGGAGTCTCTGAATGTGGAGAATATCTGAATCTGACCTCTGAAGATGGAACAAGACCTGTGACTCTACATAATATTCCCCCTTTCTCCCATATTTGTCGGAAGTCATGGACGTCGACGAAGTTAGGAAAAGACAAGATAATCATAAATATGGGGAGGAAAAAAGCAAAACAATACAAATGCCGAATTCAATCATTTTTTTGGCTTCTCAAATCAATCAATTTTTTTAAGCCATTTCATTTTTTTAATTGGCTTTTCCTCTCAAATTTCCCCCTTTTTGGCTATTTTCATTTTTTAGCCGTAACAATCATCATCAATTTTTTCAACAATTTTTTTAAATGTGTACGGCTCTTATCCGATGTACACGCCTTTTTTTCCTTTACCTTTTTTTACTCTCGGCCTACAATGAGCCTTTATAATAGAGACACCCCCTTTTTACTTCAATCACTGGGCCGCCCTATTTTTCAGCCTACTGTAGGGCCCCCTCTTTTTTTAATATCTGAACCCTGCCTGTTTGGGCTTTGCAATATTTTTTTAAACAGAAAAAGCCTTCAAGCTCACTCAGGCCCCTTTGATAACCCCATCTCATATTAGGGTTCTCATGCGGGGAACCCTCATCAAGGAAAACTGCCACCCCGTGATGGGGAAACTTATCTCACGTCGCCTGGAGCTACAGAGGAATGAGCACCGCCTGGGCATGGCATCGCCAATCTGGAGGGCGCTGCCTAGGCGTGAAATGGGAGTGGGAGGCATCACCGCTTGAAGATGTCGCTCGAGAGGATGTTCCACACCACCGCGCTGAAGGAGAGATCGCCAGGAGGCTTGAAGGTTCACGCGCGCTGCCTGCGGGTTGATGTCGAGAAGTTTCGACTCTGCCATGGCATGATTGGGAGCTGTGGCAAGACTGATAAAAGACTTGCGCCTGCCGGTTGGTGGGAGGAAGGGGGTTGCCGGCCTGTTGTTGATCTGGAGTAGGGTCGCCGGAAGGGGGCTGTGCGATGAGGGCTGAAGGCGCGAGGGAGGAAGATACTCTTTCGCGTGTGAGGCCGAGTACGAGGGGCGACACACTGGATCGGGATCGCCCGCAATGGTTTTCTGTCATGGTTGATGCCGCTGGGACCGAAGAACTAGAGAACCTTCTCATTGCAAAGAGGGGTTCCAAGGCATGGCGCGACGAATAAAAATAGGGTTCCAGGAGACCATGAAATCCTATATCTTCAGAACATTGCAAGATCCCAGAAAAATACTCTCCATAATAACTTACAAGATCAACGCACCAAAAAACGAATCTCGAATACATGAAAAACTTGAAATCCTCGAGAATCGACTCGCTCTGATACCATGTTAGAAAATAAACATGCGGAAGCGAAACATGGAAAAAGATAAAGAAATATGAAGAACTCCAATAATACCTGAGGAGGGGTTGGTTGACGATTTGTCTGTTTTGGCAGAAGGGAGTCATGCAGAGAGGTTGTTTGAACTTGCAGATGCAAAGAGAGTGGGGGTTCAGGGGGGGCTCCCCCTCGGTCTCAATGAAATACATGACATAGAATGTGTGAGGGTTGGTGCAAACAAAAGAGGCAGTTTGGTTCCTGCTTGTTGCGTGGAAGGTGGATGTGGTGTGTTTGCAAGAGACTACAATTGATACTTGGTACTCTGTAAGATGGAGCTCTGTTTCTGGCCCTCATCTCACTGAGTTCAAAAGCAGTGCTAGCAAATGGAAGCTTTAGGGCGAGACGGACAACTTTAAGTTGAATATCCATGAGTTATATTTAAATGGGCTAAGAGAAACTGTTTAGATTAACTGAAACTCTAAGTCTCTTCTTCGACAGTGTGCATAGCTTTTCTGGCGGCTCTATGCCGTCAGAAGTTTCCGTCTCACAAGATCAACAACCCTCGCAGCCTCCTCCAGGAGATCTACGGAGTAAAGAGCATGATCACCTATCTCACGTCAGCTGAGAGGTGTGAGGCATCTCCGCCCATACAAGGCTTTGAATGGTGCCATGTCGATAATAGAATGATAGCTGTACGTGAACTCTACTAATGGCAGGTGGTCCTTACAGGACTCTTTCCACTCTAAAGTGCATGCACATAGCAAATCTTCAAGCATCTGAATGGTGCGCTCACTCTGTTTGTCGGTCTGTGGATGGTATGCATAACTCATCTTCAACTCTGTCTGTAGTACTGGCTTGAACTGAAGCCAATAGTGCAATGTAAGCGTCAAGTCCCTGTTAGACACACCACCACTCGCGGTATATAGTGGAGTCTGATAATGTTCTGCACACATAACCTTGCCAATCTGGATGGAGTGTAGGTCATGCTGACATGTATGAAATGAGTGACCTGGTAAACCTGTCAACAACGACCCAAATCGAATCATGGCCACCTGGCATCTTCGACAACCCAGTGACGAAATCCATATAAATACTCTCCCACTTCCATTCGAGAATGGGGAAAGACTGCAATAGCCCCAGTGGTTTCCTGTGCTCAGCCTTGACCATCTGATAGGTCATGCATCTGCTGACATGTTGCTCCACATTGCGCTTCATTTCGTCCCACCAAAAATGTCGACGCAGATTACGTTACATCTTCGTGCTGCCGGGATGAATAGATAATCGTGAACTGTGTGCCTTATCAAGAATATCTCTGTGCAACTGCTTGTCGTTGGGCACAACGATCCGACCAGCTTTCCACAAAATGGATCCTGTTACAACAAAATCATCAAATTCATCCTTGATAGCACGCATGTATCTGTCTCGAATCCAAGGATTTGACTTGTGTCCTTCGACTATGCGATCTCATAAACCGCTGAATCGTAGAGACACGACAATAGATATAGATGCACTTTCTTGAGGATACCAATCAGTCAAAGCTGCGAGCATATCCCATGTATATAGTGTTAGAGTATTTGGTATGCGCCCATGAGTTGTAGATGGGTACATGGATACCTCCAGGATCCATTTTCCCCATCCAGTTGTTTAGTCCCACATTGTCCAGTAATGGGACTTGGAGGCCCTGTGGAGACTATATAAGGAGCCCTAGGCCTCCTGTATCAGATGAGAAAAAGCAATGCATAACATGCCCCTTTGAGGGCTTCTTCCGTGGTTTTATCCCGCTCCTCACGGAGTAGGGTTCCACGTAAAATCCCGCGTTCTTATTCGTTCTTTATTCTTGTTCCATGTTTACGCTTCCACTTCATATTTGTAACATGGTATCAGAGCGGGGTTCGATTCTTGAGGATTTTTTGTCTTTATATTATTTGAGATTCGATTATCAGATTCATTGTTCACGGTTATTGAAGATTCATATTCGAAGATATGTTCCAGTTTTTATTCTGGGGTTTTTCTGTGAAACCCTATTTTTCTGCACTTTGTTCGTCGAAATCCGACCCCTGCAAGAGATGATTTGTTCGTGGGGCCGTATCTTCTTTCTCCAGCAGCAAAATCCCTTCTAGGGCTTTACAGCCCCTCAAGGCAACCTCGATCTCATACATTACCAGGCGTATCTTCAAGATCCAACACAAGAAGGGCGACGCATATTCATTCACCGTGTGCGTCCTCCAGTAGTCTCAGACGGCGACGAAGTTATAGACCCACGGCATCGACTCCTGTAGCGTGAGCAGGCGATATCCCCATCGTGCGAGCCCCAACCGACGAACCCCCTTGCCACCAACCATTAGCAGGCGGCGCCCTTGCGCAATCTTCCATGTCGATCTCTGCTCCAGGCCGCGACTTCAGGCCGCTCACCCTTGGTTCCATGTCGCGTATAGCTGCCATCTTCCTCTGCGGCGCCAACCCCATCGGCGATCCCGTGCGAGCCAAACACCCACGCCGCATCCATGCGTGTTCTTCTCCAGGTGCGACCCTCTAGGGTGCAGCACGATACAACAACGGTGTGGACCCTCGCCGCTCCTTACAGCAAAACCCTTCGGCGGCGACGATCCCAGAGAGGTGGTGCCTCTCTCCAGGCGATGGCGACACACCTTTCTCTCGTGAATCCTAGCAGTGACCTCCCAGCCCCAGGCGGCTGTCCATGCTGCGAATACTCCTGCAGGCGGCAACATCTAAAGAGACGGGTTCTTGGGAACCCTAAGGGTTGCGCCTCCCTTTGGGCCCGAGGTTTAAAAAAATGTGTTTTGCTGCTTTGTAACGGCCTAAGTACGTCGAAAGTTGTAACAAAAAAAAGAACAAAAAGAAGGTGGGGCAGTGTCAGTTAAAAAAAAGGAAAAAAGAGAGTTGAGAAAAAAAGGTGCGTGCATTAAAAAAAAAGCCAGACGCATTTAAAAAAAATGATTTTTAAAAAATGTATGAAAAGCCGTAAAAAAAATATTTGTTGTCACGGCTTGAAAAAAAATTTGCAAAAAAAAAGAGAGACAAAAGGAGAGGTCGGGAAAAAAAATTTGAAACGGCCAATTGTTATTCATGATTTAAGAAGCCGAAAATTTGTGATTGGCTTAGTGATATTTAATCTCCATTTATCTTGTCTTCTCTCAACTGTCGATGTCTTCATTCCGACCAGTATGGGAGAAAGGGGGAGTATATGTAGAGTCATATGTCTGTTCTTAATCCAGATTCTAGATTCAGATGCCAGTCTCCAGACGAGCCAGTTTTCAGACTCTACAAGTTTTCAGATGAAGATTCTTCATACGCAAGATTCAGACTCGATGTTGAGATTCCGAGTCCGCAGGTGTGATGCGCAGTTATTCAGACTCGACATTCAGATTGGTCAGAGTCCAAGTTCGAGGCACTCCAAGTTGAGAGGCCCATTTTCGAGTTCTCCGGAGAGAGAGAATTTTCACACACACATGTATGCGGTCATTTTCAGATGAGCACATGTATGCCATCAGTTCAGAGGTCCCCATCATTATTCTTGTTTTGTCGGCCAGAGTTTTCATGTGAGCCATAAGGACTCCATAGTAGAGGACCATTCCCTTTGCCATGTTGGCAAGGGTTTTCTTGTGGTATCATAGGTACACTAGAGCAATGCACCATTCTCTAAGCCAGATGGGAGAGACCCAGTTCTCCGACGAGGAGACTATTTTCAGACTCTATTCTCCAGCGACTGTAGACTCCGACGAGGATTGCACAGCCACGACCATTTTCATTTAGGCCCATTTCAGAGATGGAGCAGTTGTCCACATTATTGTGGCGGGCCAGAGTACTCCGACGAAGAGACTCATTTCAGTTGCAGTGACTCTGACATGCGCAGTTCAGAGCACATGTTCTCCGACGAGGAGATTCAGAAGACTCACACTCCAGCCCGTTCATCCTCTCACCTGCACGACATGAGAAGCAATGTCCTCGACTGCAGTAATGTGCGCGTTGGGTTGATATTGTCCTTAGTGTCCTGTAACTTTGAGTTGGGTTTTTTTCTGTTTGTCCAAGCTGAGCATTGCATGCTCCAGCTTGAGGGGGAGTGTTAGAGTATTTGGTTCTGCGCCCATAAGTTGTAGATGGGTAAATGGATACCTCCAGGATCCATTTACCCATCCAGTGGTTTAGTCCCACATTGTCCAGTAGTGGGACTTGGAAGCCCTGTAGAGACTATATAAGGAGCCCTAGGCCTCCTGTATCAGATGAGAAAAAGCAATGCATAACATGCCCCTTTGAGGGTTTCTCCCGTGGTTTTATCCCGCTCCTCACGGAGTAGGGTTCCACGTAAAATCCCGCGTTCTTATTCGTTCTTTATTCTTGTTCCATGTTTACGCTTCCGCTTCATATTTTCTAACATATAGCCAGTTTGCCGTACCTTCTGCATGAGTTCTCATGCTAAACGCATCTGCTACAACATTTCCCTTACCAAGGTGGTAAGAGATCGTGCAATCGTAATCCTTCAGTAGCTCGAGCCACCTGTGCTGTCTCATGTTCAGCTCCTTCTGATCAAAGATGTACTTCATGCTCTTGTGATCTGTGGAAATTTCGAAGTTCACCCCATAAAGATTGTGGCGCCATATCTTCAAGGTGAAGACAACTACCGCCAACTCCAAGTCCTGGGTGGGGTAGTTTCACTCATGCGATCTCATTTGTCATGATGCGTAAGCAATCATATGACCTCTCTACATCAATACCGCTCCTATACCATCTCCATATGCATCTGTGTAGACTGCATAGCCATGGGTGCCTGATGGAAGAATAAGAATGGTTGCTGTCGTCAATCTTTCCTTCAGTGTCCTGAAGGCCTGCTTGCGTGAATCATCCCAAATGAAAGGAACTTCCTTCTGTGTTAACCGCATCAGAGGAAGAACAATGCGTGAAAATCCGCTGACAAAGCGTTTGTAATAGCCCGCTAATCCAAGGAAGCTCCGTGTCTAAGTGACTGTCTTGGGCTGCTCCCAAGACATAGCTGCCTCAATCTTCGTAGGATCAACTGTGGTACCTGCTCCAGAAATGACATGTCCATGAAATGAGACCTGGGATAGCCATAATTTGTACTTGCTCAGTTTGGCATACAACTTGTTCTCTCGTATGTGTCCAAGACAATCTTCAGATTATTCGCATGATCCCATTCATTCCACGAATATACCAGCACATCATCAATAATTACCACTACAAATCTGTCCAAGTATGGGCGGAAGATCCTGTTCATCATGTCCATGAATGCTGCAGGTGCATTAATAAGCCCAAACGACATCACTACAAACTCGAAGTGCCCATAACGAGTCCTGAAAGCTGTCTTCGAAATATCTGACTCTCGAATCCTCAGCTGATGATAATCGAATCGAAGATCGATTTCCTAGAACACCGAGGATCCCTGAAGCTAGTCAAACAAATCATCGATGCGCGGCAAAGGATAATGGTTCTTCACCGTTCTTTTGTTCAGCTGCCTATAATCAATGCATAATCTCATGGATCCATCATTCTTTCTGACGAATAAACTGGAGCACCCCAAGGTGAAGTGCTCGGTCTTACGAATCCCAAGTCAAGTAACTCCTGCAACCACATCTTCAACTCTCTCAACTCAGCTTGTGACATGCGGTAAGGAGCCATCGAGATCGGCTGTCTATCTGGTAGCAATGTGATTCGAACTCAATTTCTCTCTCAGGAGGTAATCCTGGTAACTCATCAGGAAATACATCAGTGTAGTTTGATGCTACTCTGATATGCTGTGTCATCGGCTCATGATCGGATGTCTCTTTGACAAATGATAGATAGGAATTACATCCCTGATCAACAAGTCTCTGAGCTCGCAATACTGAAATGTACTCCATTTTGGAGTCATGTAATGTACCATCAAAGGTGAACTCAAGCAAATCTGGAATCCTGAAGACACCTATTTCCTAAAGCAATCAACAAGAGCATGATGAGTTGATAGCCAATCCATGCCTAAGGTCAAATCAAACTCATCAAGCTGAAGCAAGAGACAATCTGCAATCATCTCATGACCATTAATCAACACTGGTAAGTTTCTGACTATCAGTGAAATGACGAACAATTGACTAACTGGCCCACGTATGTGATATGGAGAAGATATAGTCTCTGCAACTCTACCTACTAAAACTAGTAATCTCGAAGCAATGAAAGAATGTGTCGCTCCAAAATCGAATAAAACATGGAAAGGTTGACCCAAGACTGAGATCATACCTTTCACCATAGTAGCTGCTGACCGAGCCTGCTCCTCAATCAATGCATGTAGCTATCCCTGTCTAGGTGGTATGGTACTAGAACCTACCATGCTCTATGTCTATCTCCGCGACCTCCTGAAGTTGGAGTTCCTGCCACGGAAACTCCCTGTATGCTGTGCTTGTGGCTGTGAAGGTTGTGGTCGAGGCTCTCCAGAAGCCTATGGGCATTGAGATCAGTAATGTTCCCACTTATTTCACAAGTAGCATCTCACAGATCTGGTAGGAGTGGTAGTCGTGCATGCGATTGAGTCGGTCCTACTGGAGGCCTGTCTGCTCGCTGCGATCCAAATGGTCATGCTAAACTTGTGCCACGTTCGCCAAGTGCTCCTCCTGAGGTAGTCGCTGGAGATGAGCGAGCATCGCCTGAAAATGCAGAACTTGTAGGCTGAAATTGCCTAACCGACCTCTGCTGCTGGAACTGTCGACGTATTGGTCCAAATGATCGTTGTGGCCTAGGTGTCGCTCCATACGAGCTCCCAAAGCATCTCTCTCGGATATCCTCAAACTTCTTCGCTGCGTCATGGAAGTGATACGCAACCCGACCAGCTTCTCCTGCACTTCTTCCCGCATATCTCTAATTAACTTCTCTAGATTCTCATCTGGAAACACAACAACTAATGAAGTGTGGCGAGACAACTCAGTGTATCGGACGAAGTACTCTCTTGCTGTCATCCGTCCCTGTCGAAGCTCGACAAACAATCGACGCTGGGACTCCTTCCACTTCCCATAAAAGAATTGGGATATGAATCTTTTCTCGAAATCATCTCATGTGGGCTCGCGTCCCAACTTAGAAACTACCGCCTCCCACTATCTCTCTGTGAAATCTATCAGTGAATACTCCATGAAAGATAAGCACGAGTCTTGTGGTGCACGAGTCATCCGTAGTACCTTCATCACCCTCTTTAGCCACTGCGCAACCTGGTCTGACGTCCCGGTGCCCTAGAACATGGGCACATTGGCCCTCTGGTAGGAAGTGAAAGCTGACTGGTGCCTGTAGATAGCGGAGTGCTCATGTGCATCCTCATCTGCGAAGAGTACATGGTCTTGCTCCCTGTCGTAATCTACATCTTCAGCTCCATGATATGGTATCTCATCATATGGATCAATAAAATGAGGCTGCTGTACCTCAATCGACGGTGGCTGCTCATGTCGTGTTCCATCCGGAGATGGGTGGTATGTGAAATCTGACAGCTCCTCGAACCTCATCTCCATATCTGTCTGCCTGTCAGCGACCTCTGTCTGCTGAGCTAGGATCTGATTCTGCTGACCTCGCATAGCAGTCTGCTGCTGCTGGAGGTCGGTGAGAGCGGTCATAATACGCTCCAATCGCTCAACCATCTCCTGGTCTGGTCTGGACATCATGGCTCTGCATAAGAACCAATGTTATTAATCATAATAGTCGATGTTCACTGTCATTTCCTTTTGTGCTTTTCTCTTCTTGGGACATTATATGGAAATTAATGACAATTGGTGACATCTATGGTTATGAATGTCAAATTTCCCTCTTAGACTCGCGACAAGCCGACTGGAAGGAAGTGAAAACTGACTGGTGCCTGTGGATAGCGGAATGCTCATGTGCATCCTCATCTGCGAAGAGTACATGGTCCCAAGGTTGCAAAAAACGGTTCATGCGGCCGTTTAAAAGTCCGTTTAAACTCATTCAGTCCTCGACCGACTGTATTACCTTTAATCGGCTATGTAAACGGTCAGACCGTTTAAACGGGTGTAATCGGCTGTTTACACGCCGTTTAAGCGGCCGCGTTTTGCATTAAGGTTACATAAACCCTATATTGATTATGCTATCTACTTTGACATGTCACATTTGGATGAAGAGGTCATTGAAATTGATAATATCTGATCAATGTTGTGAATATGTGATAATATTTTTATAGGTCATTTATACTTTTTTATTAAATATATATACGTAATATTTTTTATTAATTTAAAAATGTAAAACCGCATAGACCGTTTAATTTCCGTTTAAACTCCCGCATACCGTTTAAACAGTAATCGGTGACCCTGCCGACTGTATACCGCATACCGTTTTTTGCAACCTTGCATGGTCCTTCTCCCTGTCGTAATCTACATCCTCAGCTCCATACTCTGGTATCTCATTATGTGGATCGTCAAAATGAGGCTGTTATACATCAACTGACGATGGATGCTCATGTCGTGTTCCATCCTGAGATGAATGGTATGTGAAATCTGACAGCTCCTCGAACCTCATCTCCATATCTGTCTTCCTGTCAGCAATCTCTGTCTACTGAGCTAGGATCTGGTCCTGCTGACCTCGCATAGCAGTTTGCTGTTGCTGGAGGTCGGTGAGAGTAGTCATGATACACTCCAATTGCTCAACCATTTCCTGGTCTGGTCTGGACATCATGGTTCTGCACAAGAACCAATGTTATTAATCATAATAGTCGATGTTCGCTGTCATTTCATTTTGTGCTTTTCTCTTCTTGGGATATTATATGGAAATTAATGACAATTGGTGACATCTGTGGTTATGAATGTCAAGTTTCCCTCTCGAACTCGCGACAAGTCAGATGATTGTCGCTATCCGAGAACTTAATGTGATCGTAATTGTAATACTGCGAATGCGTGTAGCGGGGTACCATGACTCTGATATCAAATTGTGACCCCCTCAGATCCGGGTACCCATTTATGCGGCATTCGCGATATTAATATGATAAATGATCGCATCAGCTAGTGAAATTTGAGGGGAAATTTTTCGCGTTTGCAATTGAAATTCACATCTAAACACCACAGAACAACAACAAGATGTGCTACCAATTTTCCATTTCATTAATATATATATATATATACAACATGTAACAAACTAGGATGACCGTGTGTACATGTATCCCAAAAATGTACGAAAGAGAAAAGAAAGCATATACCTCATAAACTGAACAAAAATACAACTGTACCATCTGGTATATGTGCGTATGCTCGGTAACATCAAACTACTACTGCAACGCAGGTGATTTGCCTGTTAAGCATGCAAGGAAGAAAAAGACGTCAACAGATGTTGTGTACATTCCAACATAATTTAATAAACAAGTAATTAAGTGTGCTCAAAAGTAAGCAAGTAGAAAAGCAATGATAATTAAATTTAACAACTGCCTGCATGGGGAAAGGTATTTAAACTGTTCTGTATATATATTCTCTATAATTACCCATTGCCCCATAACCCATCATATGTGTATATATATATATATATTAGTTGATGACCATACGTATATGTTATTCTCTTGTCATTGAGATCATGTTTAGGAATCTTGATAATGAGACTATTAGGTTATGATACGATTTCGTGATTATATCTAACATCTCAAGTCTAGTAGATAGTCCATGCCTCCGTGGTCTTGGTCTGAGTGTGACCTCACACTATAACTCTAAGGCGTGAAGAGTTCCTTCGGGTTGGAGTGTCTCTATAGGCATGCGGTGGTGTGTAATGTATCCTAACTATGTTCCCAACACGTCCACTAACTTATTTATTATCTGAAGTACAATTCTAAGATTCAATCAGTTGTCGATGATTGATGATTATGATAAATAATGATTCAATACCAATCTTAACTGTAGTCAAACTCAATTGTAATTGATCTTAATTTTATCCAAACTCAATCATGCTTCATTCCAAGTTCAATTGTATTTCTTCCAAATTCCACTGTAATTGATTCATATGTAGCCATCATCAAGCCTGTTGGCGGAACATTAACCATAACTCAAGCGGTGAGGAAGTCTCCTAGAGACCCTTCCGTCTCGCCCTCTAAGTGGAAGTGCGATCCATTAGATGGATAGGTCTACTCCAAAACTACGCCACTAAGATGAGTGAGAGAGACTCTCCGTAAAAATTCACTTTAAACGGGCCCGAATGGCACGGGCAGACGAGCTCGTACGAAAAACTTAAACCGAGGATACCCCGCATGGGTATCTTAAAATAGAAGGTCAGCGGAGCTGGTCAATAGTCGGGATCCCAATGAGGGATAAAAACACTACGAGCTCGCGCAAAAAGGACTTGGATCCTAAACCCGCGCACTTGGCGGCCACTGCCCTAACCGAGCTTCCTATCTACCGCTCAGTTGAGGGCCATCGCGCCCTCGTATGGTCAGGTGTAAGGGTCACTGTGACCGGCACTATTCATTGTCATCCTTGATTTACCTTCATACTTATTTGATTCCTCAATTCCTTTCTCAATCTCTTATGTGATCAATTTAACTGATCTAGACATCTTGATCAACTATCTTATTGATAGTGATTCATAGATAATATAGTATTTATAAAGGATAGATTTCATGAATCCATTCTCGCAAGATTCTACAACTCTCCTGTAATGTTTCTTCTTCATGGATCAATAAAACCTTCCATCAACCTTCTTGTAACCGGCTTCTAAATCTGATGCGTCAAGCTCACGAGCCTACGTCCACTTCATTCTTATTTGAAGGATTGCTTCCTAATTTTACGCAGTTAAGATAATTCTAATTTCTATATCTCCGTTGATAACGTGCATCAACCATCACATACACTTGGACTGGATTTATCATGCACCCACATAAGTTAGAAGATAAGAAGAACCTGGGTACTTGTTTTAACTAGTAGATGTCAAGAGAGATTGGTTCTAATACAATCTTTTATTCAGGTATTTCCTCTCATCCCCGAACACAAGTCATTCTCGTGTATGTAAAAAAAATTGCCCCATGAGAACCTAGATCGCACTCATCTTCCAATCATCAGGTACAGTTCTAATTCCATTTCCCTTACAACCGATGTTGCCTTTCAATTTTGAGGTGGGTGATACCTTATCCAGCCAACTAACATCGGAGATGCTTTTGCTACACGTATGATGGTAATGCTAACTTCACATATTTCAAATGTTAAACATACCTTGAGTTCTATCCGATTAACTGGAATTGCATTTTGTAGGGCACTGATTATGTCAGAAGCCTGGAGTGATGTTTATAAATATATTTCTTGTGATGGTCAGTCTCACAGGTTGATTGTTTGTGGATCATCATCACATATTTATAGCTAACCAAGGGGTGTCAGGAAAATTTAGGATCGATGAATTCGACTTGGATTCATCGTGTTTGTCGCTCGTATTTACAGCATGACTCGTATAATTGTCTATATATGTGAGCTAGTTAACAATATTTTACCAACTATATTATATAGTAAGATGTGTAAACCATGATCAATACAAATTGCACTCACAATGATGCAGTCTCTGTAATGAGACAATATCTATATATAAGTAATTATCTATAAATGTAACCACAATAGATGTTATCCTAAACCTTAACATAGCAGAATCAAAGGAAGACAGAATCCTTTTAGAAAATCTTATTACAACTCCTATTTCAAGTGCTAATTTAGGATGGGCAATTAGGTAAATCTTGTCTTTAATCTAAATAAGAACTCTTGTATAGACAACAATTTCTAGAATGTCATAAAAGATAAGTCCACGACTAATTGCAGTTATACTATAGAAATTACTGTAAGATTTTAACCAACAATACAAGGAAATTTATTTCCAAAACCAATTGGCTCGACGTCTACGTCTAGGCTGAAGCAACTAGTGGCTTAGCAGGGGTCGAGAATAGCTTCTTCAAAAAAGAAAGAAATCTGTATTTTTTTTGAGTTGGTACTAAGACAGAGAGAGCCCTAAGTGCTATCTTTACCCAGACTCGGGAATTCGGAAAGAGCCCTAACTATCCAAGAAGACACTCGAAACTCACTCGTACTGGGAATGATCATAGTGAAACCTTTGACCCTCTGGTTCGAGCAATATAATACAGTTGACGGCCCCAAAACAAGCTCACTGACACAAAAACCGGACTTTTCTTACTCAGGCTTTGCTTGTTTTGGTCATCTCAGGGGCTTTTCCAAACTTTGAAAGAGAATAGTACTGGGAACTGAGCTCCGGGTCTGATTTACTGATTGACAAGGATGCGAGGCGAGGGGGATGTGATAGACGAAGAGGGGTAGTCAGGTGGTTACGGGGTGCAAGTTAGTATATGAGAAAAAATGCTGCAATACTGTAGTATGCTTATGCCCCACTAAGAGTTGATGCTGGTAGGTTGGGATTGCTGGACTTAGCAGACTATTACATTATTTTGATTGACCTTTCATCAATCACTCCTCATTCAACCGACTCGCACCAGAAGAACTCACTTCTCTTTCCTACACTCTCATCGGTCCTCGACTTGTCTCCTTGAACTCTCTTCCCACTCTCAGAACTCTTAGGCAACCCAACTCACACTCGAGCCCTCCGAGCATTTCCTTCTCTCCCGGGCTCGTTTCTCTATATCTGAACTCGAAAAATCGCCTTTTCCCTAATGATAATCAAATATTTAATTTCCAAAAACAAAAATTATCATTTTATATTTTTTATAACAACAGATTAAGAATGATAATCAAATATTTAATTTCCAAAATCAAAATTTATTATGTGTATATATTTTTCACAACATCAGACTACGACAAAGAAAATGATAATCAAATCCCCACTTCCTCTAATGTTTTATTCAAGCAAGGACATCAAGGATATGAAATTAGCATGCATGGCAGCAAGGAGGAGAATGTATGGAATTGTATCTGTGATTTCTCCAAGTTTGGAGATGATTTCACATGCAAGAGGGCTTCAAGGCAACTCCAGTTGGATAGAAAAAGCTGCTGGACAGCAGTCTAAAATGGAGGAAAATAGCAAGAGGGAGTCCTGCAACCTTAGATGTTGCTGCAGAGAGCAGTAGGGATCTTCTCGAGCTGCTATAGAAAGGTTCCAGCAACAAATTTCAATCAAAATGGAGAGGAAACATGGTGCTTGGCTGGAATTTGGGGAAAAAGAGAGGAGGAAATGGGGAAGAAATTGGAAGAAAAGAAAGAAGGGGGAGAAAAGGCCCTTGACGTTGGAGAAAAGAAGGGAGAAGGAATTTGGGGTAAAAGAATAGGAAGAAAGGAAAATGAGAGGAAGCTTCCTATGTCACATTAAGTGACATCATCCTTGACATCATTAGTGACATGAGCATGTTGATGTCAACATAATGATGTCATAATTAAAAAATATATATTTTTATAATCAACAGAGAAATTTTAATTTTTTTAATATTTTTAAACCATTTTTCTTATTTATGTAAAGAGTTAAAATTGGCCGTATGCGCACTTCGAGTCTCGGATTTCGATGAGCAATATCTCGATTTGATCGTTTCTAAACGACGATCAATATGAATATAATATTGATACACTTTGAATCGGGTATGAATACCTGAAATTCTGGAGATATGGTTTTGATTTATGGCTAAATTTCACGAGTTTAAAATATCAAACGGTCCTCGATTGATGAACGGTCGATTCCAGTGGTCTTATTTCGTCGAATCAGATTTTATGCCAGTCTCGGTTTGTTTTGCGGTTTTCAATTTGCATCGCGACTTTTCCATGGCACGCATTACGATGCGATCGACTTTTGGTCTTTTGCGACTGAATGACTTCTTATTTACGATCAATTGATCGATTTAGATTATTTAATATTGATTGATAATTTTATTGGATCAATCAGACCCTAATCGGCTCGAGTTCGAGTTTAATTGGATTAAGATGTTACATTTTTTTATTAACAACATGTCCTAAAATACTCTTTTTTTGGCATAATGTGGCCTAGATGGGCCAAACCCAGGAACCTCTATATATTTTTCTAAAACTTACGGACTGACCTCTCCACTTTTTTTTCTCATTTACATTTTTTTGGTTTAAGCATCGACCCAACTGGGTCATTCACCCCTTATTTAGTGTCCCCCGATAGGAAACCCCATATCACCACCCCATGATTTGGTTCAGAACTGATCGTGCGTCGCCCCCACAATGGGGTTCATAGCTGATCGCATGCCGCCCCTCAATGGGGTTTGCATCTTGTTCGCGCACACCACCACCGGTTGGGGCCTCCGCTGCCTGGAAGCCGCCGCATGGATGGGAGAGCTCTACCTAGAGCATCGAGCGGCGAGGGCATCACCGCCTTGGAGGAGAACTGTGGCTAGTGTCGCCTATTAGAGAGGAAGGAGTACAAGTTGGAGTTGAGGCTGCTTCCTCCGCTTGCGCGATATGGAGAGGCGCGATCTGGAGAGGAGGGATCTCGCTACTTGATGGTTTTTGCGCGCTGGAGCGACGTAAGAGGAGCCAAAGAGAAGGGCTCTGCCGCTGGAGGTGCGCTGCTTGGGTGCGAGATGTCGCCTGGGGATGTTGCTCGCCACCTGCTGACACACAGGTGGAGAAGGGCGGCTCCGCCCTCCTACGATAGGAAGAACGATGCTCTAGAGCATCACTTGGTGGATGTCGCCATCGCCCACCTAGGGTTCCGAAGGAAACCTAGAGATGCATCTCCGAGGGGTCTTTGCACCTACGTTGGAGCATCACACGAGGAAGAAGAGGTGCTGGGCTCCTCGAGATCTGGCGACGATGGGGTTCCGCCTATCCCGGAACCTTAGATCTTGCTGCATGGAGCCTTAGGGCTTGCCACCTGTCTAGGGTTCCCTCGAACCTTATATCGTTAGAGAGTGCGCCGCAGATTTGGAATAAAACTTCAATGGCTTGCAAAGATAGGGTCTTAAGAAATCCCTAAAGATTGAAACTTGACTGATCTTGAACAATAAAAATAATCTTAGAAATGAACAGGATTGAACAACCCTAATAATTGACTCTCGAACAAGACAAAAAATAAATCTTTAAAATTGAATCCTTGAGAATCGAACCCGTTCTGATACCATGTTAGAAAATAAAGAATGCAGAAGCATGCCAAAGAAATAAAGAATAAAAGATTGAAGAACTCAGGATTTAACGTGGAATCGTACTCCATAAGGAGCGGGATAAAACCATGGGAGAACGCCTCAGAGGGATGATGTATGCATTGCACTTTCTCACTGGATATAGAGGGTGAGGGGCTTCTTATATTGCCCTCACTGAGTCTCTACATCTCACAACTAGTAGAAGTGGGACTAAACAACCAGATGTGGTAAATGGATCCTGAAGCGATCCATTTACCCATCTTCCCCATAAGTGACACATAATACATATACTCCAACAAGCACTCACATAATACTTTCTCCCTACTATATCAAAACATCTATACCCTTTTTGATACGAGAATAACCAACGAACACACATTTGATAGCTCTTGGAGAGAGCTTGTCATGACCGGGAGTAAAATTGTGGACAAAGGCCACAAACTCAAAAACCCTTGGTGTAAGGGAGAATAAGTCCTTGAGAAACACAATCAAGAAAGGAACCTTTTCTCCAAGGACCGTGGAAGGCATGCGGTTCATTAACTAACATGCAATGAGAACCGCATCACCCTAGAACGAATGAGGAGCTCGACTAGAGTCCTCGTGACATCAAGAAGATGGTGGTGTTTGCATTCAACAACACCATTCTGTTGCGAAGTGTAAGCACAAGAAGTTTGGTGAACAATACTAATAGATCTGAGAAAGTCAGACAGATGTAAAGTGGAAAATTCCAAAGCATTGTCAGTGCGAATAAACCTGACATTATCAAAAAAATGTTCTTAATTTCAATAAGAAACAATTTAGTGACATGACCGGCTTTGGACTTATTCTTTAACAAGAAAAGGCAAAATAATCTAGAAAAATCATCCACAACAACCATATAAAATCGGTGTCTCTGATGATCGGGAACACGACTAGGACTCCTGATGTCAAATTGAAACAACTCAAACGATTGACTACTGTGACAACTATGACGACTTGGAAAAGAAGAATGATGATGCTTCCCAAGCTGACATGCCTTACACTCCAAGGTGGTACGAGTAGAGATCTGAGGGAGAACTTGACACATCTTCTGTAGAGGAAGGTGTCCAAAGCGAAGATGTCACATGAAAGGAGAAACTGATCCAGTAGGAATGGTATCAACACTAACACACAAAGGCTGTGCTAGTATGTAAAGTCCTCTCTACTCACGGCCACCTCCAATCACCATGCTTGTAAGTATATCCCAAAATACAAGAGAAGATGTGTCAAATATGACACGACAATGTAAATCTTTTTGTAATCTGACTAATAGACAAAAGATTCATCTGAAATGCTGGAGCATGTAACTGTAAGACATTCTGCAGATGCATCGAGGGGTCTAGGACAATCTCTCCCTGACCAACAATGGGTAGATGAACCCCAATTGCAATCACCACTGATCTACCGGGAGGGATAGATCTGTAAGAACTAAACAGAGCACGATCTCCATACATATGATGAGATGCTACAAAGTCCATGATCTAATCAATCAAATATGAACTGCTACAATTGGTAAGTGCATAAGCAATACCTAACGAACTCGTAGAAGCTCTGGCAGTAGCTGCAACGTCTGAAGATCCTGCAGCTGATGTGGGCGGTGTAGTCATCATTTCTCTCAATTTAGAGACAATATCATCCAACCTCGCATCATGAGAAGGAGCTGGAGTAGTCTCTGTCCGCTCAGCTACATGGGCGGACGCAGGATACCCATGCTTTAGATAGCATGTCTCCTTTGAATGACCTGGATGATGGCAGTGCGAGCATGGACCATGCTACATCTTCCTCCTTTACCATGGGATCATCCTCCGCGAAACTGAGAAGTACCCCCTCTGCCATGAGAAGCGGCCATTGTAGAGGGAGTTTGGGTCATGAGAATAGATGAAGTAGTGATTATGGTCAGCCTCTTATAGACCTCCTCCATTGGTGGTATTGTCTCTCCAGTAGGCAGTTGAGTACGTGCTGCATCGTACTCAGAGTCAAGGGATGACAGAAAAACCCCTGTCAATAGTTGCATTTCGGTATGCCTGCTGCTGCTCAGTGATGGTAGTAATGGACATAAAGCTATGGAGTCGCTCAAACATGCCTCGAAGATGCGAGAAGTGGGCATGAAGAGGATGACCGTTATGCTTGGTCAAAAATATGTAATACTGCAATTGGAGGATCTTGCTCTCATTCTTGGCTTGCCCACATGTGTCAGCTAAGATGTCCCAGATAGCCTTGGCTATGGGTTGATTGACGATGTCGTTGGCAATCTCCGTGGCGAGCATCCCGGAGTGCCAAATCCATGCATATGCATTATCTTGCTTCCAAGAAGCATTAGCCTCGGTCTTGTCTGTCGGCTAGGAATCAGTCAAAATGTGCTCCTTGTTGTGGCACTGCATAAGGGTGTGAAACTGCATGGACCACAACTCGTAGTTGGTCCCATCCATCTTTACAATGAGAGCCGAGCCCTATAAGGCATCGAGCGACGAAAATACATCACCCTTGTTCTCTGAGGTGATTAAAAATGCTGAAAATCCGGAATAAAACTAGGGAGTAGACTACTCCGAGTAATTCTGCACAATCATATGAAGGAGTGGTTGTACGTATAGACTCATACGACCATCCTTTTCAATTCTTGTTGTAGTCTAGGGCCAGAAAACATGATTTGTGTGTCTGAAATCACGGTTTCCGGTCGATATCAGACCGTATCCAGCTGCAACAGTGGCTGGAGTGCGACCCTATGGAGGTGGGGCAACCCACAGAAGATGGGGCAGTGACCGACCAAAGGTGGGGCGACAACCCACTACCCGCAAGGGCTGCGATCGGCATCGACAAGGAGGCAACTTGCTGGAAGGCGGCCTGTGGGGAGGTGGCTAGGTTAGCAGCGGCCTATGGGGTGACGGTTGGCGACGGCCGATGAGCAAGGGGTTTGGGGTGGGTTATGTTTTTGGTGAGATATAGGAACTTCGATCTAGGATCGTTGCTCCGATACAATGTTGGAAAAATAGAATTGCCTACATTATAGAGACCCTAGGGCTCTTTTATATAGGAGAAGAGCTCTGGGTAAATTACATCAGAGACACATGAAAGAAATAGAAATAATAAATAAATACAATGAGATACAAATATCTCAACAGTGCATAATTTAGTATAAAATATAATTCTCTAAAATACCCAAAAAATATAAGCAAAACAATTTAAAAATACCTACAAATTTATTATCCCTATCTTTCACGTGTCCTTTCCCTATATGAAAGTTATAGATCTCAAAAATACACAACTTTCATGTTGAACAATTTTTTATATAGCTTCCTTTATTATTTTTATTTTGATATTTTCTTTTATGTTTGATTTTTGAATTTTTCATTGGGCCACATGGTCGCCTCTGGGCGAGCCATGTGATCTGCCTCTTCACTCTCACCCACAGCTCATCTGAACCATTTGATCACGTAATCAAACGGCCTCTACGACCCATCAACACCTCAACCCTACTAGTTCAATAAAATGATCCTACGGCGTTGATCACTCCATTCATGCCTCACCACAGGCCGTTTGACCAAATGATTAGAGGGTCCTCCATCGTCCTCAACCTCCGTCGATTGCCTCCTCTTGCATCCAACCTCCTCACTGACCATTTCTCTCCATTTCCAACCACCACTCCACGTGTCCTCTCCCTTTCCTTCATGTGTTGTTCGACAACCAATTCCTTCTTCTTCTTCTTCGCCAACTCCTCCTTGATAGCCATCCACCTCAGCACAATCGTCGGGTGTCGATTGAAACCGACGCCTCCTCAACCACATCTCTGATCAAAAGTCGAGGGGAGGTGTCAATTGCACTCGATCCGCCCTTGAGTAAGCCTCCTACGATCCCCCTCCTTGCTTCCTGTGACAGAGAAAGGAAAGAGAGGTAGAGCGAAGATCCATGTCGACTCCGGCAAGATCCACGGTGCTGCCACCGTGTTACAACCATCTCCCAGGTGCTGCTTGAGCTCCACGACATCGCTAAGCATGCAGAGCAAAGATCCGGAGCCGTAGAAACTCCAACACATGCCTCCATTCCACCATGGGCTTTCTTCTTCCATCTCTAGTTAATCCTCCTTGTTTCCCCTTCTTGAGTTTATCCAATTAAATCCACACACCTTTACTCTTCCTCGATCATCTCTAAACCTTCGTAGCACATCAACCACCTTCGCTCATCACTCCGTTCATCCATACTCTTTCTCCTGACCTTCCTCTATCTCGATCCAGATCTTCTTCTTACAAGGAAGAAGACCCATTAGGGCCCCATCTCCCTCATCCCGATTAGGCCCTCCATTTCATCCCTATATCACCCCCTGCTTCGGCTACACCCCTCTAACCTTGTAGGGACCTTAAGTCTTCAATGGTCGGAGGCTCGAGACATCGTCGATCTCCAGCTCCACCTCCGATGAAGCTTCATCAACCTAAAGTTCTAGCGCTCGTAACTTCATCCGTGACCCTGTAATGCCTTCGCTAGCACTCCAGGGATCTTCCCCGACCTTCAGTAGGATCAAAGAACGATAGAGGAGCTTCCAAAACATCGCCGGAGCACTGCTTGTATGACACCACCTGCGAAGGAGCTCCTCCTAGAGAGAGTACTACAACCGTCTGATCAAGTGTCATTGACTTTGATCCGACAGTTTAGATCTTGCCCGAGCCTCGATCCGACCCATCGAGCCTTAATGGACCCGAACCTTACCTGAGGCATCTGTAGCGAGCCACGCGGCCCGGGCCTGCCCGCACCCTGAGCCTCCATCGAGGCTAGAACCCCATGCATCATGCACGTGTCCGCCTTGGGATATTTGCACCAGTGCACAACTGGTAATCCTGAATTGCATAAAAGCCCTTGCACGCTTGGATTTTTTATTCAAAAGCCCCCATGACTTATTTTAATTACAGATATGCTCATTTTGGACCTTTTGTGATGTTTTAGGCATTTTTAATTAAATTTTTATTGAAAAAGATCCCTGTACTATTTGCTTAATAACTTTTGCATTCTAAATCTAAATTTTATGAAATTGATTTCATTGGATTTGTAATTAAATACTCTGTGCATTTATGCTATAATTGTTCCGTTATGATGCCTATTACTTGTATATTTATCAACTTATAGAACCTTGTGCCTTGTTTAATTCTGTATAATTTGCCTTAGATTCATTCTAGCTATATAATTAATAATTAAATAGACAAATTAATCATGGTACATATACTTCCTATTTAATTGAGTTCTAAACTATTTAAAATTCATTTCTAGATTCAATGTTCATATGACTAGTCACTTAGATGCTTTAGTTTCTCCTTGGTCAATATGTCATATTAGCATCTAATTAATGCATTAATTGTAGAATACATTATAATAGTCCAATTCATTACATTATTGCAAATTAATTCATGATCTTTTTGTACACTCATTTGCGTTTGTTTTGTAGCGTACTATACTCATTCTGTTGCATTATGGTCTCATTATGTTGCATTATGTTCTGCATATAAAAGAGAAAATAATACATGCATTCATTTATTTGACTTTGGTTCCATTAAATTCTCTAAAGTATATATTCAACCGACTTAATGGTCTAGTGGTAGTACAATGTGTCTACCACACAAAAGACCAGGGTTCAAATCCCACTGTTGCAGTGTTGCGTTAGGTAGTCGACGACCAACGTAAAAAATAGTCGAATCTTTCAACATCGATTTGAGCAAGAATCCATGTAGCCGACCCTACTTAATTGTAGGGAGAAGGCTTTGGTACTTTTTTTATATAGTCAAAACAGGATGCCTTAAATAATTTA